>CM039723.1:59109056-59709056 GCA_022539455.1 Dendrobium nobile | reverse complement strand
TATTTTTTTAATCAAAACACGGACATCCCCGAGGACTTGGACCAACAGCACGTCACTGAACTCCCCCGTAATACTCTACGGCATGAGTTACGGAGACTAGTCCAAGAAGAGTTCCCCATAGGGGGTATCAGGTAGTCCCTTCACCAACGGGACATTCAGGAGTCATCACCTTTTACCAAAGCTGTCCTCCGATATCCCGTTTTGGCAAGATTCAAACTCCCAAATATTGATTCTTATGATGGGACTTCAGACCCCTATGAGCATATCGATCACTACCGCACTATTATGCATATCCAGCAGGCCCCAGACGCTCTGCTCTGTCAAGTTTTTCCGGCCACCCTTAAAGGGCAGGCCCGGACATGGTTCTACTCCCTACCCCCTCGGTCCATTCCCCTATTCGTTAAATTGGCCAAATTATTTGTCGAACAATTTTTCACCAACCGAAGGATGATTAAAGACTCCTCCCACCTTTCGGAAATACGACAGAACGAGGGTGAATCTCTCAAAGAGTATTTTCAAAGGTTTTCTACAGAAGCCCGACAAATTCCAGGGGCAGATCCCGAATTGCTACGAGGTGTATTTCTTGGAGGGCTTCGCCCAGGCCCTTTCTACTCGGCACTTATGCGAGAAACAGTCCATTCTTATGCGGATTTAATCCATCGAGTAGAGGTCCAAATCACTGCCGACGAAGCCATCAATGCTCATAGGAAGCAGTTTGAGCAAGTAACCGGGAAGCGAAAAAATCCCCCAGGGACAGAGAACCCCCCCTCGCAAAGGAAGAAGCAAGGAAACTACAATCTTCCTCCTCGACCCTCACAGCCACGACGAGAGCCCCGACAAGAAAAAGAATACACGCCACTTAATACATCCCGAGCAAATGTATTAATGGCCATCCGAGACCAAGAAAGTGTAAAGTGGCCGTACCCTTTAAAGCCTAATACCGGAAACCAAGAACAGTATTGTCATTTCCACCGCAGTCGTGGACACACCACTGAAGCATGCAGGCAGCTCAAGGAGGAAATTGAGAGACTGATCCGACAAGGATATCTCCGACAGTTCGTCAAGAATCCAACAGTTCGAGAAGAAACTGTTCCAACTGGGGGGCAAGATCAACAAAAACAGTCGACGAACAATCGCCAGATGGTCGACGAAATTGAAACTATTGCTGGAGGCCCTTCAACGCCTTGTCAAGTTCTAATCGCTGAAAATAAGGAGCCACCAACAAAAAAGCTTCATGTCGATCACTCCATCACCTTTAAGGAGTCTGATCTAGAAGGTGTAAAGACTCCTCATCAAGGCCCACTGGTGATTAGCGCAGGAATCGGCGACCCATGTTACAATGTTAAAAGGATCTTGGTAGACAATGGAAGCTTAGTAGATGTTTTATTCTATTCCACTTTTCTTAGCATGGGCCTATCTAGAGAGAAACTCCAGCCTGCTGCCGGTCCACTGTACGGATTTGACAACCGGCCTGTAAGAGTTGAAGGAACCATTACTCTCTCGGTTGTGCTTGGAGAATTCCCCCGTCAAGTTGAACACCCCATTCTGTTTATTGTAGTAAAGTCCGAATCAGCCTACAATGCAATCTTTGGAAGGCCACTCCAAACAATCTTCGGGGCTGTTGCTTCAATCCCCCACTTAAAGCTCAAGTTTCCTACCCCATCGGGGATCGGAACAGTACGAGGAGATCAACAAGTAGCACAATCATGCTATCTTAGGCAGGCTCAACCACACTCATCAGTTACTCTAAGCATCGAAGACTTCGATCTTCGGAATGAAGATACCCCTCAAAGGGCCTCCCCTGTAGAAGATCTTACCTGTGTCTCTCTATCAGAAGAACATCCCTCGAGAACAGTACAGATCGGATCACTCCTCTCAGATACAGAGAAAAAAGAATACGTAGACTTTCTACGCACAAATCAAGATGTATTTGCATGGAGTTCGGCTGATATGCCCGGCATTAACCCTGAAGTAATTATGCACTCCCTTAAGATCAACCCAGCGTATAAACCAGTAATTCAAAAGAAATGAAACTTTGCCCTAGAACGTCAGCTGGTGATTGAACAGGAGATTGATAAGCTTCTAAAAGCAAGATTTATAAGGGAAGTACACTACCCAACTTGGCTAGCCAACGTCGTGATGGTTCGAAAAACAAGTGGGGCTTGGAGAATGTGCGTGGACTATACAGATCTCAATAAAGCTTGCCCCAAGGACAGCTTCCTGCTCCCCCAAATAGACCAGCTAGTCGACGCCACATCCGGACATCAAATGTTAAGCTTTATGGATGCCTACTCTGGATACAACCAAATACAAATGGATCCTGCCGATGAGGAGGCAACATCTTTTCAAACAGATAAAGGGTTATATTGTTACCTGGTAATGTCATTCGGGCTCAAAAATGCAGGGGCAACTTTTCAACGACTTATGAATAAGGTTTTTAAGAACCTTATTGGGCATACCATGGAAGTCTATGTGGACGATATGCTGGTGAAGAGCCTCGAGAAATCTCGGCATATCTCGGATTTGGAAGAATGTTTTAACCTCCTCCGTTCTTACAACGTGCGCCTCAACCCCTCCAAATGTGCATTCGGAGTCACCTCAGGAAAGTTTCTGGGATTCATGGTTACCCACCGAGGGATTGAGGCCAACCCGGAAAAGATCAAGGCCCTAAGGGACATGCTACCCCCCAGAAATATCAAAGAAGTTCAGAGACTGAATGGAAGGATTGCAGCACTCTCTCGATTTCTAGCTCGTTCGGGAGATAAATATTTGCCTTTTTTCAAGATCCTCAGAGGGGCTCGTAGCTCAGGATTCCAATGGACTGATAAATGCCAAGAAGCTTTTGAACAACTCCGGACTTATCTAGCCTCACCACCGCTACTCTCAAAGCCAATTCCAGGGGAAATTCTGTATTTGTACATGGCCGTCTCTTCTCAAGCTATAAGTTCGGTCTTGGTTCGGATGGATGATTCAATTCAATGCCCAGTCTATTACATCAGCAAGGTACTTTCAGATGTTGAAATGCGTTATCCTTTGGCAGACAAAATAGCCTTAGCATTAGTCTTCTCAGCCAGAAAGTTACGACCTTATTTTCAGGCACACGCGATCAAGGTTTATACAAACCTACTGCTGAAAAATATTCTTCAAAAACCCGAGGCATCCGGAAGATTGATCAAATGGTCAGTAGAACTTGGAGAGTTCGATATACAATTCCTACCTAGACCCGACATCAAGTCACAGGTGCTTGCTGATTTTGTGGTCGAATGTACTAGCTACACCTCCGAGGAATCGCCTGATGTGTCTCCATCCTCCTCCTGCTGGACATTGTATGTAGACGGAGCTTCTAGGAGTTCTGGTGCTGGCGCTAGAATCTTATTAATCTCTCCACATAAATCCACACTCGAATACGGGCTTAGACTGAAGTTTCCAGCAACAAACAATGTTGCTGAATATGAAGCTTTAATTGCTGGATTGAGGCTTGCAATTGATTGCGAGGTCCAAAACTTAGTGGTTCACACTGATTCCCAACTGGTTGCTTCTCAAGTAGAAGGGGAATTCGATACTCACAACCCACTTTTGGCTCAATACTGTCAGATAGTTAAAACATTATTGGCCCAAATAGCAAAGCATCAGGTCATCCATATCCTTCGAGAGCAAAACGTAAGGGCAGATTCACTCTCCAAGCTAGTAACTTCTACAACAGGAGATGTTTTCAAAAGAAAATTTATCGAGGAGATCCACTTCCCGAGCATTCAAGGCTCATGGGTACTTCAATCAATAGAAGAATCAAAAGAAACTTCTTGGATCGACCCCATTCTTGCTCTCCTACAAGAAGGCTCTCTCCCTGAAGACCCAGCTATGGCAGTACGACTTCGGAGGCAAGCAGCCAACTTCACCATCATTAACAGAGAGTTATACAAACGATCTTTCACAGGGCCTTACCTCAAATGTCTTCCTCCTTCGGAGGCAAACTATACACTTCGCGAAGTACACTCGGGCATTTGTGTGGAACATTTGGGTGGAAGGGCGCTAGCCCAAAAGGTCCTGAGACAAGGGTTCTACTGGCCGACAATAAAACAGGATGCATTAGAACTTGTACGGAAATGTAACAGCTGTCAGTTGCATGCCAACCTCACTCATCTACCCGCCGTAGAGATATCGACATTACAGAGTCCCTGGCCTTTTGCCCAATGGGGGATCGACATAATGGGACCATTTCCTATAGCCACGGGACAGCGAAAGTTCATCATATTGGCTGTCGACTATTTCACGAAGTGGGTAGAAGCAGAACCACTAGCAAAGATCACTGAAGCAAATGCCAAACAGTTCCTGTGGAAGAGCATAATATGTCGCTTTGGCATTCCTGCAAAAGTTATTACTGATAATGGAACACAGTTCACCGGAAGGGTCTTTACCACATTTTGTAAAGATCTCCACATTCATCTAGTACACACGGCTGTGGCTCATCCTCAGACTAATGGACAGACAGAAGTCACTAATCGGACCATTCTGAAAGGACTGAAAATACGGCTGGAGAAGGCTGGGGGGCAATGGGCTGACGAGCTCCCAAACGTCCTTTGGGCCTATCGTACAACAGCAAGGACTCCAACAGGAGAGACGCCGTATAACCTCTGCTTTGGTACAGAGGCTATCATTCCAGTCGACATTGGAGTCCCCAGTCATAGAGTACAAACTTTCGACTCCAATGCCAACGACGAAAAACTCAGGCACAACCTAGACCTCCTTCCAGAAGTAAGAGACGGGACAATACTTAAGGTTGCTGCCTACCACCAGAGAATTGCCCGTCACTATAACAGAAGGATGAAGCCGCGACATATATCGGTAGGAGATTTGGTCCTACGCAGCATTGAGGCGGCAGGCAAAGGCCCTCAATGAAACAAACTCTCCCCCCTCTGGGAGTGTCCGTACCTAGTAGCAGCTATGGTGAAGCCAGGAACTTTCAAATTAAAGGATGCTGAAGGGAAGATGCTTCCTCGAACTTGGAATATCGAGAACCTCCGCAAATACTATCAGTAGAGTGTAATCGTGTCATTTGTTTTCGAATGTTGTACGTCTTTAGTATTGCGTGCCTATTGTACATGTCTTTAATTTCGAACTTTGTTTGTGATGTTTCTAGTTTCCTTCTCCCTTAAACTGTTTTTGGGAGCAATGTTCTTCGTTTAATGGCAGTAAAGACTTTGTTAAGTTACAAACTTTAATATGTTTGATTCGAGCAGTAGATGATCATTGTTCAATCATTAGTTGATCAATCCTAGGATGATTCGATCCAACCTCTTCCACACAGGTTAACGTCATCGAGCAGGGCTCTGACACACAACCTCGGATAGGTCTTACATCCTTGGTGGATTCTCCCAACCTCTTCCACACAGGTTATTGTCATCAAGCAGGGCTCTGACACACAACCTCGGATAGGTCTTACATCCTTGGTGGATTCTCCCGACCTCTGCCACACAGGTTAACGTCATCGAGCAGGGCTCTGACACACAACCTCGGATAGGTCTTACATCCTTGGTGGATTCTCCCGACCTCTTCCACACAGGTTAACATCATCGAGCAGGGCTCTGACACACAACCTCGGATAGGTCTTACATCCTTGGTGGATTCTCCCGACCTATTCCACACAGGTTAACGTCATCGAGCAGGGCTCTGACTCACAACCTCGGATAGGTCTTATATCTCTTATAGATTCTTTTAACTTCTTTCATACAGGTTGACGTCATCAAGCAAGGCTCTGGCGTACAACTTAGAGTAAACCGCACATCCTTAGAGGATCATTCTAAACTTTTAAGCACAAGTTGGAAGACAAATACCTTAAGCAAACATGAATAAAATTTACTCAAGATGAATAAATACACTGGAATATTTAAGTCACATAGCAACAGAACAATAATCCACTACTAAGTCAAAGTAGATATCACACAACAGTACAAAACATCAGGTACATCACAATAACTAGAAAAGATAAACTAATACAAGCAACAAGAACTAGAAAACCTACTCAACATCTACTATCTCATCATCTGCATCAAGATCAAGGACCTTCCGCAGATCGCTCTCTACCTCATCACCATCGGAGCCTGAAGGAAAGTCAGCTGAAGCCTGGCTAGGGGTCACCTCTTCGGCTAAAACTCCGGTCTTTCGCTGCATCAGGCGAACCCCCTTAAAGAAGCCTCTGATAAATCCATCCTCAGTACACTGCTGCTCCAAACCCTTCACCTCTATGGCATAGATGTGATCTCGGGCCTCCTCAACGTGATCCTGGACGATGGTCTTGAATGCTATGGACTTCTTGAAGTCTTCAATAACTCTTGAAGGTTCTAAGCTAGACAAGGCAGCCTCCTTCTCAGCTATAATGGCCCGGGACTTCTTATCCTTCGCCTCAAGCGACACTATCTTCTCTTCAGAAACTTTCTGCTCCTTCAAAAGCCTGGTGATCGTCGCATGAGCCTCCTCAAGATCTATCTGATGCCGATCTGCCTGTCGATTCTGGAGAGATACAGAGCGCATTGTGTTGGCCAGCTCAGTCCTGCAATCGCTTAACTCATCTTCAAGCACCTTCACCTCCTTAACCTTCTGCTCATACTTCCGCTTGAACTCCCCCTGAAGATACTTAATCTTAACAAACTCACTATTCCAATCATTAATTTTGATCCCAAGACGTGACAGCTAAAATAAAAAGAAAAATTTATTTAGAAGTCACCTCAGAAGCAAACGAAATAAAAAATATTGGGAGATGTTACTCACCAAGTTACTGGTCTTGTTATGTCCGAGGCATTGTTGATTCATGACATCCTCAGGGATATGCAGCTTGGCTGGGGAAGAGTCAGGTAGGATCTTATCAGTATTTGTCTCTTCCAACTTCTTCTTCTTCGAAACCTGGGGGTCGTCGCCTCTAGCCGGTCGTTTGGGAGCCGCTTTTGAAGCAGGGACAGGAGGCTCAGAAATCCTGGATGTCGGCTTCAACTTCCTTGCATCAGACCTCCAAGTATAAAATGAAATCCCAACCTTGAATAAGAACTCTTCTTCAGTGTATTTGCTCATATGACGAACCTCAAATAGAAGATGTTCGAGATCGAAAACCTTCAAGATTCTCATTATGTCTTCCTCGCTGACACGTAGAGGGGATGGCAGATCCCTCATCTTCCCCCACTTCTCCATCAAACCCCAGTCATTCTTCACAAAAAAGAAAGCATTGACCCAGTTCTTTGAAGGATCAAGGGTACGCACATCCAACCATTTGGATCTAAAAGTCACACGCCCAGACGTATCGCTGGTGAGCTTACCCATCCGTGAAAGGTGCTCCGGGGTCATAGTAGCTCCCCGATCCCGAAATAGAGCAATCAATCCCATAGACACTGACATCGCTCTAAATGAAAGCTGGAATAGGTTCACACCGCACCTTTGTAAGACTTCGATCAGCTCAGTAGGAGGCGGAAAGCGTAAACCAGCCCGCAAGTGGGCCTCGGAAACGGTCACGTACCCAGGAGGAGGAAGATTCGCCCGATCAGACATCCTAGGGACCATCGTCTTCACATCATTCGGGAAGTAATAATTCTTGCGAAAAAGGAATAGGAAGTCATTTGTAGCAGTCGACGTTGTCTCATCCACCTCCTTATTTGGCCTCCACTCGCCATCATGCGGTGCGACGGGGTCTCCCCGGACTGTAGGATCTCTCGGTGGGGGGCGATCTCCTGACATTTCTCTTAAAGGGTGTAGGGGGAAAGAAGAGAATCTCCGGACTTCCTTGCCAAGAGAGGGGCCTCAGAAAACTGAGGGAAGGCCTCAATAGAAAGGACAGAGGGAGATGGGGAAAGAAGAGAATCTCCGGACTTCCTTGCCAAGAGAGGGGCCTCAAAAAACTGAGGGAAGGCCTCAATAGAAAGGACAGAGGGAGATGAGAAGAGAGGAGGAGAAGAAGAGGAGTGGAGTGATTTTTTAAAGGCTTGAAGAGCCTATTTATAGTTTTTTGGGAGGAAGAAGAGAAGGTTCTAGAATTTTCAATTTTCCCAATTTTTCTAATTTTTTTTGAATTTTTTCGTAATTTTTTGGGATTTTTTAGGATTTTTTATGAATTTTTTCGGCCAAAAAATTAATTTTTTGCGCATGTGGGGCCCACTAGGTCGGTGGGCCAAACCGACCCGTCCGTTCGCTCAAAAGAGGCGGTGGGAACCTTCCAGACGGGCTGACCGTGCGGGCTCAGGCGGCCCAGGCGGGCCGCCACGCGGGCTGCAGCGCGGGCTGCAGCGCGGGCCGTAGCGCGGCCCAGCAGCCCGCCGCGCGGGCTGCAGCGCGGGCCGCAGGCGCGGCCCAAGCGGGCCGCAGGCGCGGCCCAGGCGGGCCGCAGGCGGGTCGGGCGGCCCAGGCGCGCCGCGCGCGTGTCCAAGTGCCGGCCGGCGGTGCCGGCGGCAGCAGCGGTGGCCGGCCGGCCGGTCCGGCCGGACCGGCCGCCTAGCCCATTTTTGGGCCCGATTTTCGTCCCGAAAGGTCCGATTTCGACGTTTTTGGGGTCCCCGGATATATTTTTTGACGTTCCGGACTCAATTTCGACACTTTCGGAACTCAACGGGGCCTCTATGATCAAATTTGAGCAAGCCATTAATTTTTGAAACGCGTTTTTTGGCATTTCGACCTATGCAAATCGTCGACACTTATATTTTCGGACTCCTGGAGCTTCGACGTCCGAAAATAGGAGGGCAACTGATACGTCATCACAAAATTAACTTGATCGGGCACGAATCTCGAGGCAAAAGCTAGTTTGAGACTTCAAAAATTAAATTCGGGAGCATCCGAACTCCGATTTCAACGAGCTTACAGTCAAACTGAGCGTCTCGAAAATACGAACCCAACGACACCAAGATCGACCCAATCTGAGCCCAAATGAGTCCGAATCAAGGGTTCAAAGCACTGTTGAAAGGTTCAAACCGCAATTTGTGTTACCAAACGGTCTCCGATTTTAACGAGATTATACTTGAATCGAACGGCTCGACGAGGCGAATCCAACAAGCCCAAGATCACCAAATTTCGACATCATTAAGGCCTCCAAATGGCCAACGAACGGTGCACGGTCATAGGATTCAATATCGGCCGTCCATTTGACCACTCCCTATTCGCCCATGATCTCACACCTATTTACGGGCCATGCCACTCCAAAAAATCTATAAATAGAGCCCTCATTCTTCACAAGAGAAGATCCAAGCAAGAGAGAGAAGAAGAGAAGAGAAGGAAGAAGAGAAGGAAGGAGTTCCTCCTCGACAGCCGCCGGACCACCGCCGGACCACCGCAGAACCTCGCCGGACCACCGCAGGAATCTCGTCGGACCACCGCCGGACCACCATAGGAACCTCGTCGGACCACCGCCGGACCACCACAGGAACCTCGCCGGACCACCACCTTAAGGCCCGACGTTCAGTTCCTACGTCCTGCCAAAGACCCGACGTCTTGTTCAAGGCCCGACACTCAGTCCTTACTTCCTACCAAAGACCCGACGTCCTGTTCAAGGCCCGACACTCAGTCCTTACTTCCTTCCAAAGACCCGACAACTTGTTCAAGACCCGACACTAAGTTCCTACGTCCTGTTGAGGACTCGACGTCTTACTTAAGTAATTGATTGTAATCTGTTCACCCCTGGTGGTGATCCAGTCCTTTGTAACCAATTCAAAATCTAGTGGAACTATTTTCAACTGGGCTAGGCCTCATGGTTTTTTCCCTTTTAAGGGTTTTCCACGTAAAAAATCTTGTGTTCTCTGTGTGTGCTAGTTATACGTACAACGCTAAGACGTAGAATCAAATCTCTATCGCCACGTAATTTCTAGCCCGCAACAAGAACAAATCTCTATAGAATAATTTAGAAACTTCAACATCTTAGTGCAAAAAATCATCAAGCCATAACTAATCCTTCTAGACATAATAATTAGGGGACTTCCCTTCTTTTATTCAAGACTTCATATCTAACTTTATCAACAAGGAGAATATCACAGACTTATATAAAGATATATCTTTTACAATTTTAAGGTTGAAAGCAACTAAATACTATGTGCATACCAAACTCAAGCAAAGAGTAATGAAGAATCATTCCAATTAACTTATCAATTCCATTCTCTTCATCAGTTAAACTCAAGCCAAGAAGTTCTTTTTTTTTTTTTAATTCTATCAACCAAAACAGATCCCAAAGAAACAAGGAGATTAAAGTAAGCATAAGAAGAGCCATCTGATAGTGAAATCCATAAGATAAGCACTCATATTCCTCTTTTTATCAGGGAAGAATAAATAAAAAGAAGAAGATCAGAAGGAAGAAGAAGAGGAGAATGAAGGGAAGAAAGGACGAAGAAGGCGAGGTGGAAAAAGGATGAAAGAATAGAAAGAGTAGGAGAGGAAAGGAAATACACCTTGCAAGAGGAGAGAAACCAGTAGTTGGGGCGAGGGTCAAGATGGCGTCGGGTTCGGGCCTGGAGGCGGGATCGAACAGGGGAGCTTGGGATCCTGGAGCCCTGTCCGAGCAGAGGAGAAGAGCAAGTGAAATGGAACTTTGGCCCTGGTTTCCATGACTAGTAGCGGTGGCAGGAGCAGGGGATCCCTAACCTTGGCGTTGAGTTTGGCTACGACGAGGGAGGATTGCGACCTAGGCCGCACGAAACTGAGAGGGAAAGGGCGGGGGTATTCTGCCTGGGCTGTGCGAAACCAAAAGGGAGAGAGAGGGAGTTCGGTCCTCCTGCGATCGGGGGGGAGACAAACAGAGAAGAGGGAAGAGCGAGAGAGGGAGAGTGACTCGCGTGAGATCAAGCCTTGTCTGCCTGGACTTCTACGAATAAGAGCTTCTCCAGCCGAACTGTAGTCGCCTGTATGGAGTGGCTTTTTGCTCCAATGGATGGCTAAAAAATGGCATGCGGATGAACAGTCTCTTGGCGGGAAAAGTGCCAAGCAAGGGAGCACGGGAAAGAAGCAAGAGAGCACGGGAAAGAAGAGAAATAGAGTTCTATTGGAGATGAATTGTGGCATTTTGAAGTTTTCCGTCATTATAGAGTGAAAAATGGAGTTTTTGGTTGGAGATGCCCTAAGAGGGAGACTTCCTGGGCAAATTATTGGGTCAGTTGACCGGATGGGAAGATAGGTCCAGATATTAATAAAATATTATTTTAAATTAAGCGCAGGTAAAGTGCAAGTAAAGTGCAATTAAAGCGCAAGTCAAAAAGCGCAAGTAAAGTGCAGGTAAAGTGCAGGTAAAGCGCAAGTAAAGTACAACTAAAGCGCAAGTCAAAAGCACAGTCAAAAGTGCAGGTGACGCGGCAAATTTTTATTGGATGTCCGAACTTATTTTTCGCGTCCGGTCACCTGACCCAATAATTTGCCTCGAGAAGGTTACGTCCCAGGCGTCTGTAGGCATGAAGCATCAAAATAGCCTCATCCCGCCTGAACTTCCGCTAATGGTAACCCGACGAGCACCAGAATGGAAGATCACACGACTGAGCACTATGGCAGCTGTAGAGTCCAGATTTCAGGAAAATAGGAGCCGTTAATGACATTTCTGGATACAGAAAAAAATCCAAATTGTTTAAAAAGGTCAAATGAGTCTTAATAGAATTTAATTGGGCTAAATCAAGTTAGACTCGAGTACAAATTTGACTCAATTCAAGTTAGATTGAGTTTGAGTCAATTCAATAGATTCAATCATATAAATTGGACCCAATTGGCATCACTCTTTTTTTTTTGTGAAAGAAGTGCATCAAAATTGCATTAAAACCAAATCACAACTAAGTACAAGTAAGGAGCGGATCACATTCCTCCTTGAGTAAATTTAACAACAAGGAAGGAATGCAATCAAAGGAAAAACTATCAAAAAAGAAACTCTTCTCCAATGCTATAGTAGCACAACAATTAGCTACCTTATTACAACTTCTATGAGCATGGAGGAAAACAACTTTATTAAAATCATTAAGGAAACACAAATCCTTATTCGGCCATCTATCAACATGCCACTTGTTCTTCTTTAAAGAGTCTTGAATGAACTTGATAACATTGGCATTATCACTCTCAATGATCAACCCTTTGCACTCCAACATCTAGCTTTTCAAAAAATCTTTCACCCAAAAAACTGCTTCAAGCTCTAATTGAGCAATATTCCAATGAGTTCCCTTCTTCCCAAATGCACTTATAAACCTGCCTTTGTGGTCTCTTAAGAGACCACCAACTCCAACCAAATTGGAACTAAGCAAAGAAGCATCAACATTGATCTTGATCCAATCTTTCGGTGGAGGGCACCAAGTACTTTGAGACTTCCTAAGGAGATTAGCACCCCAGCTAGTAAGATATGGACCAGAATTTGATATGGCTGAAAACAAAGCATTCGAAGCAACCATAGAGCTTGGCAATGCACCCTTACCATGCTTGACAGCATTCCTATTCTTCCAAGAATGATATACTATATTGCAATAAATCTGTACAATTCCAGAATTATTCTGTGCAATGTGTTTTAAACCCCGTAAACAGCAATCAAGAGAGCTAAAAACGGGAATAGAAATACCCCATTCACCCATCTTTACAATAGCATCAATCATATATTTGCAATGTACCATTATATGTTCATATGTTTCACTTACTTGACATCCTCTAGGACACCAATCATCAGTTGAAATCCTGCGGTTCTTCAAAAACATATTGGTTGGAATTGCTGCCTTACCCAACCTCCACCAGAAGATCTCCACCTTTTTCTTGAGTTTTAATTTCTGTAACCAGTTGAAGTAGTCAACATCCTCCAGATTATACTTGTTAAACAACATTTGCTCATACACCATTGCTGAAACAGTTTTTCTCGAACACTTCTTCATCAATTCCAGCTGATCCTCCTCCTCAAATTCAATATGAATTTGGCTGATCAAGGATACCATATCTGGTTGGAAAACCTTCTATAACTTGGTGCAATCCCACTTACCATTACTAAGTAAAAGCTGCTGAACGTATACACCATCCAGTGAATTACAATCAATAAAGGTTGGCCAACGGTTGATGCATCTATCCAGCAGCCATGTATCATTTAGAACATTAATCTTGTCACTCTTGCCCACTCTCCAACGAACAGCCATTCTCAAACATTTACCACCATCCACCAGAATTCGCCAAGCCGTTGAAGTGATCTTCCTTTGGGCTCCATTCATCACATCATTTCCATATCTAGCTGCCATTGCACGATGGAACAAAGCTTGCGGTTTCTGAATAAAATTCCAGGCCAACTTGGATCTAAGAGATCCAACTCTATCAAGTGGGGAATGCACACCCAATCCTCCAAAACATCTTGGTTTACAAATATCACCCCAAGCCACATAATGCATATCATTGGTCCCATCATTTTTATGCCAAAGAAAACTTCTACAAAGTTTCTCCAACTCATGTAAAACCCTCTTGGGTACCATAGAATGAGTGATTAAAAAGTTAGGCATAGATAGCAAAGAGCTATCAATAAGAATCAACTTTCCTCCTAATGAAAGGGACTTTTTACTCCAAGCATTAAGTTTGTCCATCACATTACTCAAAATTTCTTGAAAATCAGCCATTTTAATTCTATTAAGAGACATCTTCACTCCCAAATACTTCATCTCTTTAACAACTTTAAAACCAAGAGCTTTAGCAATTTTTTTCTTCATAGAGTACCTAACTACCTTGCCAAACATCATTTGAGATTTGCTTACATTCACTCTTTGTCCAGTCCACTTACAAAGTCCTCCACAATAGTCTTCAAATTCTTTGCTGAGTCCACAGATGCATGAGAAAAAACCAATTGACATCACTCCAAAATAAAATTTAGCCCAACACGACCGACATGAGTTGATCGTAATCGATTGAGTGTAGCTAGGTCAGAATCGACTTGATTCGGGCCAATTTGAACTTAATATAATTTAATTAATGCAAATTTAATTAAATTAGGTTCAAATTAGCATGGATTCGGCTCGGATCTAACTCCTCGTGACTCAATTGAATTGATCAAACACAGTCGAGAGCAATGCATACGAAAATCGAGTTCAACAGACGTCACTAGCTTTGCTACCTCCTATGCCGCCTCCTATAGAAGCACACATCAACAAACCTCAACAACTAATCCACCAAATCCATCTCAAGTGATCTGCTCTTGCACTGCAGACGAGTAGGAAGACCTACCACCGTAGCTTCTATCAATGAATCTTTGTATTTGAATCTATTGGATTTTTTTTTTCAAACCAAGAAACAAGACACTTCAATTTAGTTATTTTATTTTATTTTATTTTTCTTATTTCAAACAATTTTAAACATTTCTTATGTTTTCCATGGTTATATATTTTTAGTGAAGAAACAACAGAGATATTTTAGGCTCTCTGTTATCCTTTGCTCGTGAAGTATTTAGATAACAAAAAGTTTTTTTGTTTTGTTTTATCTATTATATTTTTTTACTTCCATCAGAATCTGCTTCCCTCCCCTCTCCCTTCGCCTTGGCTATGGCCATATCACATGTCTATAATAAACATGACAATGCTCTTTATATCAATTATAATCATAATATCATAAAGAGAGAAAAAAGAAAAAAAAAACAAATGTGTCTATATGCTTTAATTTGTCCATAAGTAAAACACTAAATCCTTTTTAGTGGTTAGTAGATGTAGAAAATATGCAATAAAAATGTTTAAGATCATGTAGACTGAGCAAACATGAAGCTAAATTATTTTATGAGTGAAAGCTCACTAATATTAGTAGCCATATGATTGAAATCCACATTAATTTTTTTCAACTAATAATCTCCTAGTAATTCACTAACTTAATGAAGGTTTTTATATTCTCTTTACAGAAAGTTATTATAGAAGACTTATGTTATTGGTCTCTGAACGCATTCGGTGTCCAAACACAATAATTAGGGGGGTTTGAATACCATCTCATTTCATATTATTTACAAATCTAATAAAAAAAATTTAATATTATAGTTCTATCACTCATATATTATTTTTATTTTATATGTTATATGAAAAAAAAATTTTTGAAACGATATGTTAGGCACTTATTGCAGAATGATAGGTTAGATATTTTTATTTTATATCAGAAGGTTTTACATAATTTGATTGTATTTTTTTCTTTTTTTTCAAGACTAATTAATTTTCTACTTTATTATCTATTGTTATTTGGATTTCCAGGACACGTCGCGCTGTTCTGACCCCTGTTGCGGTAGACGATGCAAGTTCAAGATGACGATGCATATCTTCCATCCATCGTATTATGATATCGAGTTGTTCTAGGCCTACCGGCGCAATATCAAAAAGTAGGTGCCAACAAAGGCACTATCACATGTTCGTCACTATAAGATGGCCACAAGCTGTTATACAGTATAACAAGAAATAAATCAAAGTAACTTGCTTTGTAATAAACTAGTGTGTGATAGGCTAAAACAAATTAGTTGTGAACCCAATGTCTTGCGCCTAAAGCAATGATAGCATGTACGCATGGACTATGATATACATGTGGATGACCACTTGTACAAGTACACATTTGTAGGGATGTAATGATGATGCAGTATGATTTGCAGGATATGTCAAACACCTTGAACTTGTGATTGTTAATTTGTGCTAGCTGTAGACTTCTAAGTTCATGACGTTCAGCCGCTTCCAAGGCAGCCTTTGTACAAGAAGAAAATGTCGAACTATATATATGAAGCGATCCATTATTTGATCTTGCTTGTTCTATTAAGAAATAGTGTAACAAGATTATAATAAACAGCTATAATATGACCTTGAATAGACAGTCACCGAGCCCTTCTAAGGACTCTGTTGAAGCATTTAGAATAATTTGGTGTTATAATTCCATATCAACAACCCACATCATGAGTCAAAGCTCACTTGCTAGCATTCTGCTCCAACAACCAATCAAAGGCTTCTTTTTAATATTTTGATTGTCGACCATGTACCTATTATGAACATTAATATCATTAGTATTTTTGGCCCAGTACATTCTATCACAAACAACATCACAAATCGTGATGGCTAGATGTCTTAAAGCTTTTTTGAAATTCTCTCGCAAGTGACACAAATAATGTTTGTGGGCGGCCCATGGAAAATTTCACTACATCCACATACTAGGTTTAACACTCCGAGATCTAAAATGGAAGAAATTCATTTCTTTCATATCCATTTGCCTGTTTAACAAATAAATATCAAATACAAAATAAATCCTTCAAAATTAAATAAATAAATACAAACAAATTACAAAATAAATAAATTTATAAACACATTTAATCAATAAATAATGAAATCATTAATGCAGCTCTGGTTACAAGTAAATTCTTCTACTAACCATTTCTTTTATACCAATTTGATATGCCCTAAAATCTAAAGTGAAAAAAAAAAATGAGTTGCAAAGATAATAAAGAGAAAAGAAAAGAAAATTTTCCACTTTAGATTTTGGGGCATGACTCCAAGCCAGGTTATTTATCAGATATGATGCTTAAATCACAATCATTTTACACTAGGGCAATGAGATCACGAAGCATATGAACTAACTCCATGATTTTACTAATTCATATTCAATGACTACAAAGGCCACTGGATAAAGACTACCATTATCATCTATGACAATAGTTGCTAGTAATGTACCTATATATTTTCCTTAGAGAAATATCTTGTCCATACATAGTACATAATGACAGAATTGCCACCCTCGTATACTTGGGCAAAAAGTCCAAAATATTCCTTTGAACCTAATGTCATGGCTAACTGACTTCAATATTGTAAACATATTTGGGGATAGCTAAGCACAATGCTTTCATCATCCGGTATAAGGAAGTGTAAGACTCCTCATAACTCTCAAAAATTGAGCATGTCACTTTTCTTCTTGCACCCCAAGCCATTATATATGAGACTTTTCACATCAAATTTGGAGCTGATACATGCAATGATCTCTCTTGACTTCAAATATAATTGTTACCTTAACACCACAGCTATATGATGGCATATGAACTTTGAATTGCTGTTACAATGACTGACAAACATAATCGGATGTGTGCACATAAGCCGACCGAAGATTGACGAAATCTTCCAAACCCCACCCATGTGCTTGCTCCCAGTGGCATGGACTCGAAATAGACAATGATGAGTTTGGTAATCATGCTGAGCACATGTAACTATAAGTCATTGCTTGTTTTTTTTTTTTGGTTAAAACCCACTATAGGGGCTTACACGTTTATTTAAAAATACGAATACAAAGAGTCCTTAAAGAGACTAAAGGCTCAACTAAAAGAAAAGAAAATACATAAAATAAAAGAAGAATACAAAAAGAAAAATAAAATCTAATGAGCCTTAACTACCTAGATACAATTAAAGACAATAAAAAACAAGGACTAAAGAGCCATCAATCTTCAGACTCTGTAAAAAACTCAAGCAACCAAAATTTGAAGCTCCATCTTCAGCATTATCAAAATCATTAGTCCAGTTGATCCATAAGTCTTTGAAATTCTTTATTAGCTCAATCATATGATGAAACAAAATTTGCTCCAACAAGTTAATGTCATCAACAACTGAAAAATACTCAAAGAAAAAATAGTGAAAACAATTTTTGAAAGCAATTATATCAATATAAATTTTAGGCTCGGGATTTAATAATTCAATTATAGAACAAAAGAATACCAAAAATCTCAAAGTAACTTGGCAATTTAACTCAACAATGAAGCTCCAAAAAATACAGTTATAATGAACTAAAACAGCCCCAACAACATCATTAACAACAAAGCTCCAATTTTTCCATAAGGAACCCAATAAGAAGTTCAAAAACCCACCGCCAAAGCAAAGTTCCAGCAAATAATATGATAAACCCCAACCAGTCTTGCTCAAAATCAACCAACAACACTTCAGAATCTCAACCCGACAAGCAACCAACCTCCAAATAGAACCATTAATCCACCAAACCATGTTGAGCTTTACAGCCAAAACTAATCTAAAAAACACCAAATTACTAAGAGAAATGGCGAACATAGTTTTCCATAAAAGAATTAAAAAACTAAACATCATAGCCAAATAAAATAACAAAGCAGCATAAATTAATGACGAATATAAGGCATTTCTGACTTGTCAAGATTGATTAATCCTCTTAATAGAAAAGGAACATCATCATTATAAAATAGAGTATACTGATTCAAGTTAGCTCCAATTTTAGCTAAGTAATCAGCAACAGAATTTTCTTCTCTCCAAATATGAGATATTTTAAAATCAAGTTGAGAGAACATTCTCTTGATATCTTTTAAAATATAAAAGGTATCAAAACTACCATTATTATCAGTTGAAATACAATTTATCACTAATAAGGCATCAACTTCTAACCAGATTTTAAAATAATCATAAGATAAGCAAATCTGAAGAGCTTTATAAATGGCCATGAGTTCAGCAAAAAGAATAGAACGTTTATTAAGAGGAGAAGCAAAAGCCACAACTAAATTACCTTTCTCATTTCTCAATATACCACCACATCCATAATAACCATCACAAACAGAACCATCAGTGTTAACTTTGATGCAATGAATGCTAGGTTTTCTCCAAATAACAAATTTAAAAGAAGGCTAATGTATATCCTCAAAAATATTAGTATTTAGCTTGTTAGAAACAAATTTAAAACCACGAAATTGCTTAGAATGAATCAAATTAACCTTATAAAGGCTATTGATTTTTTCTTTAGTCCTGGCAATTATATGATTGTAATTCATATGAATATTCCTATGCTTAGCATCATTCCTATCAATCCATATGAACCAAATAAGAGAGATGGCAGTGACAATTTTAATATGACCTCTAGTAGTATTATGAAAAATAACAGTAAGAAAATGATTAAAATATAAATAACCACTAAAATAATTGGTATTAAAAAAATTATCAAACCAAATCCAAACTCTAGCAGCAATGGGGCCGTTAACAAAAACATGGTTGATGTCTTCTATATGATAACAACAATAGCATTTAGAAGGAAGATAGAAACCCTTCTTCCAAAGAACAACATCAACAGGAATATAACCCTTTATTATTATCAAAACTAAGATAGAATATGATGTAGGAATGTTATTTCTCCAAATCTTATTAAAAACCATAGTAATATATTTCTTTTTCCTAATGAAATCCCTAGCAACTTTAAAAACAAAATTGCCATTATAAGACAATTTAAAAAGAATATGATCTTTGCATTGATTATCCAAAGTATGATCCTTAATTTTATTGCCAATATGAAAAGGAACCAGGTTAAGAATACCTTGCATATCCCAAGTATTGTCATGAAAAAAACTATTCACTTTTATAGCAGAATAAGAAACAGTAGAAAGAAGGGATTCAATAGAACCTTCAAAAAGTCAATTATCTTGCCAAAAAAAAAAAACAATTTCCCGAATTAAGACCCCAAGCAATAAGGGGTTCCATGATATTCTTAATTTGACCAAGCCTTTTCCATATTAAAGAGTCACCATGCTTATAGAAACAACATAAGGGATGCTTTCCTTTACAATATTTGAAGTTCATAAAAGAAGCTCAAAGACTTTGATTTTTCCTAAAATTCCACCACATTTTCATAGAAGAAACAATGATAGAATCAGAAATAGACTTGAAACCAAGCCCACCTTCATTTAGAGGACCACACTATTTATACCAAGAAGTCCAGTGCATTCTAGTAACATCATTTCTAGAACCACAAAAAAATTTATTTAGAATTCTCTCCAATCTTAAAACAGTGGCAATATTGGGTTGAATAACTTGGAATAAATGAAATGCCATCAAATTAAGGATGCTTTGAAGAACAGTTAATCTACCACCATATGATAAAAAATGAAACTCCCAAGAAGAAATTCTATCAATCATCTTTTGAATAATTTCATTAAAGAGATAGGATTTCTTTAATCCTCTAAAAATGGGAGCACCTAAATATTTAAAAGGTAAGTTTTGATGAACAAAATGAGTAATAGAAGAAATTCTATTAATCATAGCTAAAGTGAATTGTTTAGAAGTAATGAAAGAACTTTTCAAGTTATTAATAGATAAACCACTCTCTAAAAAGAAATTATTAAGAAAACTTTTAATTTTCTTTATATGGTTTAAACTCCCCTTACAAAATATAATGAAATCATCTGCAAAACAAAGATGAGATATAGGAAATCCATCTTTAGTTAAGTAATACATGGCAGGATACTACTCAAAAATAAAATTGATGCATCTAGAATAATATTCCATAGCTATAATTAAAAGAGAAGAAGACAATGGATCTCCTTGCCTAAGCCCATGTTTAGAATGAAAAAAGCCATTAGAACCACCATTAAGTAATATGGAAAACCAAACATTATCCACAGAATTTCTAATCAACCTTATAAATTGATCAGAAAAACCAAAAAGACCTAAAACATTATAAATAAACTTCAATGATATATTATCATAAGCTTTAGAAATATCAAGCTTAAAAAACATGTTACCTCCTCTAACTTTAATATTGAGATCATTAACCATTTCCTGGGCCAGAAGAATATTATCAGAAATCAATCTCCCTTTAACAAAAGCAGTTTGATTTAGGGAAATCATACTAGGCAACAAAGGACCCAATCTTAAAGTTATGATTTTAGAAGTTAATTTATTGAAAATAGTGCATAAGCTTATAGGTCTAAATTCATTCCAACTAACAGGATTGTCTTTTTTAGGTATAAGAACAATGGTGGAAGATGTGAAGTATTTAGGCATAGCATTACCATTGAAAAAATCTACAACAACATCAATTAAATCTTCCTTAATAATATGCCAGCAACTTTGAAAAAACTTAGAAGTATAACCATCCATACCAGCAGTAGAATCAGGATTCATGGAAGCAACAACCGTAATTATTTCTTTTTTTATAGGAATAGTCGTTAAAGCAATGTTGTCTTCTACATATATGATTTTATCAATAAGAAAACTATAATCTAATTGATTAACATGAACCTCATTGCAAAAAATATTAGAAAAATAATCAATAATAGATTCATGAAGTAAAGTATCAGAAATCCAATTGCCATTCTCATCTTTAATCTTATCAATATAATTGATAGATTTATTTTTGATAACCAAGCCGTGAAAGTATTTAGAGTTTCTATCCCCTTCAGAAATAGAGCAGCTTTTTGCTTCCAATAGGTTTCTTCCATATCTTGAAACTTAACAAGATTATCTTTGGCTATGCTCAAATCATTAAGAAAAGAAGAATCAGAAATAATAAGATCTTCTAACAGACAAACCTCCTTTTCCATCTCTCACCATACCTTTCACAGAATTGTCTGAAGCCGAAAAAGCATTCCAATTAGCCTCAACAACATTAGTAAAATTATTATAAAGAATCCACATATTTTGGAATCTAAAAGTAGGAACATCATTGATTCTAATATATTTTTTAATAGAAATAAGTAAAGGACAATGATCAGATAAGCTTCTACTAAGATGCTCAAAAGAAGTAAAAGGCCATTTATCAATCCATAAATGATTGTATAAAATTCTGTCCAATCTTTGCCACAATATATTATTACTCCAAGTATAATTTGAACCAATAAAACCAATATCAGAAATATTACAATCCATAATCATATTGCTAAAATCTTCCATAGAATGAATATTAGGCAGAACACCCCCTTTTCTTTCATAAGCATGAAGAACAATATTAAAATCTCCACCAACAAACCAAGGTTCATTAATAGAAGAAGAAAAAGCAAGTATTTTAGAATAAAGAGTTTTCCTCTCCATTCTATTACAAGAAGCATAAACTAAAAAACCTTTAACACAAATATTAAAATAAGAGATAGAAATATTAACAACTTGAGGAAAATCCTCAATAATATATAAAGAAACATTTTTAGACAAAAACATCCAAATTTTATTTGAAGAATTAAAAAAGAAATGTTTAAAACCAAGTAATCTAGCAACATGTTTAATTTTAGAATTACTAATCATAGGCTCAATAATAACAAGAAACTCAATAAAATGAAGTCTACAAAGATTTCTAATTCTATTCTTTATCAAGGGAGAACCAATCCCTCTCACATTCCAAACTAAAAAATTAATCATTATTTATGAAAAGAATGAGATTTAGCTATAGACTTGGAGTTTTTAGAATTCTTAATAGAATTCTTTTTACCACGAGTATTATAAATCGTCTGAAAGATTTTATTCTTCCCAATCAACAATTATGTTTCACTAACAGAACCAGAATCAACTTCTCCTTCTTCCAATTCTATGAAATCCTTACCTTTCTCGAAATATTTATCTTCCTTCAAAGAATCAGAAGACTTATTAAAAGTACAAGCATTAGTATCAACCAGTAAAACATGCTCATGATCTTGTAAAGAATCATCATTTCAAATAGGAGAACTAATAGGAGAATCTTTGGATGAAATTATTTGAAAATTTCTTTCCGAGAACAAAGAAAAATCAGTACAAAGATTATTATTTAAAGAAACATTTTCATCGTAAACAATTAACTCCAAATTATTCTCCTTAATGGGAGAACTTGAAATCTCCAAATTCATGTTATAAGTACTAACATTACTAGGATCTTTAAGTTCTTTCAAATCATTTTCCACATTCTTTAAATAATCATTTAAAGAATTGTCTTGTATATGTTCTTTTAAAGGAGAATTTGGAGAATTTGTAGAAATATTAGAGGTACGAACTTTACCCACTTTTTCTTTCAAAAAAGGATTTAAAATAAAACAATTATTCAAATCATGGCCATGAAGCTTACAGTGCGAGCAAAAAATCGGGAACTTATCAAAAACAACTTTCTGAGAGTAACCATGAGTTTCAGAACCCAACCATATTTCAGTAGGATATTCTTTTGTAATATCAATTTCAACTAATAATCTGGCAACCGAAGGTCTAGTTTTATTCACAGTTGCTTGATCAACTTGTAGAGGTCTCCCAAATAAAGAACCAATAGCTTGCAGTATTTTAATATAAAAAAAATGCATTCTCAGATTGGGCAATGATAACCAAATATGATAAATAGGAGATTCAGCATGAACATCAAAATCCATAGACAATTTAAGAAGTCTCATTTGATAGTTTCTAACGAAATAAGATCTTCTAAAAAAAACTCTACTATAATCTAATTCATTAGAAAGATTGATAAAAACATGCCTCGCATCAAGAAGAGTCACATAAAACATTCCCATCAGATGCATCTCATTAAAGAATTTCCTTATTTCTTCCATAAAGGGTCTTCGAAATGAAAATATACCCACTAAAGCATATTTGTATGGCTCAACAAGTATATTTAAATCTTTTTCAAAAACTAATAAGGTAGGCATACCATTAACAGAAGAAGAAGAAATAGAAATCCCTAAATTATCATTTGCATTAGAACCAAATAATGCTTCTTTAAAAGATTTAGGCATTGTCACTGTCTTCTGTAAGATCGATTCATCATCTTTCTTACCCGTAATTTTTTAATCATCAAGAGAAGATGATTTAAGCTCATGCATTAGTTCAATCGAGTGATTGAAACAAGAAAATACTTATTAGCCATCGATTTTTCTCTGTTTACAAAGATCCGAGAAGGATCTTCATATTCGCAACATTCTGTCAAAACACTAGAAGGGTCCGACGACATAACCGAACAAAATCCAAAATATTAACTAATATAGAAGAAAGGATGAAGAAAATTGCAAACCAACTAAGATTTTCACCAAGATCTGCTCAATCTTGCCAAGGCAAACAAAATCGCCCTCTCATCGCTTGAAGAACTCCAAGATCGCACACTCCGCTCGGCTTCAGGTTTTTAGGTTTGAAGTCATTGTTCATTCATTCAAGTTGTTGTTTGTTGTTTGTTGTTTGTTCGTTGTTCATTCGTTTAGTCGTTGTTGTTCGTTGTTTGTTGTTCGTTCGTTGTTCATTGTTCATTCATTGTTGTCGTTTATTATTAACCAACCATTATGAACACATTATAGTGTTTCCATGCTCTTGAATGTCATGCCCTCATACAGATGATCCAGATTGATGCCCTCAAAGTTCTCATGATGACAGCCTATCAGGACGTTAAAACCATCATAAGCATCGCACTCCTTAGTGGTACGTATGAATTCAACAAACTTATTATTAAAGAACATTTCTATAGGTTTTCCACGTTATTATAAATTATTTGATGTCCAAGGAATGTGAGATCCACATTCTCGATAGTAATAGGACCTTCCAGTGTGTTGGGCTCCCCACTCGAGCTTTTGCTTGTCCCATTATCAATGGTCTCATAAGCGGGAAGGATTGGTTCTAGCTCTGAATGGGTTGAACATGGTACATTAACAACTTCATATTTACCAATGTGAGGCATTAAGGAAGGCAATCCTTAAAGATAGATTAGAAAGTTGAGGTGGATTGTAGGCACTTGCTCACGCTCATGCAATGTGATGTTGGGGGATCAATGATCATACGTGTGTGCCTATAGAAAATTACCTCGATGATTGCCCAATTATTATATAATTGAGGGAGTAAGCATGAAGTTAGTGTGAATTCATGTTTGAGAAAAACCTGGATATATAGGTGGAATGTTAGGGGTTATCAAATGACATGGATGAAGAGTAAACCGCTCTTGGCATCTGCGTGGGTAACTCTTCAGACTCAACATACTTGTTCAAGGTCCTCCTCCTAGCCTCGACTAATACAAACTAACAAATCTCATCATCTTTGATATGAACCATGGTGTGACTACCCTTATTACGCAATCAACATGCAAGATTCACTATATATGTTATGTTATCGCGACGTAATACTCCAAGGATCCGAAGTTTAAGTTTTTCAAATTTTAATGTGTTGTTAATCTCTAAAGATCTATTTCTTCCCCCAATATATGTTGCTGTAAAATCTTTTGCTAGTTGGAGCTCCCCGTCATAGAATAAAAGTTGGCATGATATATTATCCGGTGGTCACAATCAGGCGGTGAACAAATCAAATAAACCATGCTAAAAATAAAGTGGCCGTGAGAAAGTTATATCAATTATAAGTAAGTGTGATTCATACTTTATTAGTTAACAAGATGGCTTAAAATATTTTTTGTATATTTTTTGCTTGAGTGGTTAACAAGATGGCTACTTACCTTTAATACTTCAAAATATTATATAAGCTTCCAAGTTATATTTACATTCCGGATTTAAATTTTCCCATAAATTTTCTCATATCTCATACTATATAGATTTTATAATTATGTACAACAAAAACATAAATATATATATATATATATATATATATATATATATATATATAGAATATTAAAATGTTTAAATGTTTAAATTATTATGTGATCAAGAAATATATTTGAATTAGGAAATAAAGTTTATCCAAAAATTAATTCTTCACAATTAGATTGGACTCTAATTTTAAATATAATTATTACATGCTTGATTGGGTAAAAATATAGAGGCTATAAACTAATGTTCACTTACATGTATCTTTAATTAAATATGTCAAATTAAATCGATCTTTTTTTAAAATGAACGAATGCATTAGCCTTGAACTTCAGGTTCTATTCGATAATAACTAAAGTCTGTGAATTAGATTTGAGCAATCCAAAGTAGTCCCTCAACTATTAGTAAATGCCCAACCCAATTTAGTCCTAAACTTTCATAATGCCCCAATTTAGCCACTCGACTATTAGAAAATATCTCAGTTTAGTCTAAGACCAAAAGTAACAGTTAAATTTAACCTCAAAAGTTAAATGTGATGAAATTTTAGATATTGGAGGATATGTGAGATTTTATTATTATTTTCATATATTTTATTATTTATTATATTAAAATAAATATAAAAATTATAATGAAAGTTAACCATGTTTATTAAATATTCATAATTACTATTGAATTGATTAACTTCTATTATAATTTTTATATTTATTTTAATATAGTAAATAATGAATAATACAAAATTATAATATAATCTCATATATAAAATAATATTCAAAATGCCCTCACATTTAATTGTTGAGATTAATTTTAATTCTTACTTTTGATAACAACAATAACAAGAACATCATGTCTTTGTCCCACTACGTGAGGTCAGCTACATGAATCCTTTTTTTTCATTGTGTCATGTTAAAAGTTAAATCTTTTTCAAAACTAATAAAGAAAGATTATTTTTAATATTTTCTAACAAAGTTTTTTTAGGTCTACCTCTATGTTTCTTAATATTAGTCAAATCTAATACCTCTACTTTCCTAATGGGTCATCGGAAGGCCATCATTTTATGTGACCAAATCATCTAAGGCGACTCTCTCTAATCTTATCTTCCACTGGAGCTAGTCCAAACCTTTTCATGCATATTTTCATTTCATATCCTGTCTCTACGGGTAAATCCACTCATCCACCTGAGCATCCTCATCTTTGCAACACTTAACTTAGTATTATACTTCTCTTTTAATGGCCAATATTCTGCACCATAAAATATTACAAGTCTCACCACCATCTTATAGAATTTTCCCTTAAGTTTGAGGGGGACATTTCTATATCACAACAAGCCCAATGTATTCCTCCACTTCAACCATCCAACTTGAATTCTATTGATAATATCCCTATTAATTTCACCAGCACTTTGAACAATAGATCTAAGATATCTAAAATGTGTACTCTTATTAATGACTTTATCACCCAAAGTTACAATCTCCCCACTAAGTCTATTACTACTAAAAGTATACTTTATATATTCAGTTTTAGATCTACTCAAGTGAAAACCTTTAGACTCTAAGATTAACCTCCATAATTCAAGTTTACCTTCTACCCCCTCTCTAGTCTTATCAACAAGAAGAATATCATTAGCAAAATGCATACATAAAGGTACATCATGTTGCAAATGTCTAGTGAGAACATCCATGATTAAAGCAAAAGATAAGACTAGATTGGGATTGACACTATATTGAGATTGAGACTAAATTGGGATATTTTTAATAGTCGGGGGACTAAATTAGGTCATTATGAAAGCTTAAGACTAAATTGGAGATGTACTAATAGTCGAGATATTATTTTGAGCTTGTACTCATTTAGATTTAATAAAACTTTGGAGAAGAATAAGATGACATAATTAATTTTAATGATAATAATAACAATTATTACATCCTAGAGTATTCACGGCAGTGGAGAAATATAAATTTTAGCATTTTAGCTTTATATGAAGATCCATCACACATATAGATAAAAAAGGATATTTTTTTCATAAGAGACATCAGAGTTTTTATGTGAAAACCCCTGAAAAGGGGGGAAACCACATGTTTTTTCCAGTTTAAATAAATCCATTAGTATTTGCATTTGATTACAAATGAGTTTCTTCCTTGGGGAGAAGACCTTTGCTTGATGTAGCAAATATACATCATACAGAGTGCATTACATGGTGGGAGTTGGAAGAATCAGTGTTGATATGTTCATTTGGTCAGTAGAACCCTACTCAATGAGCGATGTAGGTTGAAAGGACCATAGTTTTGAAATGGAGGTAGAAAATATCGTAATTAGTGGTTGACAATGGTCAGAGAACCATAGTCTAGAGATGGTGACCAAGGAGACCATAGTCGGAAGGCAATGAAGGTTAGAGATATCATAGTCAGTGGATGATGGAGATCAAAAAGATTGTAGTTGGGCGAAGGTGATCTAAAGGATCATAGTTTGGCACTAGAGGTCAGAAAAAATATAGTCAGATGAAGGTTGGCAGAAAGATTATAATTGGGCTATAAAGATCGAAAGGATAATAGTTAGTGGTCGACGATGGTCAGAAAGACCGTTGTCTAGCGACGGATGTCAAAAGGATCATAGTCGTTAGCCAATGATGGTGACCAAGGTCAAAAGGTCTATAGTCAATAGGCGATAATAGTTAGAAAGATCATTGTCTGTCAATGAAGGTCAGAAGGGCCATAGTCATGGGCGACGGAGGTTAGAATGACCGTTGTCTGATAATGGAGGTTAAAAAGACCTTAGTTAGGAGAAGGTGGTCAGAAGGATTGTAGTTTATATGCGATAAAGGTTGGAAAGATTATAGTTAGGTGATGGTAGTCGAGGGGAAATTCGACGATAATTGATGGTTAGGCGTAAGTCCAACAATAGTTGGTGGCCGGGTGGAAGTTCGGTGATAGTCGGTGGCCGAGCATAATTCTGCTAATAGTTTATAGTTGGGTCAAAGTCTGACGAAAGTATGATGATAATTAGTGGTCGGGTATAAATTCTTTCCATAGTTGTTGGTCGGGCGAAATTCTGATTATAATTGGTGGCCTGGCATAAGTCCGACAATAGTCTGTGACCTAGCGATGGTTGAGGAGAAGCTTTGTAGTAAGAGAGATCTCAGATTTTTCTTCCTTTGATCTCTTCTTTCTCTTCCTTGCTCTCCTTGCTTCCTCTCACATTGCTGCCTTCCCCTTCATGAGAAGAATGAGGGGTTATTTATAGTTTATTTAATAATGACATAGCTAGTAAATAAGAAGGAGATCAAGAGCATATTGGGAATGTTTTGAATGGATGGACGATATTGACTCCCTTGATTGTAGACAATTATTGGGTGTTTGAGTGCCTTAATGATTTTAGAATTTGATAATCTTAGCCTCTTTGGATTCATCTCATCGAGGCGCACGATTTGACTATAAGCATGTCACATTTGAAAATCGTTTGGTTATCCAATTTATAGTTTCAACCTTCCAAATATGCTTCGGGTCTCCGATTTAGACCCATTCGGGCTCGTACTGGGTTGAATTTGGTATTGTTAGGTTTGCCTTTTCAATACATTCAATTTAACTATCAGTTTACTAAAATTAGAGTTCAAATTATCTTAAATTTAATTTCAAGTTTTCAACATAATTTTGCCTCAAGATTCGTGCCCGATCAAGATAATTTTTTATGATATATCAATTTCCCTTTATTTTCATACGTCAAAGTTCCAAAAGTTCAAAAATATAAATTTTAGCTTTTGAGAATTTTTTAATGCAGTTCAAAACTTGAGAATAACTCTGTAATGATTTATAGAGCTTCTAATTAGCTCCGGAAGTATCAAAATTAAGTTCAGAATATCGAAAAATGGTTTCGGGAACATAAAAAAGTATGAATTAAACTGCCCGACAAAAAATTAAGCCCATATGCGACTAGGCGGTCAAACCTACTGGTTGCCACCATCGGTGAGCCTACTACTGTTTGCACGTTCTTGCACTTTCCTAGTTGCCCACGTGCATTGCCTAGTTAGTAATAGGGTGTTAATTCAAGTCAATGGGTCGGGTTCAGGTCAAACCTAAGTTGACCAGGGAAAAAATAGGTTGGCCCAAACCCATCTTGATTTAATAAATAGGTCATGATTTTTAACCCGAACATGACCCGCGTGATTATGAGATTGACCCAACCCTACCCCCAAACCCATAATAGGATTTATGTTCAATCGAGGTCTAATCGGCTGCTTGGTTTGATTGAAAAATATAATTTACTTATATATAGTTTTGAAAAATATTTAATTATCTTTGGGAATATTTAATTTTTAAAATTTTGAAATTGAACGCGTCATTATGAACAGTATATCACCTCGGGAGGTGATCATATCGTTCTCTAATGGGTTCATATTTTAGAATTTTAAATTCATCTGAATTATCGTAGTCAAACTCAAGGAGGAACGACATATGATCTCGAAAGATCAAAAAGACGTTCAATTAATTGTTTAACTATAATAATTCGGATAAGAGATCGTTAATTTCATAATCAAATAATGATAATAAAATAATATATCTTTCCGAAGAAAGATGATATTACCTATTATCGATTATTTTAATATGACGATAACGATCGCCATTTTTGTTTGAATTCCCAAAGATAATTAATTGAAGGTTTTTAAAAAAAAAATTAATTTTGAAAATTAGATCTGGGTTTCTAAATCTCCTACGAGCGCAAGCCCTCGTAGTTAATTACATCGTAGGAAATAAAAGTTTCCTACGAAAACTCTCGATTAAAATAGCAGTGTAAATTTTATTTAAGATTTTCAAAGATCAATATCAAAGGAGGAAAAGGGTAGGAATTTTCAAATGGGATTAGTTCAATGTCGAGCACTTATTTCTGAAGTCAAATGAGGAGAAGTAGGAGGTGCTTTGAGATTTTGAATTACTTCATAAAACATCTCAGTCTATCCTAAGTGTTAGGCTTGTATTTGATTGAAAGAAATTTTTTTAGTTTGAGTGGTCAATTTTATTAGAAATTTGGGATTCAATTCCTGAAAGTTGAGGTCTTATGGCCCGAGCCAGCCTCAGAACCTAAGTCTAAATTGGGCACTAAAAGTTAGTGCCTCGAACCTAGGTAGTGCAATGTGAATCTGGTCTTACCCCAGCCTGGATTGGGGAGCCAGCTAAACCACCTAAACGATTTTAAAATATGAGTCCGGTCTTTTTGTAGAATGGTAGGGATGTTGTTTAAGAAAAGTTTGAAGAGCTGGGGCCGACATCTAGAGCGGATCCTAATTGGCCCCTTAGACTTATGTTGGGTTTTATGTCTAAATAAATGCAATTAAATATTAGATTCAATTTTAATTTGTTACTAATGCGATGCATGCTAATCAACTCGATTGAATGCAAAATCAATATGTAGCAGTTTAAAAATTTTGGCTTAGAAAATAGATTTTTTCCTAGAGATTGCATAACATCCCCTTGACAGATCGGCACCCTCATAGGCCAGGTGGTCTGTCAGAACCCGCAGGCGGGGAGATGCCTAACAAGGCAGAGAAGGTATAATATGAATGCATGAAAAACCCTCGGCGAGTCCGAGCTTACTTCTTAGGACCGTTTAGAGTTGCTATCTTATCCTAAAAAATTTTATTTAAGTAGAATAAAAGAATTTTTTGACAAACCCCTAAGAGCCTAAATTCGAATTCCAGGCTAAATCAAATGCGGCATGCAAATAAAAAGACTAGAAAAGCAGGAGTTCTAATGCGCAATCAAATTAAATTTATCAAATTGAATGTCCGTAGGCAAGTGCCTTTATTATTACATCACAGAATTTGCAGAAAATTAAAGTGGTCGGGCACCACTGACTACAACCCGGATTTCTGATCCTAAATTAAATGACTTTGAGATTTGGGATTCTTCTCGTTGTCCAATCCTTCATCTTCTCACGAACATCTTGATTCGTCGGTTCAGGATATCTAAATGGAAAGAAACTCTCCCTTGAACGGGGTGTTATCTTTCCTCTTTGGATATTTGAAAGGGATCCTAATTTGACTTCCAAATGGAAGAAGACTCTCCCCTTTAGGGATGTCTTCACCTCTTTGGAATTCAAATTGGATCAAATATCCCAAATTCAAATCATTTTAAGTATTTTACAACCTTTATACAATCAAATTACATTAATTTGAAATAGAAAATCTAGACTCAATCCTGCAAGGTTATCCTAATAATCAGCAGTTATATATTCAATCCCAAGAAGTTATAATATGAAAAATTGAAATGCATTTTTTTAGCCACACTTGGCCATGCTCTTTTATTTAAAGGGGGTCTTAAGCGTGGCAGGTACCTGTGCAAAGAGTATATTTTTTTTTATTAATTGCCCCCTTTAATTTTAGCTCCTTGTATGTGCATGGCCACCTGCATAAGACTGAACAAGTATAATTCGTCACTAACCTAGGGGTAGATCTAGCGCACAAACAAATCACAATACAAAGTACAATAAGCAAGTAAGTAAAGAAACACATCAAGTCTAAACTAGCAAACAGCATGCAATGAAAACTCAAAAACCCAGCACACAGTAGAAAAGTAAACACCGGCCTATCCTAAAGCTAGAGTCAGTGATCCTAGCAAACCATCTAAAGTGTGTGAGGTAGGTCGTGTGGTTTTGATATGTCCTAAATGGGATATTTGATTGAAATTGCTTAAGATTTGATTGTTTATTTTTAAAGATTTGATTAATTTAAGTTTGCCATTAATTGATTCGTGGCGTTGTGCCACCAGGCTCGAGGAACCAGCCTCCTTAGAACACTTAGCCCCGTAGCCCAAAGTAGTCCAGCCGATAAACCAAATTAATATAATTGAATTAGAGATTTTAAAAGGTTAAAATAATTAATGATTAATCTATTTTAAGTTTTAACACCCCTTAGACTCCATTCGTGGCGTTGTGCCACCAGGCTCGAGGAACCAGCCTCCTTAAGACACTTAACCCCGCAGCCCGGAATAGTCCAGCCAATAAACTTCATCTTTAGGATGGTTATTGTGTTTTAAAAGGTTTGTTGAGTGTTTTAAACATTAACTAACATTTTCTGGAGTTTTAGAACGATTTTGAGTTTTTAAGAATTTTTGAATATTTTTAATCATTTAATTAAAGGGTTGAAAATTGACTTTTTAATTAAGGTTAAATTCTGGATAGTTATCATTTTATTAAAATTCTAGACCTTAATATGATCAGTTAGACAGTAAGTACGTTGAAATCGGATTTTTTTGCATTTTATTACGAAGGTTTGAAGTTTTGAACTAGTTTTGACTTAGAGTTGACCAAAAAGTTGACTTTTTGAATTTAATAGATTTCTGAAATTTTAATATTTTTAATAAATATTAAACATTATTATGATTTGAATGCAAGTGAGTTTGCCTGATTTGGATTTTTATTGAATTAGTTATGAAGGTTTGAAGTTTGGGTAATTATTGAATTTTTAAAATTGCTTAATTAGAGGGCCTTTGTTGGTTTGAATCCAAATAGATTCCAAACTCCTTGAAATCAGCTCCAAAGGTCATGAATGACCTAAGAAGAGATTCCCAAGTGTTTGGGAAATTTTTGGAATTTTAAATTATTATTAATTAATTATTTTAATTTAATATTCAATTTCACTTAAAATTAAATTAAGGTTTAATATGCTGTCAAATCAAAGAGATTTTAATCTCTATTGATTAAGGATTTAATTCTAATCCGTTAGAGGGGTTATACATAATTTTTGGGTTTAAATTTGAATTTATTATAATTTTTGAAAGGTTTAAGGGTTTAATTAAGGCTTGATCTTAAGAAAATTGATTAAGGGGCTTAATGACTTCTAAAACCGGTGAAAATTTTTTCTAAGGCTGAGAGTGTCACTATGTTTGAAATGTTCAAGTTTCAAGTTCAAATGAGGTGTATCCTAATCACAATGCATTCTCTAAGTTGTCTAATCAAAGTCCTTAATTATTGTCCTTAACGGTGTCGCTAAATTTAATAGGCTTGAATCAAAGTTTTGACTAACCCTTGACTAAACATATAAGAGAAAATGTATAACAACACAATCAAGTCCTTAAAACTAGGAGAGCCCAGGCTAGGTGGTGTGTGCACAACCTAAGCATGCAAATTAATTTAAAGTTTAATTAAATAAGAGATTAATCAATGAATAATTAACAAAATAATATTCATTGATTAATCAACATTCCCCAAAAATTTCTATTCAATCATTCAACCTATGCTCAAAATCCCAAGGGGTCTCTCAAATACTTAAAGATTTAAATATTTATAATTTTAAAATAGATCTTAAGATATATAAATATCTAAATACATATACTTGTAAATACATATATATATATTTTAAAAAAATAATAATTGAAAATATTATTAAAAGAAATTTTAAAGGGTTGAGAGACCCACTGATTTTTCAAAGAAGTTTGAAAATAACTTTTTAATTTTAAAATAATTAATATAATATTTAATTAAATAATAATTAAATATTAAGATATTCAATATAATTAAAGTAAATCAAAATAAATTTAGTTTTAAACTTTGAAAATAGTTTTAAATTAAAATTGTTAATTTTCTGAAAATTTTAATGTATTATTTAAATTTTTATAATTATAAATGAATTTCTTTTGAGTTTTATAGCTTTAGGTTAATTAATATCTTTGAATCAATTTAGAATTAATTAACAATTAAAATAATTATTAAATTAAGTTAAATTAAACCTAAAATATCTCTGAATTTTGAAAATGATTTAACATAATTTAGATTGAATTTTCAAAAATATTTAAAATTAATTTCAATTAAGTACTAATTCATATTTAAATAACTAATTAATATATAAAAAGGAATAAACTAAAATATTCAAAATATGGTTTAAATAAAAAATAAAATAAAATTCAGATTAAATTAATTTGAAATAAATGTTTAATTATTTAACATATTTTAACATATAAACCCCATTTTTTATTAGAAAAATATTTAACTTAATGTTTAATTAAATATTGATAAGATATTTAAAATTAAAAGTTTTATAGTTATCTAAAATATATTCAATATTTTAAAATAATTATAATCTTAAATTAAAGGATTTAAACTTCTGAATATTTTAATATAAAATACTAATTTTTCTTATTTTCATCTAATTTTTAATTAATTTTTTGAATTTTCTGTTAATCAAAATAACTAAAATATTAATTTAAATTATTAACAGGTCCTGGAGGCGCCGGTGGCTGCGGGAGGTCCACGTGGCATAACGGGGTTCGCTGGATCAAAACGCGCGGCGGCGGGGTGATTGGCGGCGGTCAGACACGCGGCGGCCGCTGGTTAACTGACGCAATTTCACTTAAACCAGTCAGCAAAGATCTCCGCCGTTCGTTTCTCCACGGAAATGAAATGACGGCTTATATGAGATCACGCAGTCTGATCTCACGGAGATGGATCATACGGCGAGATCTCGATCCCGCAATCCGAATCAAAGGCCCAGATTTTGCTGGACAAAGAACTAGGCTCCGAGATGGATACACGGTTGGAAGATGACCGCCGAATGGCTTGATCTGGACCGTTGATCGAGCGATCAATGGTCCAGAAAATGTACACTCGCAGGTGGCTACGAGTGGCGCCCTAGAACCAAAATCTAGTTCGTTCTCTCAACACATACGATCAAATACTTTGAAATTTTAAGTACAGGTAGCTTAACTGAGCAGAAATTATGGGGGATACTTGGCTTGGCTTAAAACGATCCTATTAGGAAACTAATTAGACTAGTGTGCCTAAGCTAGGGTTTGAATTTTTCACCTTGATTTCGGACGGATTGAACCGTTTATGATCTTGTTGCATTTGTAGACTGTCCATGCTCCATTTTGTAGAAGAATCCTCGAGCTAATAACTCCTGGATCAGCCGCCAATTAGCTTGGATGGATGTTGGCTCAAGGTCGCTGGAATCCGATCACCGGCGACCTCCAATAGCCGGGTTTTAACTTGGGGGATGGAGAGGAAACCCCCAGGAGCTAAAACAAAATTGGCTCTGGCCTGGAGAGGGCTTGAGTGGTGAGAGAGGCTAGGGTTGGGAATCAATCTCAAATGAGGGTTTACACTCTATTCAAACGTCCCCTGGTTGGATCAATGGCTAGGATTGACTCACCAGCTCCCTAAATGATGCCACATGTCCAGGGATTAGGTGGGAGCAGAGGACAAGGACGGGTGCAAGGACATCCTAGGTGTAAAGCCATTTTTGTCCCCACTTGGACACATGGAGGGATGGGGACTGTTTGATCTGAATTCAAAGGTCAAGATTAATCCTAGGAAGCTTCTAGTGACTGTTCAAGTGGCTGTAGGGGTTTTAATTAAAGTGTATTAGCTTAAGGGGTTAATTTGGCCTTTTAAAGAGGTCATTTGACTACCCATTGACTGTTTGACCAGTCAATGGGCCAAGGTGGATGATGTGGCAGGAAAGGTGGCACCACTCATTGGATGGAATGAAGGTTAAACCAAGCAATTGGAGTTTGAGATCATTTAAGGGGTTTTGAATCGGTTTGACCAAGTCAAAATGACTTGGTTTGGTTAAATGGGCCAAGGTTCGACTCAAAGGGATTTTAAAAATACTCCATGCATCAAATGGAATGGGTTTGAAGTGGTTGGATGTGATTTCAAGATTCAAATAGGTCATTTGGATCAAATGAACCTATATGGGCCCTTAATGGGCCTTGAGTCAATCCTGGTTGACTTGGTCAACCAGGTGGGTCCAGGGTTTGAAAATGGGTTCAACAGATTCAAAATAACATTTTGAGTCTAATGGATGTGGTCCCAAGTCCTAGGGAAGTCATTTGGTTCAAAACACCTGTTTGGACCCTTAAAGGGCCTCTTGGGTCAAACCTATTGACTCGGTCAACTAGGTTGACCCAAGGGTTGGGAATGGGTCCAACAGGTTTGAAATGACATTTAAAACTTGCTGGAGGTGGTTGCATTCAATTCGGAGTTCCTTTGGTTGAAAATCAATATTTGAACCCCAAAGGGGTATTTTGGTCATTTTGACTCCTGGTCAACTGGGGGTCAAAGTTGGTCCAGAAAAATACAGTTTAATGCTCAACATATCAAGATTAAAGGTCTGGAAGTGACTAGAGGCTTTGGTGAAGGCTCTAAGGTCCGAATCTTCAAAGTGACAGGTTCAGTGGCATAGGCTGTAAATATTTGAAGATTTTATAGCCTATGGATTTTAATTAAGTTTTTGAGGTTAGAGACCTCAGAATGGGCTCAAATTTGGAGGGTTGCCTCCAGAGACATGTCCCATCAGTATGCAACTGATAGACTCTGAATCGAAAGTCATTTAACTGGGTTTCAAAGTGTTTGAAATTCAATGGAAAAGGCCTTTAGGGCAGGGCCTTAAGACTTTGAATTTGGCTTGATTGACCTAAGATCTAAGTAGATCCTAAGGTTTGAATAGATCTTAAAATTAGGAATCTAGAAGGATCCTAGAGCCTAAGAAATTCCTAGAACTTGGAGTCTAGAAGAAGTTTAGGATCTAGAGTAGCTCCTAAGGTCTGAGCTCTAGAAGAATCCTAGCATAGATCCTAAGGTCAAGATTCTAGGAGGATCCTAGAGATTAAATTAATTTGGAAATTAAATTGATTTAGGATCAAGAGCAGTCCAAGTGACCTCATACAAAAATTAGGTCAATAAATGGACCCCCAATATGTGTAAGAGAGCGAAGTTCTATTGCACATATTGGCGTTGACCGAGATTAAAGGTCAAGTGTGGAATTTTAATCCTAAGGGAATGAAAAGTTCATCCCTGGGGAATCAAGATTTAAATTTATTAGGGTAGTACCACGGAGGGCATGCTCTACCACTAATCTTAAAGTTAAATGCTAGGGTGGTGCCACGAAGGGCATACTCCACCACTAATCATTTAACTCAAATGCTAGGGTGGTGCCATAGAGGGCATGCTCCACCACTAACAGATACGAACTAGGATGGCGCCACGAAGGGCACGCTCCACCACTAATCGTTTAACTCAAATGTTAGGGTGGTGCCACAGAGGGCATGCTCCACCACTAACGGATACGAATTAGGATGGCACCACGAAGGGCACGCTCCACCACTAATCATTTTACTCAAATGTTAGGGTGGTGCCACAGAGGGCATGCTCCACCACTAATGGATACGAATTAGGATGGCGCCACGAAGGGCACGCTCTACCACTAATCGTTTAACTCAAATGCTAGGGTGGTGCCACAGAGGGCATGCTCCACCACTAACGGATACGAATTAGGATGGCGCCACGAAGGGCATGCTCCACCTCTAATCGTTTAACTCAAATGCTAGGGTGGTGCCACAGAGGGCATGCTCCACCACTAACGGATACGAATTAGGATGGCGCCACGAAGGGCACGCTCCACCACTAATTGTTTAACTCAAATGTTAGGGTGGTGCCACAGAGGGCATGCTCCACCACTAACGAATACGAATTAGGATGGCGCCATGAAGGGCACGCTCCACCACTAATCGTTTAACTCAAATGCCAGGGTGGTGCCATAGAGGGCATGCTCCACCACTAATGGATACGAATTAGGATGGCGCCACAAAGGGCACGCTCTACCACTAATCGTTTAACTCAAATGTCAGGGTGGTGCCACAGAGAGCATGCTCCACCACTAGTGAGAGGTCTTGTGGAAAGGAAACTTGCTCTACACAAAAAACCGGGTCTGGATGATCATATGTGGAGGAAACTTGCTCCACACAAAGGATCGGGCTTAAATTGATCGTATGTAGAGGAAACTTGCTCTACACAGAGGATCGGGCTTAAATTGATTGTATGTAAAGGAAACTTGCTCTACACAGAGGATCGGGCTTAAATTGATCGTATGTAGAGGAAACTTGCTCTACACAGAGGATCGAGCTTAAATTGATTGTATGTAGAGGAAACTTGCTCTACACAGAGGATCGGGCTTAAATTGATCGTATGTAGAGGAAACTTGCTCTACACAGAGGATCGGGCTTAAATTTTGAAATTTAAGATTTGAAAGTTTTGAATTTGAATTGATTTGATTTTTGAATTTTGAATGTGTTTGAATTTGAAGTTTGATTTTGAATTAAGAAATTTCTTTAATCCAGGAAATTTGAAGACTTTTTATTGACATTGAATTTGACACTCATCTAGCATGGTACTTCCTGAAGAGCCTCCCCAACATTTAAAAATATCGCGTGGCATTCTCCAGGGTTGATCAATTAATGTTTGAAATTTTCTCAAAAACCGTCTCTACGACAAAAGGGACAGTCTTGTGTTGGTTCGAACTCCTCCACCGATCTCTCGATAGGCTAAGATATGCATCCAAAGAACCTAGACCAAGTCTCCTTCTTGGAAGGTTCTAAGTTGCTCTATCTTATCACAAGCTTTAACCAATCAGGCGTCAGATGATTTTAAGTTTTATTGAGCCTTAAAGACAAAGCTTTGCAAGGCCTCGAACTTCTCAAATTGGATTCGGGCACTCTGCTCAGTCGTGGATTGATTTTAAACGGCAATTTCCAGCATTACAAAATACTCCTCTAGTAGGGTTGATCTTGGACCCAGTATAGAGTGTAATTTTGTTGAAAAGGCCTTAAAGGAAGAGATGCCTCTGTGCAAGAACTTACATACATTTCTCAAGGATATGATTTAAATTTTTTTCAGGAGTAGAAAATTCGATCATTTTATTGAAAATTGCCTCTAACCATTTGGACCCTGTCGGAACGACATGTGGGAACAAATTCAGAGGTACAGTGAGAAGTAGAGTCGACTCCTACTAAACCTTGAAAAGGTTTAAGGATTTAGGTTTTGTTGACCTAGACCAAGTTTCGTAGAAACTGAACTGGGGTATGCCTTGTACAGATTTTGAATTAAAATTAACTTCAAGGGGTTTAAGTTGAAGAGAGAAATTTGAACTTTTCAATTTTCTTGCACGATTTTCTTCTATCCGATAGATAATTCATGTGTGGTGAAGAATCTAGATTCAAGATTTTCAAAGTCAAGTATTTAAAGGTGATCGATTTTTTTGAGATTTAAGGATTTAAAGGAAGAGAGCCATCTTACTCTTCTTCTCTTTTTCTGGTGGCACATATTGCGCATCTTTCGACTTTTGGTGCATTCGCGCATCTTTTAATTTTTGGTGCATTCGCGCATCTTTTGATTTTAGCACATTCGCGCATCTTTTGATTTCAATTGAATTCGAGAAGAGGCTCCACTTTCTTCAAATACCTTAAATTGATTGATCTTTTTATTTTGAATGCAGGGATTATATCTCAAGTATTAGAGAAGAAAATTCGTTCTCTAATACAATGAAGAATAATCCTCAAAGAACATTCAATCTTTTAAAAAAACGTATCGACTTGACTTTTGAAAATCATTGAATAGATTTTAGACATGTGAGAATCGCCTATTAAGATAGAAGATTGCTAGAAGACTGATAGGATGTTCATTTCTTAAGTCAACTTAAGTTTGATATTAATTTTAGTTCAACAGTTAAATCACCCCACTGAAGCGGTGGGAGGGAGGGACATCTAAACATTTGATGGAGTCAACTACAACTCTCTCCTACTTAAGACTAAAAATAGAGGTCAATTTTCATTAAAAAGATTAATCAACTGTCTAAAAAAAATCCGGACCCGATACACTTGAGAAATTGGAAACTTTTTCCTTAAGGGTTGCAAATCTAGGTGGCAAGACCCTAGAAAGCACGACATTATTGTAATCAAAAGATTAATCGCGATTGGACCTCATTAAAATTTAAATTTTGACGGTATCACTATCTGATATAATCTTAGATTATTTCCCCCTCTCATTACTACTAGACTAGTAGTTAAGAGAGTGGCACCCCGAGTGGTTTCTACTCCTCCTCCTCTATAGTGGGACACGTGTAGTAATGCGCCTTAACATCTTCTAGTAGAGTGGACGAATCATAACCCTCAGTTGGGGGCCTATGGCCTATTGCTGGTGATTCCTCAATTCTTTCTTGCTTGAGTCTTTCTGTGTAGTAATCAAGCAGGTGGATAGAAGATCGTGCTCTCATCTCTACAACCTCCCTCCTTTGTGCAAGGAGAGAGTACGTAGAAGGAGCAACGAACTCTCGATTGGCCTCGAAGTCAGCCTTTTCTAAGGCTTCCGACTCAACGGTCTTTCTAGCCTTAAGGTTCCTCTTTCTGGCTCTTCGAAGGTAATTCTTCATCTTGTTCCTACCGACGACAAGGGTGCTAGAATTTGATCCGATCTCAGATTGAGATGGTCCTCTTTTGTCATTATTGACTTCTAGTTGTTATCCTCCTTAGTAGAGGATACAATGGGTACAGGGGCGACAGCAACCTCCATCTTGGAGATGGGGGAGTCAACTCCTGACCCTAAAGTAACTTCTACTAAGGGGAAATTCCCTTGAGTACAAGCGGATAGATCTATGATTCTTTCTCCATCAACTGAAATCTCGAGGTTTTGAAATTTCCATTTCGTACTGAATTAACTTGCCATTAAGAATTTCTTCTACAGGCACATCTTTATTCAGTGAGAAGACGAGTTTCCCAGCCATTTGAGTGTTCAATTTCCTGGAATTAAGAAAGTGATTTGAATTAATGTTTTGAAGTGACATTTGAGTTTTGAATTTGATTAATTTTATTCAAAATTTTATAACTCAATCGTGTCGTTTTATATTGAACACGGTAGTTCATAAAATTGACGAGTGAAAATCAAAACTTGAATTTGACTCTTTCGCTACACCAATTGACTTGGGGCAAAATGTCAAAATTCAGACTTGAATTTGAACTCAAATTTGAGATTGAATTTATTGTTAAAATCGAACTTAGTTTAAGATTGAGATTGAACTTAGGCTTAAGGTTGAATTTGAACTTGAGGTTAAAGTAGAGTGGATCTCCTTCAAATTTTGTGACTCAACATACTGAGTTTCACTCAATCATGTAGGTTCACAAAATTGATATAAAAAATCCAAAAATCGGGCTTAACTCTTTCACTTCACCAATTGATTTAGGATGAAATGTCAAAGCCCATATTTTGACTTTAACATCAAAATTAGAGTTGAATTTGAGGTTGGACCTAAATGAGTCTTTATCAGATTTTGAAACTCAACATATTGAATTATGTTCAAATATGTAGGTTTACAAAATTAATCTGAAGATCCCAAGATTTAGGCTTAACTCTTTCATCCCAATAAGTGATTTGGGGGTAAAATGTTAAAGCCCAGAATTGATTGGAGAGTTTTGGAATTGCATTGCATGTGTTCAACTACATCAAAATGTCATAGAAGACATATGACAACGACGATTGAAATTGGTTTAAAAGATTTTCCTTTACTTTTGAAACTCAAAATGTTGATTTTTATTTTTAACAAAATGGTTAACAAAAATTAGGAAAAAATCTAAAGACCTTGACTTGACTCTTTCACTGCACTGACTAGCTTAGAGTGAAATGTCAAAGTTCAGGTTTGATCAAGGGTTTGAACTTGTATTGCCTATGTTAAACTACAAAAGGTATTGTATGAAACTTACGGCAACGAAGACTGAAGTTAGGCGATTTTGGAAAGAATTTGAAAGCTTGAAAATCTGGCAGCACCTCCCCTTATTTTGAAACTCAATATGTTGAATCTACATTCAACACGAAGGTTAACAAATTTTGGGGGACGATTGTTATAAGTCAACCCGACTCTTTCACCCCGACGAATTGTTCGGGAGTGAAATGTCAAAGCTTGACTTTACCAAAAAGATTCAAACTCTAGAATCAAATTTGAACAAGAAGTCTATATTCTATCAAACATACTAAATTATATGAGTTATAATTTCATATGTAATGATAGAATATATGGATCGATTAAGATTTGAAAGAGATCGAAATTTGCTAGAGGATTGAAATCTTAATTTTGAAGTTGAGGGATCTTTTGTAAATTGAGAAACTTAGCACGTTAGATGTTTATTCGCATGCAAGTTTGCAACATATATAAAAGGATTTGGCTTGACTCTTTCGCTCTACTAATTAACTTGGAGGCAAAATGTCAAAGCCCGATTTAAAGGGAGGTTTCCTACACTCACCTTTCTATTAACATGTCTTAATTGAGTTGGCCACACTCACCCAAGGAAGAAATGAAAGTTCGTTAGGGATGTTAAGCCCTATGAACTTAGTCCCAAGCTAACCAAGAGGGGGGTGAATTGGTATTTTAAAAACTCTTTTCACAAAGAAAAAATTGCATAGACCAAATCACACCACAAGAAATAAATACGGAATTAAAAGTGCGGAAGCAAGAAAAAGAACACAAAAATTTATAGTGGTTCGGTCGACTCGACCTACGTCCACTCCTTGGAGGCACCCTCCAAGTATTGCACTACAAAATGTGACTCTCCTTTAGCCCCTACGGCTAGGCGGAGAAGCCCTCACAAGAACCTCCTTTTTGCCACCCCGGCAAGGCAGAGAACCTACCTCCTTTTGCTTCCTCCTGAAGCTGGCAGAGAACCACAACCAAGACCAAACTCCTTACCTCTACCGACCCTTCCACGGACGAGAAACTCTAGACGAAGAACGAGCAGAGTGATCCTTGAAGCAACCCTTGTGAATCCCCTCACAAGATCCTCTCTCTCTCCCTCTCTCTCTCTTTCTCTCCTCAAGGTCTTCTCAGGTCAAGGCAATAGCCAAAGGTTTTAAAAACGTTGAACAAGAGCTCTTAAATAGAAGAGCATCAAAGGAGCTCATTAATTGCAAGTAGCCGACTTTATCGTCCAGGCCGATATATACATCGGCCTGGCCGATTAGCACAAAACTCAGAAGGTTGGCCAGAGCATCGCCCTGGATACACTTCTGGACGATTGAATTTTGGTTTGATCGTCCAAGACGATCTTACGATCGTTCCGGTCGATTAGTACAAATCCCATCAGATCAGCTAGAGCATCGCCCTGGATGGACTCCTAGACGATTAAAATTTGGCTTGATCGTCCCGGTCGATCTCACGATCGTCCTGGCCGATCAGTTCAAATCAGAGGCAAATCGTCCTGAGCATCGCCCTGTTTTTGAGCTGGCCGATATTTATCGTCCTGAAGTAACTTAAGGTTTTTGACTAGATCATCCTGGCCGATCCTGCGATCATCCAGGACGATATGATCGTATCAATCATCCTTAATTACTCCCTTGATTTCCTGATCAATTAAGACATAACTTGATAATTTCATCCAGGCCGATCCGTCGATTGTCCTAGCAGAAAATTTAAAAATACAGTATGCCATAATTGTCTATGGCAGCTACTTGTTTCTATTTTGAGCTTATCGTCCTGGCCGATACACGTATTGAAAGTTCGTTCGGGATGTTAAGCCCTATGAACTTAGTCCCAAGCTAACCAAGAGGGGGGGTGAATTGGTATTTTAAAAATTCTTGAGACAAAGAAATAAATTCACAAATCAAATCACACCACCAAACCAAATGCGGAATTTAAAAGTGCGGAAGCAAAAATAAGAACACAAGATTTATAGTGGTTTGGTCGACTAGACCTACGTCCACTCCTTGGAGGCACCCTCCAAGTATTGCACTACAAAACGTGACTCTCCTTTAGCCCCCACAGCTAGGCGGAGAAGCCCTCACAAGAAACTCCTTTTTGCCACCCCGGCAAGGCAGAGAACATACCTCCTTTTGCTTCCTCCTGAAGCTGGCAGAGAACCACAACCAAAGGCAAAACTCCTTACCTCTACCGACCCTTCCACGGACGAGAAACTCCAAACGAAAGACAAGCAGAGCGATCCTTGAGCAACCCTTGTGAATCCCCTCACAAGCTCCCCCTCACAAGATCCTCTCTCTCTCCCTCTCTCTCTTTCTCTCCTCAAGGTCTTCTCAGGTCAAGGCAGCAGCCAAAGGTCTCTCAAAAACGTTGAAGAAGAGCTCTTTAAATAGAAGAGCTCAAGAGGAGCTCATTAATTGCAAGTAGCCGACTTTATCGTCCAGGTCGATATGGACATCGGCCTGGCCGATTAGTACAAATCAAGGAAGATCGGCCAGAGCACAGCCCTGGGAACAGTCCTGGACGATTGAAATTTGGCTTGATCGTCCAGGCCGATCTCATGATCGTCCTGGCCGATTAGTTCAAATCAGAGGTAAATCGTCCTGAGCACAGCCCTGGGAACAGTCCTGGCCGATTGAAATTTGGCTTGCTCGTCCAGGCCGATCTCACGATCGTCCTGGACGATATGATCGTATCAATCATCCTTAATTACTCCCTTGATTTCCTGATCAATTAAGGCATAATTTGGTAATTTCGTCCTAGTCGATCCTGGAATCGTCCTGGACGATAATTTAAAATTCAGTATGCCTAAACTGTCTAAGGCGGCTATCTCTTTCTATTTTGAGCTTATCGTCCTGGCCGATACACGTATCGTCCAGGCCGATATGTTAATGTCGGCTGCCTTAATTAAGAATCCTTAATTAGACTTTCTGTTTTAAGCTGATCGTCCCGGACGATATAAATATCGGCCGGGCCGATGTGGGAAAAAACAGAATTTCTAAGCCTCTCAAGTGTGTGTGTGAAGGGTTACTTAGCATCAGTCTTTTTGATTATTACAAGTAGACTCAAAAGGTGAAAAAATAAAATTACAGACTAACTCAACCCTAAACCTACGCGATCCTGGACTTGGCTTCCTCTTGATCGTCCGATCTTCGATTCCTGAAAAGTTAGAAGCAACAAGTAGTCCAAGAGAAACAGTGTTTGTCAATCATCAAAACATAAGCCATGAAAAAATAGATTTGCAACAATCTCCCCCTTTTTGATGATGGCAAACACAAGTAGGAAAATTTTATTAAAACACAGCAAGGTTACAAAATCCAAGACCAAACAGCTTTTTCCTACACCCTACTCCCCCTTTTGTCATCACAAAAAGCGGGTCTAGAAACACAAAAAAGACTAACAAGCACACTAAAAAGATAGGAAACAATCAACATAAAATACAGACTAAAACAACGAGGGATCCAGATCATCAGATGGAGGTGGTGGAGGTGGCTGCTGAAAGTAGGTGGCAAGTGAGGTGAACTGAGCATTGAACCAGGCGATGTCCTGGTCATGCTGCTGCTGCTGCTGAGTAACGAAACTGTCAAATCGGGCTAAATCCTCAGCGCGGTGTTGCTCGTAGCGGGCAATGTCCTCTGAGTGTTGCTGCTCCTGAGCAACAACGTAGGTGTCAAACCGAGTCTCCCAACGGTCAAATCTCTCAATCAACTGATCAAAGGGTGAGTGCTGGTGGAGAGGGACAGGATCCGGAACGGGAGCGGGAGCGGGAGCCTCCTCCTCTCTTGCCCTCCGACCTTCCCCATCTCCTGGGTGAAGACGAGTACTATGAAGTGCAGTGAAGGAATTGTTTGAGTAGTAGGTAGGGTGAAGGTCAGGATGATTAGGGTATTGGAGATTGTATTTGGTTTCAAGGACATAGGCAATGATGTGTCCTAAGGCTAGATTGGGCTTTCTCTTATGGCCTGGGTCGCGAATTGTAGTTAGGTGATCGATGTAACGAAAGAGTAGATTAGCGGCATTGAATTCTCTTTGGGCCATAATGTAGAAAGTAGTGAGGGACAGTAGAGGGGTGATGTGAATCCGGTCCCCGGCTTTTGGGATTATGGATGTGCGAAGGACATGTTGGATTGTCCTAGCATCTTTGACCAAAGAGCTAGTCTCTCCAACATGGAAATGTGTATTGGTCTGACGAAGGAAGTGATTCGCCGTAGACCAGTCAAGATCAGGATCAGTGGCTATTTAGTGCAGCTTATCCCCAGTGGTGGATAGCTGTAGAAGATCAACACAGTCCTGATATGTGATTTCGACAGGGCGTCGATTCACATAGGAGGTCATGACTGTGAAGGTGTGGTTAATGCGTAGGTTAGCAAAAAATTCAGCGAGAAGTTCGGAAGAGAAAGGGAAGGCGAGAGTGAGTATAAAACAAAGAGAGGTGTGGGCAAAAGGGTCCATTACTGGGTATGAGAGATATGCTGGATTGATTATCCGGGACAGGGTGATGCCACTCTCCTTGTAGCGATGATAGGCAGCCTGATCTTCTGCCTCCCTGAATCGAGGGTCTAGAGTCGCCCTCGAAGAACTCCCGGATGCCTGACGAATACGTTTCCCACCAGCCATCTGAGAGAGGTAGCAGGAAAACACAAAAGAGTTGAAGGAAGAGGGTGAGAAAAATGGCTGGAATTGGCCTGAATTTAAAGAAACGGCCCTATCGTCTTGGCCGATCGCAGAATCGTCCAGGCCGATAGGGTACAATAATTGCGTACAGGCCGATTGGTCAAAAAAGCGGTCCGATCGGCCGGGTCGATCAGATATCGGCCAGGCCGAATAGACACAGGCGATCGGCCCGAGGAGTCAGGCCGAACGACCGTTGAAAAAGCAGATCGTCCGGGCCGATTAGGTGTATCGTCCGGGACGATGCACAATAATTGATCGTACCGGCCGAAGTTAAAACGTTTAAAATGCTTGCCACGTGTATCGTCCAGGACGAACAGTGGATCGGCCCGGCCGATGGTCCAATAATGGATCGTCCGGGGCCGAATTTAAAGATCAAAACGTACTGACACGTGGATCGTCCAGGACGATCCAGTGTATCGGCCAGGACGATGCACAAAAAATGCATCGGCCAGGCAAAATATACTATCAGTCAGGACTATCACCAAGAGTTCGATCAAATCGTCCAGGACGATATGGGATCGTCCGGGACGATGAGTTATTGTTTTCAAACAAAAAGGGTCAGCAGATGGATTTTGAACAGAATTTGTCATATCGTCCAGGACGATAAGGGTATCGGCCAGGACGATGTGACTAGAAATTGAAATCAAGAGGTGAAGGCTGATGATCAAGACTCTCAAAAAAAATAAAATAAAAGAAAAACAGTCAAAACAAAAAAAAATAAAAAGGGACACAAGGAAAAATCAAAAATAAATATTTTTTGGATTTTAATTTTCCTAAATTTTTTGTATTTATGGAGGCATCATATGAGAATTCTTTTTCAAAAAGTTAAACTTTTAGAGTTCCAAGAGATCAGAAAGTTTAACAAATCTCAATTAGAAGAAGGTAGAACATCCGATTCTGTTAACCCTAGATCGGACATCCTTTAGGGTACAAAATTCTTTTGGAAAACAAAAAATCTAGCTTAGAATAACTAATAGGGATAATAAGATCCATTCAAAGCTTGTTTACAAAGAAAATATCTCATATTTAATAAACCAAAGTAGTTTTTCTCAATCATGAAAATTGAAATTAAGTCTTTGAAAACATCACATAATTAATGAATTATCTAAGTTTTAAGAGTTTTATCAAAGAGAGAATAGCTTGCATTTAGTGGGCTCATTTTATGCCTCTTGTCATTTGATTTGCTCTTTTGAGCATCTTTTGATTCTTTGATACACTTTTGTGTATATAGCATTCTTTTCAATTTTGGCTTCATTGGCCTCTTTCCTTTTTAACTTTTGCAAGCTAGAAATTCTTTAATATACCCTTAAAAAAAACTTAGTTGTGAGTATATCCTCCAAATATTAGAGAATAGGGGCTCTCTCTCTAACATAGGGAAGAACAATCCACAACACTAAATCAAAAACATGTAATAAATGCAATGGCAAGATTTCAAAAGCTTGAATGATAACTAAAAACTTTGTCTATTATACATAAGATAAATTAATGTAGCAAGATAAGAAAAAGATCTTAATTAACAAGCCATTGGTTAAACCGAGTTTAAACTTTTGTTTTAGAGAAGAAAAATCATACCACTAAATAAAGTCTGAAGGAGGGAAAACATCAACAGAAAACTCCCTTTAACTAATTTTGAAAAGCTAAATCACTGTCTCCAAAAACTCCAAAATCTAAAAGCTTGAAAGGATTAATCATATGGAAGGCCAAAATTAAAGAGCAGCGAGTAAACAAAACAAAACAAAACAAAACAAATGAAAAATAAAGCAAACTAAAATCAATACAAAGTGAGCACACAAACTAGAAGAAAAGTAAAAAAGACACACAAAACTAATGTTTCAAGCAAGTGATAAAGCAGCGAGTTTAAGCAATTTTTTGAGCTGCAAGCCTCCTTATGTCCAGTTATCCTATGCTCCCATGAGGGCTTTGGTGAGAGCACACCTGCAAAACTCAACATCAGTCAGATTTAGGAATCCAAACAGGTTTGGGATCCTTCTTAGAAACAGTAGAATGTAATGCAGGTAAGGTATGCTGTGAATCATGCATTTTAGGTCTCCACACCCAATGAGTACTACGATGAACGGTGCAGGTGTGTGAGATGTGTCCTAGCATGCCACATGAGAAACATCTAATTCCAGGAAAGGGATTTCTTAGATGATTTGAGTTATAATGCATCTTCCTAGGTTTTGGCTTAAGATTAACAGTGGAAGTCATCCGATCATTTTGAATCCTCAAATTTGTTCTCTTTAAGGCATCAATCTCAATCCTCAAATTTTTCTCAAGATTTTTAGATTTCTTAAGATCAAAACTAAGTGAGGTGTGTGAAACTTTTAATGCATTATGTTCATCAATTAATTCCAAATGTTTTTTGTTCAACTCATCAAATTCATCAAGAAGAGCCATGTGATTTGAATCAATCGTTGCATGGTCTTTGAGAAACACTTCATGCTCTTTTTGTAGATTTGAATGTTCTAATTTTAGGCTAGCATGAGTTTTCTTAAGTTTTTTGTATGATGCATGAATTTTTTCACAAATTTCAAACAATTCATCATAGGTTGGTTTACATACCTCTTCTTCATCACTTTGATTTTCTCCCATGAAACACAAGTTCGTAGTCTCTTCCTCTGGTTCAGTCTCAGAGGAATCAGTACCAGATTCTGCCCAAAATCCTCTTTGGATTTTCTTCTTGTCCTTCCTTGACTTGGCTTTCTCCTCACCTTTTTCCTTTTCTTTGCTTGATTGATCTTGAAGTGTAGGGCAATCGGCTCTCACATGTCCAGGTTTCCTGCATTCAAAACAAACAACATCAGAAGATCCTTTAACATATTTGTGATCCTTACCTTTCCTCCAATTTTGATGATGCCTATGTTTCTTCCTTAGAAAGCTTTTGAATTGCCTTGTGATGAAGGCAACTTCATCGCTTTCAGACCCGGAAGATTCAGAATCTGATTTGTGCGCCTTCAGTGCAATTGTTTTCTCCTTTTTCTTCTCACCTGCATCAAGATTTCTTTGATTCACACCTTGCTCGTAAGCAATGAGTGAGCCAAGTAAGTTATCAATGGAATAAGTATTCAAATCTTTTGATTCAGTGATTGCAGTTATTTTTGCATCATAAGACGAAGGCAAGCATCTCAAAATCTTGTTAACTTTTTCATAATTCGAAAGCTCTTTTCCTAGTGCATGCAATGAAGTAACAATCTGAGTAAACCTAGTGTACATGTCAGAAATCGATTCATGAGGTATCATACGAAAAAGTTCGTAGTCATGCAAGAGAAAGTTCAAACGGGTTTGCTTAACCTCATTAGTACCTTCATAGGTGATGCATAATTTATCCCAAATCTCTTTACCAGTTTTGCAAGTTGAAACACGCATGTAATCTTCAGATTTCAAAGCACAGAAAAAACAGTTCAAACATTTTGCATTTAACTGAGCCAAATCACGTTCATCGAAAGTCCATTCAGTAAAAGCAACTTCAGTTTTAATACCATTAATTTCACGAGAAGGTGGAGAATAACCTTCTTGAATAAGCATCCACATGCGAAAATCAGTAGATTATAAAAATGTTGACATGCGAGTTTTCCAAAAATCAAAAGGTAAGTTGTCAAATAGAGAGGTCGTGTAATCGAATAACCTTCAGTAGTGTTTCTATTTCCTATGTTAGCCATGGATCAAATTCAAAAAGTTTTCAAACTTAATTTTTTGAATCTCGCTCTGATACCACTTGAAAGTTCGTTTGGGATGTTAAGTCCTATGAACTTAGTCCCAAGCTAACCAAGAGGGGGGGGGGTGAATTGGTATTTTAAAAATTCTTGAGACAAAGAAATAAATTCACAAACCAAATCACACCACCAAACCAAATGCGGAATTTAAAAGTGCGGAAGCAAAAATAAGAACACAAGATTTATAGTGGTTCGGTTGACTAGACCTACGTCCACTCCTTGGAGGCACCCTCCAAGTATTGCACTACAAAATGTGACTCTCCTTTAGCCCCCACAGCTAGGCGGAGAAGCCCTCACAAGAAACTCCTTTTTGCCACCCCGGCAAGGCAGAGAACCTACCTCCTTTTGCTTCCTCCTGAAGCTGGTAGAGAACCACAACCAAAGGCAAAACTCCTTACCTCTACCGACCCTTCCACGGACGAGAAACTCCAAACGAAAGATAAGCAGAGCGATCCTTGAGCAACCCTTGTGAATCCCCTCACAAGCTCCCCCTCACAAGATCCTCTCTCTCTCCCTCTCTCTCTTTCTCTCCTCAAGGTCTTCTCAGGTCAAGGCAGCAGCCAAAGGTCTCTCAAAAACGTTGAAGAAGAGCTCTTTAAATAGAAGAGCTCAAGAGGAGCTCATTAATTGCAAGTAGCCGACTTTATCGTCCAGGCCGATATGGACATCGGCCTGGCCGATTAGTACAAATCAAGGAAGATCGTCCAGAGCACAGCCCTGGGAACAGTCCTGGACGATTGAAATTTGGCTTGATCGTCCAGGCCGATCTCACGATCGTCCTGGCCGATTAGTTTAAATCAGAGGTAAATCGTCCTGAGCACAGCCCTGGGAACAGTCCTGGCCGATTGAAATTTGGCTTGCTCGTCCAGGCCGATCTCACGATCGTCCTGGACGATATGATCGTATCAATCATCCTTAATTACTCCCTTGATTTCCTGATCAATTAAGGCATAATTTGGTAATTTCGTCCTGGCCGATCCTGGAATCGTCCTGGATGATAATTTAAAATTCAGTATGCCTAAACTGTCTAAGGCGGCTATCTCTTTCTATTTTGAGCTTATCGTCCTGGCCGATACACGTATCGTCCAGGCCGATATGTTAATGTCGGCTGCCTTAATTAAGAATCCTTAATTAGACTTTCTGTTTTAAGCTGATCGTCCCGGACGATATAAATATCGGCCGGGCCGATGTGGGAAAAAGACAGAATTTCTAAGCCTCTCAAGTGTGTGTGTGAAGGGTTACTTAGCATCAGTCTTTTTGATTATTACAAGTAGACTCAAAAGGTGAAAAAATAAAATTACAGACTGACTCAACCCTAAACCTACGCGATCCTGGACTTGGCTTCCTCTTGATCGTCCGATCTTCGATTCCTGAAAAGTTAGAATCGACAAGTAGTCCAAGAGAAACAGTGTTTGTCAATCATCAAAACATAAGCCATGAAAAAATAGATTTGCAACACGTATCATCCAGGCCGATATGTTAATGATGGCTGCCTTAATTAAGAATCCTTATTAAAGTTATAATGCAAAATCATCAAAAAGTGCAAAACATATTATTAACCATGTAATAATTTTCAATTTATCAATCATAATGCTTTTGATTTGAATTAAGTTATCATTTTTTTAAACATTAGTCTATTTATATGCAAAATTTGTCCACCTTGAAATAAAAGGCTAATTTCACCCGTGAACATACCATAAATTTTTAAATTATATATTTTTATAGTTATATGGAATAAATTATTATAGATATATGCTAATTTTGTATAAGCTAAATCTATCTAATTCAGCTGATGAAGCTTCAGAGCTTTGAGGAGTTCATTGTCATCAGTTTGACCTTTGTCTATGAAGAAGAAGCTTCGGCATCGGTTCGACCTTCATCATTCAACATCGGAAGTGATTCGAAGTGGATGATCTCCAAGGACGAAGGTCGCGGTTGAGGAATCGAATATGGAATGAGTCGACTAGGTCAAGAAAGGCAATATTGATAATATGATGGATTTATGAGCGGGCGATGCTAAGGGCGTGGTTTGAAAACCGCTGCTATAAAATATTATGAAAACATCAATTTTAAATAACAAATTTAGCAGTGGTGAAAATCACTATATATTCCTATAGTGGTGATTTTCAACGTTGTTATAAATTGCTACGAAAAAATTAACTTTTTTGTAGTGTAAAATGAAAAATAAAGTACAACAATGTTAAACCAAATGCATTATTAATTCAAAATAGAAAATACATAGAAGATTGTTCATAGAAGAAAAATATGTGCCAAAAGAAGAGCAGAATAATGTGTTGATGATCTATTCTCCTTTTCTTATTCTCTTTGCTTAGTTGGTTTTGATTGGCTATGAATTCATATTTGTGAATAACAGTTTTAATAAACAAAATTTTTACACTTAAAGTTAAAAAATAATCATTGTTGTAATATTGATATTCAAATAGTTTATTTTCGAAGAAATATTAAACTTTTAATACTATCTATAATTCAGGTATGGTGCAGTAGAAATATAAAAATATATTTATTAATAGATGATATTACTTTTTTTTTTGTTAACTTTATGCGAATCACATATTTTAAATAAAAACATGATAACATAAGTTCTGATACTTTTTATATATACGATATAGCAAATTATAAAATTGCATTTCGTGCATTCATTAATCAAAAGATAACACATGTGAGGCGTAAAGATTTCAACATAAATTTAATAGATATCAGATTTAAAAAATAAACATAAATGAGAGAAATTTTTCATATGAATGATATTGTCAGAATTCAAGAGAGTTCTTGAAGAGAAAGAGCAGAGAGAGAGAGAGGTAGAGAGCCATAGACACGAAAACAGAGAATGAATGAAAATAGGAAAGATAATATTAACAGTAAGCGTTGGGCTCAATATATAGAGTCATGTACAAGATACATCAAGAAATTTACAAATTGTAAAATGTGATACGACAGGTTACTTAACAGCCCGCCTCAAATTAAGCATTCTGGGAACGAATGGTTAATTTGGAACGAAGATAAGTGAACCTGTTAATAGGTAGTGATTTGGTTAGAATATCTGCAATTTGATCGGAGGGGAGCTAAGATGAGCTATGTCGATGTCGCCGTGAGTAACGTGATGCCGGATGAAATGGTGTTCAATTTCAATGTACTTGGTCATGGCGTGAAAGACATGATTATTGGCGAGCGTTATCGCTGAAGTATTGTCACAATGAATAGTTGTGGATGTGGGTTGTGGGATGGAGAATTCCGCTGCTAACCGCCGAAGCCAAAGAACCTCCGTGATTGCTGCTGCTAAAGATCGGTATTCGGCCTCCGTTGAAGAGCGAGCAATAGTGATTTGTTTCTTGACGGACCAAGAAATGAGAGTAGGACCTAAGAACGTGCAGAAGTCGGAGATAGATTTCCGTTCGTCTGGTCTGCGGCCCAGTCAGCGTCGGAGTAGCTGTGAAGATGTAACGGACCTTTAGTGATGGGCAACCCAAAATCTGTCGTTCCCTTGATGTAACGTAGGAGGCGCTTAAGAGCAAGATAGTCGCAATTTCGTGGTTGATACATATGCTGGCAGATTGAATTAATTGTGAAGGCAATGTCAGGTCTAGTGATCGATAGGTACTGGAGCGAACGGGTGAGTTTGCGGTACATGTGAGGATCGAAAAACATGTTTTCATCCTGCAGTTTGTAGATTTGATGATGGCCGGAAATGTGGTATGCTTACAATTCGAAAAACCTGCAGTTGAAATGAGATTATTTTCGTAGTGTGTTTGATTTAGAAAGTATCCATATGTGTTTTTGATCACTTGGATTCCGACAAAGAGGGAGACGTCCCTGAGTTGTTTGAGCTTGAACTGCAATTTGAGATGCTGTAGAGTTCTTTGTATTTGAGCTGTATTGTTCCCCGTGATGAGAATATCGTCAATGTAGATTAGAATGAATACATTGGTGTTTGCTTGATTAAATATCAGTAGAGAGGGATCAGATTGGCTGAACTGGAACCCGAGTTATTGGAGCGATTGGGTGAGTTTGTGAAACCACTGACGGGGCGATTGTTTTAGTCCATAGATCGACTTATGGAGCATGCATACGTATTGAGGATGCTGATTGTCCTCAAACCCTGTGGCTGTTTCATGTAGACTTCGTCGTGCAAGTCACCGTGTAGAAAAGCATTAGCCACGTCAAGTTGAGTAACCGGCCAGTCATGATGAAGGGCGACCGTGAGAAGCATCCGAATTGTAACCATCTTGGCCACCAGACTGAAAGTTTCAGTGAAGTTGACACCAAATTCCTGAGAGTAGCCCTGAGCCACAAGACGGGTCTTGTATCCGGCAACTTGACCATTAGGAAGCGCTTTGGTCTTGTATGTCCACTTGTTCCCAAGAATTGGTTTGTTGATGGGTGCTGGAACTAGCGACCATGTCCCAAGCTTTTGAAGAGCTGAGTATTCGGCAGACATAACCGATCTCCAATGAGGGAATTTAGAAGCCTCCGTATATGATGTGGGTGTCCACGTAACTTCATGGTTAACAGATAAATCAAATATGTGTTTGGGTTTAGAGATACCTGACCGAAGATGAGTTTGCATTGGATGACGGGGAGGTGAAGGGTGTTGCATATTGATCGTAGGAGGCGACTCATGAGAGCTGCTCAAGTCTTGGATTGTACTGATCGAAGTGGACGATTGCGGAGGAGTTGAGTCCAACTGTGCTATGGTAGAGGGAGTTACGGATGAGCTAGGGACCAGCAGCAGAGGTGAGTATGTGATTGAAGCAGGATCTGTAGGCGTGTGACTGGGCTTTGGAGACATTGAGGATTGATGAGAAAAAACATCCTCATAGAATACGACATGCCGCGATATGAGATGCGGCTGTGCTGTAGGTTCAAACAGTGGTACCCCTTATGCTGCGAGGAGTAGCCAAGGAATACGCAGGATTGAGATCGAGGATACAATTTATTATGAGCATATGGTTTAGTCCAAGGAAAGCATAGGCACCCGAAGGTTGGAGGTGTTTGTAGGGAGCTTGCTTGCCTTGAAACCGGAAGCAAAGGGTTTGGTTTGGATGGGTGAAGCTGGTAGACGATTTATCAAGTAATTAGTGGTGGAGACCGCTTCGGCCCAAAACGAGGCCGGCAGACTGGCCGTGTGAAGTAAGGTGCGCGTGAGTTCAAGGAGATGCCGGTGCTTCCGTTCCACAGTCCCATTTTGCTCCGGCGTGTGAGGGCAGCTGATGTAATACCCCAAGATCCGTGTAGCGAAAGGATTCTTCTGATCGTTCTGATCGAACTCCATTCCAGTTGCCTTGCTCGGACCTGAAATTTTAAACCACATATAATGAGCTACAATAGCCCAGCAGGTCACCAAAGCCTACAACTGAAATCAAAGCAAGGCGATGCTATCAATATGCATGTCAATCTATCAATCTGAATCAGTCAATGGTCAATGAGTCTATGCAGCGGAAATCAATAGTCAATGATCATCAATTCTATGCAGTGGAAATCCAATCAGTAGTCAATGCGGTACGAAAATCAATAGTCAATAAAACCAGTCAATGCAGCGGCAGGCAATTCGATAAATCAACACAATCAATCAATATCCGTCAATCAAATCAATACGGTCAAATCAGTACGATCTAATCAATGAAGTCAAATGAGAAAAGCGATACGATAAATCTATAGTAGCAAGTCAAATCAATGCAGAATCAATGGTATCAATGAATCTATAAATCTATGCCATCCATATCCATATCAATGTCAATAATCAATAATCAATAGTATCAATGCTCAATGATCAATCAATGAAATCAATGAATCCGTACGATAAGAAATCAATTCGATAAATCCATCAAATCAATAAATCAATCGAAAGTCAATAAATCAATACATATCAGGAAATCCATACGATGCAAGATCATACAATGTCATACAATGGTCTTACTCGACAAGCACAAACACTAGTCATGATGCTGTTGTAGTTATCAATCGTTCAATATCAATAGTGCTGTTGTAGTGGTCAATCTATATCAATAGTGCTGTTGTAGTTCGTTCAATAATGCTGTTGTAGTGGTCAATCTATATCAATAGTGCTGTTGTAGTTCGTTCAATACACGTTGGTTTCTATAACCAACGTTCAAATAGGTTTCCACTTGTCTTTCAGGATCAATCAATCAATCAATGCAATAATCGATGCAATAAGCAATATTAAAGAAATCTAGAACAATCATATCAATAGTCATACACATATCAATTCAATCTATCAATCTCAGACAAATCAGAAGTCATACGAAAATCGGGCAGCGTAACGGCAGTCGGTCAAATTTACACAAAAATCCTGCAAAAAGACACGATTTCCAAATTCTACCAAATTACAATAGAATATCTATAACATCAATGCAAGACTTTTATTCTATAGAAACCAAGTCAGAAAACATCCTGATAATTTTCTATTCGATTAAAATCACGTAGAACCAATTCCGACCGGAAGAAAATTCGTAGAATACAGTCAAATCGTGTAGAATAATCATATCTATAACACTCTAAAAGTTGTGCGGTGAAAGTTGTGTCAAATCAAAATCATGTCAAAAGTTCGACTACGAAAACACAAAACAGATCTCAACTCGGTCAAAACACAACATCTTTGAAAACAGAAATAGGATTCGGAGTCCTTACCACGAGATCTACACTTTTCCCAACAGCAGCGTCGGACGAAAAGCGCTCCGCGGTCTCCGAAAACCAGCTTTTCCTCTTTTTCCCTTTCTCTTTCTCTCTCCTCAGATATTTTCGTTTTTATAAAATGATTTTCTCTCTCCTCAAAACGAGCTGATTTCCTTATATCTGTGAACTGATCGGCCAGGCCGATATTCACATCGTCCCGGGACGATCAGACCAAATCCTGATCGTCCTGGACCTCACCCAGGGCTATTGTCTGGCCGATAATTTCTACAGTACAGATCGGCCTGGACGATCTCACGATCGGCCCGGACGATCCTGTCCAGAAATCATCCAGAAAACACTCCAGAAATCAGCTGTTTTCCATGCACTGATCGGCCTGGACGATCTCAACTTCGTCCTGGACGATCCTGGGAGGAAAATCCAATTCAGAGAGGAACAGTAAGGGAACGAGATATTACAGCTGATTTGGTGAGTGGTTCCCTATTGTAAAAGATAATTACGAAAGGTGGAGCTGGTGAATTCGCCGCCCCCATCAGACCGAAATTGCTGAATAGGAGTTTGAAATTTATTCTTAGCCATGTTACACAATTGTTGGTATTTACTAAGTACTTCGTCCTTAGAATGCAGTAAATAAAGCCAAGGAAAATGCGTGGACTCATCAATGAAAATAACGTAGTAACGAAACTCGTTCATGGAGGGGACCGGAGCCGGACCCCAAACGTCCGAATGGACGAGTTGGAATGATTTATTGCAAGTCGGAATACTAGATACAAATGGCTGTTTATGGCTTTTAGAAAGATTACAAGAAATGCAAAGATCAGATGTAACAGTAAATTGAATATCATAATCTATTTTCGTTAATTTGGACATTGTTCGGTCATTTGGATGACCGAATCTGGCGTGCCAAGAGAAGGTTGATGTCCGACCGGCAGCGAGAGCAGTGGGCCTAGGAGTGGTAGGAGCTGTTAGACGGTAGATACCGTTTCGCTTGCTGGCCCGGAGAAGAAGACGATTGTCCTGAAGATCCTTGACAGTGAACTCATTAGCATGAAAGGAAACAAAAACATTATTGTCGGAAGTTAGTTTAGCAATTGATAGCAAATTGTGTGAAAGAGAAGGGACGTGAAGAATGTTACGAAGACGAAGCTTATGATGAGACTCGGGAAGCGGCAATAGCCCTTGGCCCGAGTGTTGGATCGGAAGCGTGCTCCCATTGGAAATTGACACGGAGTTGAGGCCAGTGTAAAGGGACGGATGTTGCAGGCTCGTAACATTTCATGTGAGATGAGAGGATGCACCGGAGTCGATGATCCACTCATTCGGATTAGCTTGCTGCTACTGCTGCTAGATCGTTAGCGCCCTGGGATTGGTAGGCGGAGCATAGGTGAGATTGCACCTATGCCAATAATTGAGCGCAGAATGTCCCTATTTGCCGCATATTTGACATGGAGGTCTATTAGATTGAGTTCTTGGGATAGCGAAATTGTCTGCAGCGTTCTGCTATCTTGGAAAAAAAAAATTTCCCGCGACTCTTTGGATTCTTGGAACAGTAGCTCGTGTTCCGACCGGAGAAGAGTGCAGTAGTATCTGATTGCTGGATTTTTGATTGTGTTGATGGTGAAGATTAATTTCTTCACTGCAGAGAAGGGAGTAAAGATCGTTGAGGCTTATCGGCTGTAGAGATATTCTGATCGCCATTTTGAACGGGTTATACATGGTCGGCAAGCCGTTTAGAATGTATAGGACAATGTCTTCGGTGTCCACATTTGATCCGGCCTCCGCGATATTGTCAACGATCTTCTTGATTTGATCCAGATATTGTAGCATTGTCCGATCCTTCAGCTGAATTTGATGAAGTTCGTTCTTCAACTGGATGACCAGCGATCGGTTTGTCGGCTGTAGCCGACATTCGAGCATCAGCCATAGATCGCGTGCAGTGTTGATAGTGAGGACATATGGAAGGAATGATGCTGAGATTGTAGAGAAGATCGCAGAAACAAGATTTCGATCAATCAGCTTCAGAGCTCTGATACCATGTCAGAATTCAAGAGAGTTCTTGAAGAGAAAGAATAGAGAGAGAGGTAGAGAGCCATAGACACGAAAACAGAGAATGAATGAAAATAGGAAAGATAATATTAACAGTAAGCGTTGGGCTCATTATATAGAGTCCTGTACAAGATACATCAAGAAAGTACAAAATGTAAAATGTGACATGACAGGTTACTTAACAAATTTGATATAATAAATTACAAATTGCATTCTGCCCTGTGTAACACGAGGCAAATTATTGCATCCGGTCACCGGACGAGCATAATAGGTTCGGACATCCAAAAAAAATATGCCACGTCACCTGTGCTTTTGACTGCGCTTTAGGTGCGCTTTACCTGCGCTTTTGACTGCGCTTTACCTGCTCTTTACCTGCGCTTTACTTGCGCTTTACCTACGCTTTTGATGTGCTTAATTTAAAATAATATTTTATTAATATCCGGACTATTTCCTTATTCAGTGAATGCAATAATTTGCTGAAACATGAAGAGAACATGCGTGAGGAATAAAAATTCATGATTCGGAGTAATGATTGGACAAATTTTAGAAATGAGCAGCTTAATAAATTTTATTATAAATATGACTGTACGAAGTGGAAAATTTAAGAATGATTTACGAGTTTATATGAAACCCAAAAAAGAAATTCCAATTTTAAAATTTTAAAAGAAACGGGAGAAAAGAATTGTGATTTCTCCATTTAATTAAATACTCTAGATTTAATTTAATGGATTCAAAAGAAACCCGAAATCAAAATTCTGACTTCTTCAGAAACCCCCGGTGATGAAGTGAATATTTCTATTGCTACATGATGAAGTGAATATTTCTAGATTTAATTTAAAGATTCTACCCTACATGATGAAGTGAATATTTCTATTTCTAGTCACATTAGTTCTTTAAATATGTGTATGATTGGAAGCCCTCTCTGTGCTCTGGATGTGGTTCTTTAGTCCATTCTTTTTCGCTATGTCCAGCTAAATCGAAAGATTCTTTGGAGGAGACTCCTGTGCAAGAAAAAGTAAAATCTAAGATCGGTTTGGATAGAGCGAGAAGTAAAACTAGATGGGTAAAATCTACCCGTTCTACACAAACTTCACGAGTTCAAAATGTTTTTGAGCAAAATAATCATACTGCCAATAAGGATACTGGTAATTTGAAGATTAGCTCTGAAGAATTGCTATTTCTAATACTGAAGTTATTTCTAATATTCCTGAAGAATCGAGGGATGGAAATTTAATTTTTGTTAAAAAAAGATAAGGTTTCTTTGCCGGAAAATTTTATTTTGAAAAATTTAGACATTACTGCTGCTGTTTGTAAAGAGGTTTTACCTAATCTTAATTCTCCTTCTGAAGATTTTTCATTAGAAATTCTAGAAAATTCTATTACTGTGATGGATAATAATTTGTCTCTTGCTAATGGTGCTTCAAATGACACTTTTATTGCTAATAAGTTCCAGGTTTTGGATGGTTTGGTGGATAATCTGGCTGATGCTGGAAACAGTAAGGTAGAAATTTCTTTGGCTAATTCTAATAGAGAATTACTTGACAAGCAGGTTGGATATATAAAGGATCAAATTGTTTCTAAAGTCTCTTTAGGCTCGGGTAAAGTTACTAGATCCAGATTGGCCAAAAAGGCAACTACCTCCTCTAATAAATAATTATGTTTATGCCTAATATTGCTTCTTGGAACGTTAGAGGGTTTCATAATCTTGATAGGGTTATTGCTTGTAAAAATCTGATTTCTAAATTTAATATTGAGTTCTTTTGTATTCTTGAAAATAAGGTGAAATTGGATCAAGCTTTAGATCCTTGGTTTTCGGCTAAGCATAAATTGTTCAATATTGAAGGTGATTGTCACAATTTTAATAATTCTCTACCTTGTAGAATTTGGATTAAATGGGATGTTTCTCGTATTAATTTTAATTGCATTATTACTTCTAATCAATTTATTCATGGTTCTATTTTGGTTAATTCTTCTTGTAAAGTTTACATTACTGTGATTTATGCGGCTAATTCTGTTGCTGATCGTACTTCTCTTTGGAATGATCTTTTAAATATTGCAAACAATATTTCATCTCCTTGGGTTATTCTAGGAGATTTTAATTGTTTTAGATTTTCTAATGAAAAATTGAGTGATTTTTTAGCTAATAATGCTAATATGGAGGAGTTCAACAATTTTATTTTCAATGCTGGTATTAAAGATCTTTCTTCAGTTGGTCTTTTCTTTACTTGGTTTAACCAGCAAGTAAATTCTCTGATTCATATAAAATTAGACCATGTTTTAATCAATGACTATTGGTTGAATGCTTTTCTGGATTCTTTCTATATTGTGGAAAGTCCTTTATGTTCTGATCATTCTCCTCTTATTGTTTGTAATTATCGTATTAGGCATGTCAATAAAAGATTTCTTTTTAAGAACTATTGGTGTAATAAGCATGATTTTTGGGATATTCTTATTGAAGCTTTTGCTAGTTCTCCTGTTGGTAATCCGGCTAATGCTCTTTATGGGAAATTGAGGCTTCTTAAGAATCAAGATTGGATTTCTTCTCAAGATCTCAGGCTAAAATTGATAATCTGCATAAGAAACAGGAAGATTGTATTTCTAAAATCCAATCTAATCCTTTAAACTTGGATCTTAATGAGGAACTTAAGAATATCAATTGCTCTCTTAGTTCTAATATGTCTTTGTGATCCTCTTGGATTTAGCAAAGAGCTAAAGTTGTATGGTTATCCAAAGGAGAGGATGATTTAGGTTTTCGGTATTCTAAAATTTGGTATATACACAACTTGAACAACATCAAGGCTATTTATTCTTCTAATGGGGTTATTTCTGATCAAAATGAGATTGCTGAGGCTTTTGTTAATCATTTTAAGGATCTTTTTAATACTTCTAAGCCGGTTTTCTCTTCTTCTTTTCTATCCCTGTTGGTAATAAAATTCTGGTTGGTTATATTTCTTCTTTAATTGCCCCGGTTACTATTGATGATATTAAGAAAGTTGTATTTGCTAGATCGTCTGCATCTACCCTTGGTCTAGATGGCTTTAATTTTGAGTTTTTTTAAGAAAAGTTGGGATATTTTGGGGCCTAGTTTTTGCAATGCAGTTTTATATTTCTTTAAAACTGGTTATTTATCTAAAGCTGCTAAGGCTACAGCCATTACTCTGATCCCAAAGAATAGTAATGCTTCTTAGGTTTCTGATTTTCGGCCTATTTCACTATGCAATGTTTTTTATAAAACTATTTCTAAAATTCTTGCTTTAAGAATGAAGGAAGTTATGCCCTTGATTATTCATTATAGTCAATCTGGTTTTATAAAGAAAATGATATCTACTGACAATATTATTCTGGCTACGGAATTATTAAGAGGTTTTAATTGTCAGAACAAAGAGGAATTTTTTGTTCCAAGTTGGATATACACAAAGCTTTTGATTCTGTTTCTAGAGAATTTATTTTTAACAGGATGACTCAAAAAGGTTTTCCTCCTATCTTTATTTCTTGGGTCAAAGAGTGCATTGAAGATATCCATTTCTCTATTATTCTTAATGGTGCTCTTAACGGTTTCTTTGGCTCTTCCTCTGGTATTCGCCAAGGATGTTCGCTTTCCCCATATCTATTTTGTATTGTTATGAATGCTTTTTCAAATCTTATTGAAGATAAATCAAAACTGATTAAGTTTGAAGGTATTATGGCTGGTGAGAATTCTATATCTCATTTATTATATGTTGATGATGTTCTAGTTTTTGGTAAAGCTTCTATTAGGAATGCTTATATGTTAAATGAAATTCTGGATTAATTTTATAAAGTTTCTGGGCTTAAGATCAATCAAGGTAAAAGTTCCATGATTTTTTCTAATAATTGTGGTTTGGCTCATAATATTAGTCATATTCTGGGAATTTTTATTTCCCATAATACTTTGAATTATTTAGGTCTTCATATTTCTTGTAAAAGGCTTTTAATTTCTGATTTTCAACCTTTAATGAATAAAATTATGGAGATGATTGCCGGTTGGAAAGCTAGAATTTTATCTTTTGCTGGTAGAGTGCAATATATCAACTTTACTATTTCTAATATTATCTCTTATTGGATTAGAGGGCTTTCTTTTACCTAAAACCTGTTTAAATTTTTTCAAAAAAGCTTGTTCTAATTTTCTTTTTTATGGTGAGATTAATGTTAGAAGGATTCATATGATTGCTTGGAAGGATGTTTGCAAGCCTAAGATAGTGGGTTGCCTTGGTATTTCTAATCTGGCTGCTTTAAGATTTGCTTTTAATTGTTCTCTTATTTAGAGGATTGTTAATGATCAAAGTCTGCTGGCAGTTTGGGTTAAATTTAAGTATATCTCTTGTTGGAAGCCTTGCTCACATAAAGACTCTCAATTTTGGAAAGATCTATGTGATACAGCTAAAGATATTAAAAATAATATCTCCTTTAATGTTGTAGATTCCAGTAAGTTATCTCTTATTTGGGATCCTTGGATAAAAGGAAAGGCTATGAAGGATATTCTTTTTAATCATGAGGCTTCTATGTTACACCATAAGGAGGTGGATAATTGAATTGAAAATGGTATCTGGGTTATTCCCTCTTATATTCCGGCTAACATAACTCAGGATATTTTGAATATCTCTATTCTTAATCAAGCCGCTTCTGCTATCTCTTGGAACAAGGTTAAGTTGCCGGTTTTTAAGAATTTTTATTCTTTTTTTCTTTATTAATTCTAATAAGGTTGATTGGTTTAAATATGTTTGGCACAAAAATTATGCTTTAGGATTCTCTAGTTTTACTTGGATGGCTTTGTTGAATGGGTTAAAAATTGTTGATCTTCTGATTAAGAGGAATGTTATGGTGCCTATTAATTATATTCTGTATAATAATGGGTATGAAAGTCATAGACATTTATTTTTTGAATGTGAATTTTCTTTTCAGATTATTTCTAAGTTTGTGCCTAATATTAATTTCTTTATGCTTAGACCGAATCTTATGCAAATTTTAGAATTTATTTGGAATTCGAAGTGGAATAAAGATGACAAAAACCTTTACTTTTTATATATTTGTTGTTCTCTTTATTTTATTTGGAAAGAGAGGAACTGTAGAAAAATGGAGAATAAATTCAGCTCTCAAGATTCCATTTATAATCATATCAGGTTTGAGGTTCAAACTAAAGTTTTTAATTGGAGTTCTTACCCCAAAATTCAGCACAGGATTATATAGATGTGGAGGTGGAAATTTTGGTTGGACGATGATGTTTGGGCATTTTCATATTTTTTTCTTTTGGATGGCTAGTTTAGCAACCAGTTTTTGCTGGAAGGTTAAATCTAGCAACCATTGAAATGAAATATATAAATTTTCCCTTTCGCTGAGTCCGGGTCTTTAAACCCCTTATTTTGAGGTTATTTCTTCCTCTGCTTCAGGTTGGGAAGTCGTAGATTGATGGAAATTTTGTATTCCTGATGCTGGTTTGGGAAGGATGTGTCTTCGGCTTATTTGGGCTGCTGTGGTTGCACTCTGGATTTTGTAATCTGAAGGACTTTATGAAATTCTTCGGCATAGTATTATTGGGTTTGTATGGAATAAAGTCTGGTAAGATCTTTTGTCCCTTCTGATATTGTGTTGTTTAATTTTTGCAGGTAGTCGGGAATGGTTCGGGATAAAGATAAGAAGAAGTATTGGTTGCTGTTGCAAGTTTGTTGGCTTGGATTCTTTGTGAAGTCTCCTTTTTATTGGTCTTCTGGGTGGAAGCTGGTCGGTTACGACCTCTTTTTATCGGCAGACTGTCTTGTATTTTTTATTCTCCTAAGATTTGTTGTTTCTGGGAGGGTTTTTCTTTTAGTGATTATTTTTTGTTTCTTTTTCTTAGGCTATGATTAGCTCTTTCTGTATTGCTTTTCTTTTTTCTCTTGTAACCTTTTTATTTTTGGAATAAAATTGGACATGTATGCCCCTATTTTTACCCCCCAAAAAAAAAAAAAATCTCTTTGAAATTTACGTATTTTCACCGCAATAAAAAATACACAATAAAAATACTTACAGGATTTACAGCTGCACCTGAATAAAATTTAAAGGAAACGGGATGGTTTAGGGTTGGTTGTAAACTATTTCGGATAAAAAATCCAATCGATTGGAAGCGCTCCAGGTCCGTTCATAGTCTAGTCAATCAGCGATAACGGATCCTAGCTTAAGGGCGGCGAACTTGTCGGCGCTGCTACACTTGGCCCTTTCGTTCCAAGGGCTCCCAAATAGGTCTCATCGCTACAGAAACCTAGAAAATTATGAAGAAGAAAAAAGTGATATTTCTTTTCCCCTTCTCGTCGCTTTTCGTCTCTTCCACGCTCTCCCTGATACCATAGTTTCTAACGTTTGTAATACTTGCATTCGCGGTCGATCAAGTTATGGTCTTTATCGTATTTTTTCTTGACAACCTTTTATCCCCGTTCTTTTTATGCGTTCTTTACAGCCATCTCTCTCCAACGGACAAGTATTTAGCACCTCAACTGGCGTGTTCGAGCAGATGTTGCGGCAACTGGGAGACCACTCAGTCGAATTCCAACTGCCACACTGGCTTAAGCAGCAGAAGTCGTCAATGCCTTACACCTTCATCAAGCGCAGTATCCCTCAGGAATGCCACCCTCAAAATTTTCTTATTTCGGTATTCAAACATCCTAGCACCCACGACAATTTGTTTACCCGTCTTTTAACCGTTTAATATTGGATGCAAGCAGTGGAACTTTCCCGGAGTTCAGATGTTGCCACTAACTCGCATAGAAGCAGTGTTTTTATGTGTTTTAGATGTATATTTCATAATGCATGAACACAAGAAATGACAGCAGTGATTCACTACAGATGTCAAGCAGGCTGTTGCGTTGTATAGCAGATATTAAAAAATGGCAGCCTATTCAAGCCCGTCTGGATTTTAGATCTACCTCTCAATTGGCCTGCCCGACATACAGATCACAGAATTTGCTGTGCTGAATTCATTGCTTTGTGGAGGCGATTAATGGCCTTTTCTGGTTTTAATGGAAATAAACCTTTTTGAACAATGCACAGGACATAGTTGAAAGTTGAAATCAAGCATGCAAATTTGAAGCTAATATCTGTCGTTCTTCCTAAGTTATATGTATTTTTCTTTGCTTTTCTTGACTTGTTAGATATCTATCTCACCAAAAGAATCAAACGCCGTGCTGAGGATGATGGTATATTCTGTTCTTGTGCTACCTCCGTGAGCCAGTCTGCAGTTTGCGATCGAGATTGCCTTTGTGGGTGAGCATTATCTTAGTGTTCATGTACTTAGCTTTTTTCTACACATCCGGTGAACTTTGCCCAGCTGTTCATGATACCTCTTTGCAATGTTCTGTTTGTGCTCCCCTTTTGTCATGTGAAGGTGAATTTGGGTACCATGTCATAGAAATCATCCCAATATGCCTCCTTAATTTATTTTGAGACAAATTGGTGACACTTGTAATATTGTTATGGATTGCAATTGCTAAATTTCTTTATTTTCGGAGTGGCTGTTTGATCATGTTGCAGAATGCTGTTATCTAGCTGCTCTAAGAGTTGCAAATGCGGTGAATCATGCATTAACAAACCATTTCAGTACCGACCTATGAAAAAAATGAAATTGGTCAAGGTATGGATCTTAACTAGCAATGGTTTCCACACTTCTATTTGAATATTAATTAGGGAAACAGTGTTATTTTGGATTCAGATTTATCAAATATTTCTTAGCCTGCTTAGAGTGTAATTTTGGGGGTTTGTGCGCTGAAGAACTTTTGTAATGAATAATGTGAACTCTTTTGATTATTGCATTTGGAAACATCCTTTTTCACTATGGCTTTTTGAATTATGGGCTCATATGAATATTTATCAATGCCTATAAGAAAAATTGAAATCAATCAGCATAAAGACTTAATATTACCTTATTGCATGGACCATTAAGTAGGAAATTTAGTGTGTTCGCATGAGATATTTATCGAAACATTGTTTCTTCTTATAGAGAAATTCTAGGTATTTGTTTACTAAAGAATTTTCATAGAGGAAAATAAAATGAGAGCTTGGCCAAGATAATTTATCCTTTACATGTACATTTGGAGAAGATTTGCAATCTTTTTTTATTCTCAACTTTCGACTTCTACAAATGACGAGCTTGTTTAAACATTGCATCATTCTTCTTTCAAATATTCAAGCATAACAAGTTGTTAGTATCAATGCTACTTAACCTCTTTTTACAAAAAAAAAATGAAGTAGAATATGAACATAATCATAGAAATGGTTATGCAAGATGTCTTTACAAACCCTGCACTTTCCAAGCTATTATGCATGTTTTTTTATGCTTAATTTTTGATAGACAGTTTAATCGAAGAAGGATGAGTAAAAAATTTTTATAGTGATATTTTGTTGTTGTTAAAAATGGGTTCTATTTATAGATCATGCTTGAATTGGTTGGTCCAAGGCAAAACATAAAACATAACCTTGGTGAATTAGTTTTGTTGGATTAAAAAATTTAAATCTGGTTAACTATTTGGAATAAAAATGTATCAATTGCTCCCCTCATCTGTATCAATTGCTCCCCTCATCTCAATAGAAAATGCATTATTTAGTACTTGTTTTGTGATTACTGATTAGTCAGTTTTCTTTTTTTCCTTTTTCAATAATGTTTCCGTGTAGTCAAATGGCTAGTGCCATGTGTATGTGTGTGTGTATATATATGTGTATACACTAGCAAAAAGTTGCTCAAATGTACAAGAGAAATGACTAATTAGAAAGCTTCACAAAGAGAAAATGTTTTCTTAAATAATTATTGAAAAATATAAGAATTATATAAACTTTATTATAAACCAAAAAGCAATTGAAAAAAAAGAGTCAAGATATCCTGGTATACATTGTATTAGGAAGGCTTTGAAAGCCATTGAATTTGTTTGAGATTTGTGTTGCATATGAGTAGTTTGTATTGAACTAATCTTAAAGTAAATCTAATGATTTTTATGTCCTTCTTGAAATAATTTCTATCTAGATATCCTTACATAATTTTTATTGAAAGCAATATACATGTTGATAAAATTACTTTTATAAAATAAGATCAAATATTTAATGGTGAATAGCTTAATGTTTTGTAGATTCTTATATACATTATGTACAATAGAGCTAGTATTTCTTATGATACCTTTATTTTTTTAGACAGTTTCATGCATGCTCCTCTAACATTTAAAATTAACACTCTTCTATCTCTATTTGTTAAACTCCAACCCAAATATCAAAACTTACTCTGAATGATTTGATTGTGCATTGTACAAATACATGGGTTTGATAGTTTGTTATGTCTGTATGGGTGGAGGTTTTTTAATAAGGTTGAATTCATGGTATTTGTGTAATTATCCTTATTTTAATTGTTTTTAAAATTAAAAAAATATTTCAAATTGACACAAAAAATAGATGGTCATAATATTGTTTACTTTCATATAATATAAATATAATTGATTTAAATTCTATTTATTAATATAATAATAATAATTTGTTTAATGTAATTTATTATTTTAATTTGAATTATTTTTTTGTGTCAATAATAAATTATTTTTAATTTATTTATTTATCATAAGTTCTGTACATGTACTAAATGTAGTAAGTTATGTATGTTACATTAATATGTACTATTATTAATATACTTAATATTTTCATAACTTATTATGTATTATATAGATAATCATTGAAAATTTAACTATTGTTTAGTTAACGTTTATATGTTAATGACTACATTTCAGGAAAAAAATTTGTGTCAAAATATTATGTTGCAAAACACATTAAACTCAACGTAAGTCTGAGGTCTTTAATCCCATCCTCATGCATTTTGCATCAATATATCAAAACACAAAATTTTTTCTACACAACAACGATACGCCTTCATCCCACTACATGTGGTTGCTACATGAATCCTTTTTCTCCACTGTGTACTATTAAGTGTTGAATTCTCATAAAAAAAGTCATTTTCATATTTTCTAATCAAGTCTTTTTAGGCATACCTTTACCCTTCTTAACATATGCTAGATCTAATACATCTGTTGTACCGATAGGGTCATAGATATATTATGATTGACATGTTGGATTTAGATTATAGTAAGAAAAATGGTCATAGCTTATCTATGATGCACGAACACAAACACGACACCGACACGGGACAAGGCTTTTTGTGAAATATAGGACACGAGTACGACGTGGATATGACATTACATTTTTTTATGTTGTGTATATATATTACTATAACATCATATCAGAAACGACAAACAATAATAAATGAATGACATGATAACTTGTTTAGCTTATAATATAAAATCTTTACAAAAAATGTCTAGTACAACCATAAAAATATAAGCAAATAACCATTTACTACAGCATTAAACATTTAAGCATTCAAGCTTCAACTACTAGGATTAACTTAAGAGGTTTGTTTTTGACCTTCAATATCATCATCATTGAATATCATTGATTTCAACTCTAGTTCATCAAGAGAAAGATTTGTTGTAGTTTATTGGATATCATATAATGAAAGTTGGTTCTTCTTTGTATCTATTTACTTCTCTAGTTCACTAGTTCTCTCCCATAATATTTCTTTAACATCTAATCTAAATCACAAAAAATGTATCTATTTACTTCTCTAGTTCTCTAGTTCTCTCCCATAATAGTTCATTGAATATATTATGTTAATCTTAAATCTTTTATGTTCTAAATATTTTCTATATCATTCTAACTTTTCACCTATTTCAACAAATCCATTCAACTAGAATTACAATAATGCAGGCACATAAAGACCTTCCAGACATAATCAAAATTTTTCTTATTCCATATCACTAAAAATTGCAAACACTGGTAGACATAAAGGTTTTCAATAATCATTACTGCCTCTCAAAAATAAAAAAAAAGATTCATTCTTTAATAATTATGCCTTTCAATAATCGTATTGATGCATATTCGAGCGAATGTGATGTTTTCTTTGATTTAGTAAATATAAAAATATAAAAATTTAATAATTTAAAATAATTTTATCATAAAACATTAGGACACGCATGTCCTAGTCATGTCTGACACGTGTCCCAGCCGTTCGGGTTAAATTTAAATATTATTTTAATCGGACTGGTGTCTGTCGTGTCCGACTTTGTATTCTCTCTTCAAGAGGTGTGTCGGTGCATCATAGTAGCATATATAAGATTTTTGAAAACTTTTTAGACTAAATCAACCTAGCCTAGCCACACTTGAACTACCTTACCCTAACTAGTTCATCTTCTACATGGATGCATTTGGCATGCTTTAGCCGCTTATGCACCTCCTCTTTAACAATATGTATTCTTCATTCTTTCATGTGTACTTAGACTTAGGGAGGAACCATAAGGTGCTACAAGAATCTTGTAGGTTCAGTTGTCTTTAGTGGTTGAAAAAGTTTATGAAGCCATTTCCCATGTAAGATTTTGGAGTCTTATAGATGTCTTTGAAGCTTGTTGTTGGCACTAAAACATTCTTCGATGGACACAAAACATTCACTTGATATGGTTCATAGAGGTGATGGTTACCACATTTCATTGGAAAAGATTGTAAAAAAAATCTCTTACAAATTGAGTGAGAAATTTGGAAAGCCCTAAATATTAGGTTACAATCTCAGGGATATAGTAGGGGCAAAAATGAAAAGAAAGAAAGCAATATATACATATATTTATAGGATGTGCAAATCATGGTTATCGCAATTGAATTTTGATGTTATCACCTTCAAATGGAAGATCAAAACTGCACATTCTCTTTAAAGTCATTAAAATAGGTGGTATATGCGCAACTTTGATTATCTTTAAGATTTTTTGATTTGATGAATTAAAATTTTCATAATGGATGGGTCTAATTGCATATGATGATATAATTGATATTTCAAATTGTAGAGACCTTCATATGACTTGTAATCAAATCCATGGATTGTTGATGATATCTTGATAATGTTAGATAATTTTGATTGGTAGAATACATGGGTCAAACTAAATTTTTAATAGGGCCTCTATATATTGTTTGTTCGTCATCATATTTTTTAATTTTTATATCCTTGATGAATGGTTAAATCATCTCGAAATTTGATGAAACTCGATTGATATGTAATTCGTATGTTGTAGATTTCAATCAATGGTGTGATCTTAAATTTGAAGGTTATATGAATTTGTAAATGTAAAAGTAGAATTATATAGAGAAGTTTGAAGATTGTGTGAATTAGTAAATGTTAAAATAGAATTACATAAAACAACAACAACAACAAGCCTTTATCCCACTACGTGGGGTCGGCTACATGAATCCTTTTTCTCCATTGTGTCCTATTAAAAGTCAAATTCTCATTTAAATCTAATAAAGAAAGGTCATTCCTAATATTTTCTAACCAAGTCTTTTTAGGTCTACCCCATACCTTTCTTAACATAAGTCAAATCTAATACCTCTACTCTCCTAACCGGGTCATCGCAAAGCCGCCGTTTTATGTGACCAAACCATCTAAGGCGACTTTCTCTAATCTTATCTTCTACTGGAGCTACTCCAATCTTTTCACGTATATGCTCATTTCGTATTCTATCTCTAAGGGTAAAGCCACTTATCAACCTGAGCATCCTCATCTCTGCCACACTTAACTTAGTATTATGCTTCTCTTTTAAAGGCCAACATTCGGCAACATGAAGCATTGCAGGCCTCACTACCATCTTATAGAATTTTCCCTTAAGTTTGAGGGGTACATTTCTATCACATAACAAGCCCGATGCATTCCTCCACTTCAACCATCCAACTTGAATTCTGCTGATAATATCCCCATCTATTTCACCATCACTCTGAACAATAGATCCAAGATATATAAAACGTATACTCTTATTAATGACTTGATCGCCCAAAGTCACAATCCCATCACTAGGTCTATTACTACTAAAATTACACTCCATATATTCTGTTTTAGATCTACTCAAGCGAAAACCTTTAGACTCTAAGGTTGACCTCCATAATTCAAGTTTACCTTCAACTCCCTCTCTAGTCTTATCAACAAGAATAATATCATCAGCAAAAAGCATACACTAAGGTACATCCTCTTGCAAATGTCTAGTGAGAACATCCATGACTAAAGCAAAAAGATATGGGCATAAGGCTGATCCTTGATGTAACCCAACCGAAATAGGGAAATACTTGGTCAATCCACCTTGTGTTTGAACACAAGTAATAGCTCCTGCATACATATCTTTAATGATTTGAATATAAGCATTATTGACTCCTTTCTTTTCAAGAACTCTCCAAAGCACTTCTCTTGGAACTTTATCATATGCTTTTTCTAAATCAATAAATATCATATGTAGATCCTCCTTATTTTCTTTATATTTCTCCATCAAACCTCTTAATAAATGTATGGCTTCCATAATCGACCTACCCGGCATGAATCCAAATTGATTTTGAGAAACATTAGTATCACGCCGCAACCTATGCTCCATAACTCGCTCCCATAGTTTTAAAGTATGACAAATTAACTTAATATCTCTATAATTTGCACAATCTTGTGCATCACCTTTATTCTTAAAAATAGGAATTAACACACTCCTCCACTCATCTGGCATCTTCTTAGTCTTCAAAATAGTATTAAAAAGTTTAGTAAGCCATGAAACTCCTTCATCTCCTAAGCATTTCCACACCTCTATTGGAATATCATCAGGTCCAACAGCTTTTCCACCCTTTATTTTCTTTAACGCCTCTCTAACTTCAGTTTTACTAATACGCTGATAAAAACATAAATATTTATTTTCATCTAGGGTGCTAAGGTTACTATAGTCAATCTTATTTTCACAATCTTCATTAAAAAGTTTAGCAAAATATCTCATCCATCTTTGTTGAATATCATCTTCTAAGAAAAGTATTTTTTAATCTTCATCTTTAATACACTTCACTTGAACTAAATCCTTACTACTCTTATCTCTTTATTTGGCTAACTTATACATATATCTTTCTCCCTCTTTAGTATCTAATCTATTATATAAATTACTAAAAGCTAATGCCTTTGCATTGCATATTGCTTTCTTAGCATCCTTACGAGCCACTTTATATATTTCCCAATTATCAGAATTTTTAAAATTAAACCAATTTTTATAACAAAGCTTCTTATTTTTAATTTTTTCTTGCACATTAGGATTCCACCACCAACTATTTTTATTATTGGGAGCTTTTCCCTTTGATACTCTAAGGACATCTTTTGCAATATTCTTAATATCAATAGCCACTTTTTCCCACATAATATTATCATCCTCATGCACAGACAAAATCTTATTTCCAAAAATATTTTTGTTAATATTCTTTAAATGCCCCCATTTAATCCTAAAAAATTATTTTAATTTATTTTTTATTTTATGCCCATTTATCTTAAAGTCCAAAACTAATAATCAATGTTGGGTACATAAATTTTCACTCGGAATAATTTTACAATCTTTGCAATCTAAACGATTTAATTTTCTAATAAGAAAATAGTCAATCTGGGTTGTATTATATCCATTTTTATAAGTGATGAGATGCTCATTCCTTTTCTTAAATAAGGTATTAGCAATTAAAAAATCATAAGCTAAACAAAAATCCAATATGGTCTTGCCACCTTCATTCGTCGTTCCAAATCCATGGCCACCATGAATGCTTTTAAAATCATCTACCTCTCTACCAACATGTCCATTTAAATCTCATCCAATAAAAACTCTTTCTTCAAGAGGTATATTTTGTATTAATTCTTCTAAGTCATTCCAAAAATTTAATTTAGAACTGTTGAGTCTAGTAATTAGGTTGTTAAGCCTAAGTGAATGTCCCACGGCTATCAAGAGGGGGGTGAATTGGTAGTTTTTTAAAAAACAAAGTTAAAATTTAAGACCCCTTTTTAAATATTATTGAACCGAAATAAAATCTCTTTTAAATTTTGTAGAAAAAGGTTTTTCAACCACAGAGTTTTTTTAAACTGAAATAAAAAGTGCGGAAACGTAAAAACAGTAAAGTAAATGACACCATATTTATAGTGGTTCGGTCTATAACCAGACCTACATCCACTCCCCAGAGGCACCCTCTGAGTATTGCACTAATACCAATAGTGACTCTCCTTTTGCACCCACAGCAAGACGGAGAAGCCTTTACAACACACTCTTTTCACCACTCCCCGGTGCGGCAGAGAACCGTCCGTCCTTTTACACAATACCCAGTGTTGGCAGAGAACTGTCCGTCCTTTCACACTATCCCCAGTGTGGGCAGAGAACCCTTCGTCCTTTCACACTCTCCTAGTGTGGGCAGAGAACCCTTCGTCCTTTCACACTCTCCTAGTGTGGGCAGAGAACCCTTCGGCTGTTCACACTCTCCAAGTGTCGGCAGAGAACCGGATCTCCTTGACAGATCTTCTCACAAGAATCTAGAAGGAAGAAAGAAAAGAGTGAAGTAATCTCAATTCACAAGTAGAGACTCTTACCTTTGAAATCCAAGTGAAGCCTTCTCGCTTCAGTGGTAGAAATCCTCCCTTGAATGCTCTCTTCAACTCTCTCCTTGGCTATTCTCTCAATAGACACGAAGATCAAATGACAAAAAGATTGGGTGGCAGTCTAATTTGAACTATTTATACAAAAGACAAGAAAAACCGCCCAAAAACTGCAAGTATTCAATTCTGTACGCAGTGGATCGTCCTGTACGATCGTGGATCGTCCTGGACGATTTTACTTAAACGATCTGAAACGACCCTATTTGAATATGTGTACGAAATGTCTTCGTACAGCTGATCGTCCTGTACGAACTAGGTTGGTCCAGTACGAACGGTTATTACAAGGTCGATTCTAGAAACTGCTGAAAACTGTCCTAAGTCGGTTAATCGTTTGGACGAAAATATATTCGTCTGGACGAAATTTTTACAGAGGACTGATCGTCCTGTACGATAATTTATTTCGTCTGGACGAAAAATTTCCTGAGGACTGATCGTCCTGGACGATAATTTATTTCCGTTTGGACGAAAATTTTCCCGAGGACTGATCGTCCTGGACGATAATTTATTTCCGTCTGGACGAAAATTTTTCAGAGACCCAATCGTCCTGGACGATAATTTTATTTCGTCTGGACGAGAATTTTCCAGAGAGCCAATCGTACTGGACGATAATTTTATTTCGTCCTGAACGAATAGGACTTAGAAAAAATTTCAAGCAAGTTCCTATTCGTTCCAAATGCTCTATAGGAGATAACTGTCTGATCGTCCAGTACGAACAGAAGATCGTCCTGTACGATCAGTATAAATTCTACATGATCTCCTTATGTGTGAATGTTTTTATTTTCTCAACATACAATCACTCCCTTTCAATTTGATTTCTAAGAAAAGTGCAAGCTTCAAGTATTACAAAGTATCTCATGCTGAATTTAATTTGAAGTCTTCGTAGTCTGGAGTTTGTTTTTTTTCTGAAATGTCAGTACACACAAGAGCAAATACAATTCTTCCAAAATTGTTAGGAGATAACTACACATTTGAACAATAATGTTTGAAATCATCAAAACTTTATAAGTTGCAAAAATGAAAAGCATGCAAATAGCAACTATCTTAACAATCTCCCCCTTTTTGATGATGGCAAAACAATTATTGTTTGTATGATTTCAATTTAAACAAATCTTTCTATCTCCTAAACTCCCCCTGAATTGATGAATACATGAAAATAAGGAGGCAATTTGAAGCAAAAAAAATTTTATTTTTCAAAAAAAATAACTAAAATAAACTAGAAACTCAAACATACAAACATATGAACAAACAAAGCATACAAACACAATGATTTCTCCCCCTTTTTGACAACAACAAAAAGTGAAGAAGAAATAAACAAGAAATGTAAGTAATTGTATGAAATTCATTGGAACATTTAATCTAAATGGTGATTGATACAAGGTATGCAATTTTAAAACTAAAAACATTAGGTCAATCATAGAAATTCATGAAATTTAAAAAGTGATATAACATTGTAAGTAAGAAAAATTTAGCAAAGACATGATTCAATTTAGACATTCCAATATAGAAAATCATTACTAGAGAGATGAAGAAAAATTCGATATTTTAAAGTTCAAAAGAATATAAATGAACATAAGATCAATTTGAATTAAGAGATTGAAAGAATTTGGAAAGAAGAGAATTACCACAAGTGGCGCTTTGCGCATCTTTTTCATATAGGTGGCACATTTTTGTGCATCTTTCTTTATTGGGCTTATTTTGTGCCTCTTTTTCACATTTGCAACTTTGTTGCGTATTCCTTTTGATTTTATACATTTGTACAATTTTCAAGAGTAATTGAATTCTTTCCAAAGACAATAATCTAGAATCTCAAATTTTTTAAGTGCATAAATATTAATTGAGCTAGGAAATACAAAATAAGACAACATCTAAATTGCAATAATAATATTAACTTTTATGTAGTCTAAATGAATAGACATGAATTTAAAAGTTCTAATTACAACAAGTTATAAACAACTTTTAAATTTAGAAAGACTAGATTTTCTAATGTAGATAATCTCAAATTACAATCTAATTTAAGCACTATGAAGATTAAATAATACTAATGAAATTCATAAAAATTAATCACATTTTAATAACAAATCAACATTGAAACAAGTACAAAATGCATTGATATTTATGAAAGGATTACACATTTCACAATATCTAAACACAACTTAAAAGAAAAGACAAACAAACACTTAACATAAACACTAAAACAACAACTACAACACGAGTACAACAAAGACACAGAAATTCATCTCTACTGTTCTGGAGGAGGAGGAGGAGGAATGCCACCGAAAAGGTTAAAGTAGGAGGCCATCAACATTACATTGGTATTGATATCATGTACTTCATTTCTAATTATACCAATGTCATGTTGTTGCTGCACAAGTTGAGCATCAAATTGATCAAACCTTTGATCAATATGAGTCTCTAATCTATCAAATTTCTCAATCAGATTCTGATAATCTGACTGAGGTGCAGAGGTTTGCGCTCCTTCTTCTTCTTCTTCTGAAGCACTGGCATGCACTTTTTCTTTTTCTTTTTCCTCCCTGAAGAGCAATCTGAAGGATGCATCATTATAGTAAACTGACTCTTCATATTCTTCATCAGGATGCACCAAATTATATTTCTTCTCCAAAATGTTGGTAATTAAATGTCCCAAAGAAATATTCTTTTTCCTCTTCTGTTCAGCATGTCCTATTTCTGAAAGCCTATAGAGATGATCTATGATAAGTTGGGCTTCGTCGATAGGGCGACGATCCATAATCAAAAAGGTTAGAACAGAAAGGAGAGGAGTAATGTTTATCCTATCACCAGCTTTAGGAATGATTGAAGATCTAAGGATATGCTGGATGATACGGGCATTTTGGGTCATCCCAGATACTCTAGCAATATGATAGGTTACGCCACTTTTTCTAATTACCATATTGACATCTTCCCATCTGATTGTGTTTTCGGTCATAACGGTGTGAGCTCTATATCCTTCAGTCCTTAGGTTTAGAAATGCACCAATGTCATGCTTAGTGATTTCTATTTTTTGTTTGAATACATAGGAACTAATGGAAGAGTGGTCGGAGTTAAAACTCATGTTGGCTAGAAAATAGAGAAATGTTTGCTTGTTGTAGAAATGGACGAGAGAAAGTATGAAATGGAATTGGGTTGAGGCAAAAAGGTGTATTACCTTAAAATTTATCTCGCTTTGGATTAAGATGCGAGATGGAGCTATTTTTGCGGAAGCAAAACGAGAAAATGATTCCTCATTTGCCTTAGAAAGGAAGTTTTCCGAGGCATTCCTATTCGGCTTCTTCGCTAACACCTTTTGTCTTTTGCTTGAGGAGGCCATTGACAATTTGAAGTAGAAAGGGATTGAAAGAGAAGTTTGAAATTGTGATTGTTGAGTTAGAAAGCCTTCATATTTAAAGAAAACGATACGTTCGTCCTGGACGAAAAAAGTTCGTCCTGGACGAAAATCATCGTTCGTCTGGACGAAAATTATTTCGTACAGACGATCAAATTTGTCCAAAATGTAACGGCTTTTCGTAATCAACACAACTTACGATGCGTCTCTTCGTACAGACCTTTGACTTGACCGATCGTACATACGAACAAAAGTTTGTACAGACGATCTAGAATTAACTCGTTTAAATGTCTTTTGAAAACCGTCCCCTACACTGAAACGACATATGTTCGTCTGGACGAACCAAAATTTCGTACAGACGAAATCCATATTAAAAACTGTCTTATCCACTCAACCGCTGCATTCAATCGTCCCGACGTTTGAGAAAAAAAAAGTTCGTCCTGGACGATATTCAGATCGTACAGACGATTTAATTAAAAACTGCTCTCAAAACTGGTAAAATGCACGCAAACCAATTTTTCTCACATCGTCCAGTACGAACCAAAAGTCGTCCCGGACGATTTCCTCCAATTTTTGAATTTTTGAATTTTATTTTAAGAAAATCAAACCAAACAAAAAAAAAAAAAAAAAAAAAAAAAAATACACTAAAAAACAAATTCATTCAAAACACACAAAAATTCACATAATCAAAAACAAAACAAAAACATAAACATCAATGTTGCAAAGACATTTTGTTTAGGCATTTAAATCAATAACACCTAACCTTGTTCTTAAAGTACTGAAGGTATCAAGGGCTAAAGGTTTTGTAAAAATATCTGCAAGTTGATTTTCAGTTGAAACATGTGTGAGTTCAATTTCTCCTTTGGATACATGATCCCTTATGAAATGATGTCTTATATCTATGTGTTTGGTTCTAGAATGTTGAATAGGATTTTTGGAAATGCAAATAACACTAGTATTGTCACAATAAATTGGAATAGTGCCTACAGATAATCCTAAATCAATCAACTGTTGTTTTAACCAAAGTACTTGTGCCACACAACTTCCTAATGCAATGTATTCTGCTTCTGCAGTAGATAGGGCTACTGAATTTTGTTTTCTACTGGACCAAGAAACTAATGAATTTCCAATGAATTGACATGTTCCAGAAGTGCTTTTCCTATCCACTCTACAGCCTGCAAAGTCAGAATCTGAATAACCAATAATTTCAAATGAAGAGCTAAACTTAGGATACCAAATTCCTAAGTTTTGAGTTCCTAGTAAATATCTTAAGATCCTTTTCACTGCTGTCAAATGTGATTCTTTTGGATCTGATTGAAATCTAGCACATAAGCAAACACTGAACATAATATCTGGTCGGCTAGCAGTCAAGTAAAGCAAAGATCCAATGATCCCTCTATATTTCTTTTGATCAACAGATTTTCCCTTAAGGTCCTTATCTAACTGAACTGAGGAACTCATTGGTGTACTAACAGGTTTAGCATTGTCCATTTCATATTTCTTGAGGATGTCCTTAATATATTTGGTTTGACTAAGAAATGTCTCTTCCTCAAGTTGCTTGATGCTAAAACCTAGAAAGTAATTTAAATCTCCCATTAGACTCATTTCAAATTCACTACTCATTGTATTAGAAAAATCATCACAAAGATTTTTATTTGAAGATCCAAAGATGATATCATCCACATAAATTTGAACAATGAGTATTTCCTTTTCAAATTTCTTTAAGAAGAGAGTTGTATCCACACTTCCTTTTTCAAAAGATCTTTCAAGTAGGAAAGTGCTCAATCTCTCATACCAAGCCCTAGGTGCCTGTTTCAATCCATATAATGCCTTTTTTAACTTAAAAACATGATTTGGGTATTTTGAATTTTCAAATCCTGGAGGTTGTTCTACATAAACATCTTCTTCAATAACACCATTCAAAAAGGCACTTTTGACATCCATTTGAAACAATTTAAAACTTTTAAAACAGGCAAAGGCAAGTAAAACCCTAATTGCTTCAAGTCTTGCTACAGGGGCAAAGGTCTCCTCAAAATCAATTCTTTCAATTTGATTATACCTCTTAGCAACTAATCTAGCCTTATTTCTAATGACTACTCCTGAGTCATTCATTTTATTTTTGAACACCCACTTTGTTCCAACAACACTTTGATCTTTTGGCCTTGTAGTTAATTCCCAAACTTTATTTCTTACAAATTGATTTAACTCTTCTTGCATGGCCAATATCCAAAATTCATCAGAAAGTGCTTGATCAATATTAGTGGGTTCTATGGTTGAAATAAAGGCTGAATGATTGACTTCCTTATTTAATCCACGCCTAGTTCTAACACCCTCACTAGGTTCTCCTATAATCAATTCTCTTGGGTGGTTTTTAGAAAATCTCAAATCTCTAGGCAAAGGGTTTTCTCTTTCAAAGTTTTCTTCCACATTTTCTTCCAAATTTAATCTATCAATTTTTTGGGAGTTTTCCTCAATTTCTTCTTCAACAATATTTGGCTCTTCTAAATTTCCAGATTCATCAAATACAACATGTGTGGTTTCTTCAATAACTAAAGTTCTTTTGTTGAATACCCTATAAGATTTTCCAACACTTGAATATCCAACAAAAATTCCTTCATCTGATTTTGGATCAAATTTTCCTAAGGCAGATTTTCCATTGTTATGAATGAACACCTTGCAACCAAAAACATGCAAATGAGACAAATTTGGTGTTCTACCTTTTAGTAACTCATAGGGTGTTTTATTTAAATTTGATCTCACATTCACCCTATTCAGAACATAACATGCAGTGCTAACCGCCTCAGCCCAAAAATATTTAGGAAGAGAGTATTCTGCCAACATTGCTCTAGCGGCTTCTATTAATGTTCTGTTTTTTCTTTCAACTACCCCATTTTGTTGAGGGGTTCTAGGAGCAGAAAAGTTGTGATCAATCCCTTTTTCTTTATAAAAATTTTCAAATCTATCATTTTCAAATTCTCCTCCATGATCACTTTGTATAGACATTATTTCACATCCTAATTTTCTCTGAATCCAAGTTGAAAAATTTCTGAATTCCTCAAATGATTCACTTTTATGAAAAAGAAATCTAACCCAAGTGAACCTAGAGAAATCATCCACAATAACAAATCCGTATACCTTCCCTCCTAGACTTACAGTTCCTACTGGTCCAAAAAGATCCATGTGAAGAATTTCCAATGGTTTACTAGTTCTAAGATCATTATTGGATTTAAAAGAGGACTTCACTTGTTTTCCTAATTGACATGCATCACAAAGATGGTCCTTAGTAAAGTCTAGTTTTGGTATACCTCTTACTAAATTCTTTTGGGTAATTCTCCTAAAATTTTTCATACTAGAATGACAAAGTCTCCTATGCCAAAGCCAAGATTCATCAGAAACAGTTTTCAAACAGAAAGCAATAGGAGTATGAAATGAATTCAAATCTAGCATGTAAACATTGTTTACCCTTTTTCCATTTAAAACTTCTTTCCCATTTAGGCTTAATATGCAGCTAGTAGGTAAAAATTTCACATTATAACCCTTGTCACATAGCTGACTTATACTTAACAAATTATGCTTTAAGCCTTCAACCAATAGCACATTGTCTATAAAAAAGTTTTTGAAATTACCAATCATACCTGATCCAACCACTTTCTTTGTGGTATTATCTCCAAGTGTAACCTTGCCTCCATTCCTGGCTTCTAGCGATATGAATTGTGTAGTGTCTCCAGTCATATGCTTTGAACATCCGCTATCCAGGTATCATATGCTCCCACGAGGTCTTGTGTGAGAGCAATCCTGCAAAAATATCAAATGATAGACCTGCGAACCCAAACAAGTTTGGGTTCACCTTTTAGCAATTTATAATCAGATGCATGTATGATATGTCTAGGTTTATGCATCTTAGGTCTCCACACTAAATTAGATTTCATCATCAAGGTACAGGTGTGAGATATATGTCCAAAAAATCCACAATTATTACATTTAACATTAGGAAAAATATTCCCAAGTTTTCTTCCATGTGATTGTCTTCTAAGGGATTTCATGAATTTAGGATAATATTTAGGATTTGTAAAATCTTCAAGTCTGGGGGGTTTCCTATTATCCTCGAGAGCTCTTATTGTTAGTTTGTAAAATGAATTCATATCTTCCAAGATTCGATTGGTATAATTGATTCTATATGTTTTGCTCTCAGATTCATCCTTAAAATTTTTAAATTCCTTTTCAAGATCAGTATAGGATGACTTTAGATTTTCAAAATTCTTATTCAAGTCATCATATTTATCAAGTAGTTTCATGTGGTTGTCATCTATTAAAGCATGGTCTTTTCTAAGGATTTCATTTTCCTTCTTGAGCTCTTCAAATTCTAAACTTAAACTAGCATGCATCTTTTTCATTTTCCTATATGCATCATGCATGTGTTCAGAAACTTCAAATAATTCATCATAGGATAAGTCACATACCTCTTCTTGATCTGAGTGATCCACTTTGTCTGCCATCAAGCAAAGATTAGTGACTTCTTCTTCTTTTTCTGTCTCAGATGAGTCTGAAGCTGAGTCCGCCCAGAAAGCTCTTTGAAACTTCTTCTTGCCCTTCTTTACCATAGGTTTCTCCTCCACCTTCTCCTTAGCAGGAGTGGCTTTGAGTTTTGGGCAATCAGTCTTGCTATGACCTAGTTTCCTGCATTCATAACAAATCATTTCATTAGAAACCTTGCCATTTCTGTTAAACTTACCTCTATTCCATAGTTGGCGTTTCTTCTGCTTCCTCTTTAAAAAGCTTCTGAATTGTCTAGTCATTAGTGCAACATCATCTTCATCCTCAAGTTGTGAGTGTTCACTCTCTGACTCTTCCACTTTTAGTGCTATATTCTTCTCCTTTCGTGGTTCACCTGCATCAATCTTCCTTTGACTTACTCCTTGCTCATAAGCAATGAGTGAACCAAGAAGATTGTCAATAGAATAAATGTTTAAATCTTTAGACTCTGTAATTGTAGTAATTTTTGCATCATAAGCAGTAGGTAAACAACGAAGAATCTTATTGACCATTTCAGCATTAGTTAATTCCCTACCAAGTGCATGCAAAGAAGTGACAATTTGTGTAAATCTTGTGTACATGTCGAAAATAGATTCATTAGGTTTCATGCGAAACAATTCATAGTCATGTAACAAGATATTGAGCCTTGATTGTTTAACCTCATTTGTCCCTTCATAAGTTATACAAAGTCTATCCCATATGTCCTTTCCGCTTTTGCAAGTGGAAACCCGCATGTAGTCTTCAGATTTTAAAGCACAAAAGAAACTGTTTAAACATTTGGCATTTAATTGTGCTAAGTCACGTTCTTCTACAGTCCAATCGGTAAAAGGTATTTCTACCATTACTCCATCAACTAATCTAGTTGGTTTAGTGTAGCCATCCTGGAATAATATCCACATGCGATAATTAAGTGACTGTAAGAAAGTAGACATGCGTGTTTTCCAAAAATCAAAAGGAATGTTATCAAACAGTGGAGGTCTAGTAATAGAGTAACCCTCAGGTGTGTTCCGGTTTCCGAAAGTAGCCATCTACGTTAATCAAAAAGTAGTTCAAACTTATGATATTGAAACTAAGCTCTGATACCACTTGTTGAGTCTAGTAATTAGGTTGTTAAGCCTAAGTGAATGTCCCACGGCTACCAAGAGGGGGGTGAATTGGTAGTTTTTTAAAAAACAAAGTTAAAATTTAAGACCCCTTTTTAAATATTATTGAACCGAAATAAAATCTCTTTTAAATTTTGTAGAAAAAGGTTTTTCAACCACAGAGTTTTTTTAAACTGAAATAAAAAGTGCGGAAACGTAAAAACAGTAAAGTAAATGACACCAGATTTATAGTGGTTCGGTCTATAACCAGACTTACATCCACTCCCCAGAGGCACCCTCTGAGTATTGCACTAATATCAATAGTGACTCTCCTTTTGCACCCACAGCAAGGCGGAGAAGCCTTTACAACACACTCTTTTCACCACTCCCCGGTGCGGCAGAGAACCGTCCGTCCTTTTACACAATACCCAGTGTTGGCAGAGAACCGTCCGTCCTTTCACACTATCCCCAGTGTGGGCAGAGAACCCTTCGTCCTTTCACACTCTCCTAGTGTGGGCAGAGAACCCTTCGTCCTTTCACACTCTCCTAGTGTGGGCAGAGAACCCTTCGTCCTTTCACACTCTCCTAGTGTGGGCAGAGAACCCTTCGGCTGTTCACACTCTCCAAGTGTCGGCAGAGAACCGGATCTCCTTGACAGATCTTCTCACAAGAATCTAGAAGGAAGAAAGAAAAGAGTGAAGTAATCTCAATTCACAAGTAGAGACTCTTACCTTTGAAATCTAAGTGAAGCCTTCTCGCTTCAGTGGTAGAAATCCTCCCTTGAATGCTCTCTTCAACTCTCTCCTTGGCTATTCTCTCAATAGGCACGAAGATCAAATGACAAAAAGATTGGGTGTCAGTCTAATTTGAACTATTTATACAAAAGACAAGAAAAACCGCCCAAAAACTGTAAGTATTCAATTCTGTACGCAGTGGATCGTCCTGTACGATCATGGATCGTCCTGGACGATTTTACTTAAACGATCTGAAACGACCCTATTTGAATATGTGTACGAAATGTCTTCGTACAGCTGATCGTCCTGTACGAACTAGGTTTGTCCAGTACGAACGGTTATTACAAGGTCGATTCTAGAAACTGCTGAAAACTGTCCTAAGTTGGTTAATCGTTTGGACGAAAATATATTCGTCTGGACGAAATTTTTACAGAGGACTGATCGTCCTGTACGATAATTTATTTCGTCTGGACGAAAAATTTCCCGAGGACTGATCGTCCTGGACGATAATTTATTTCCGTCTGGACGAAAATTTTCCAGAGACCCAATCGTCCTGGACGATAATTTTATTTCGTCTGGACGAGAATTTTCCAGAGAGCCAATCGTATTGGACGATAATTTTATTTCGTCCTGGACGAATAGGACTTAGAAAAAATTTCAAGCAAGTTCCTATTCGTTCCAAATGCTCTATAGGAGATAACTGTCTGATCGTCCAGTACGAACAGAAGATCGTCCTGTACGATCAGTATAAATTATACATGATCTCCTTATGTGTGAATGTTTTTATTTTCTCAACATACAATCACTCCCTTTCAATTTGATTTTTCAGAAAAGTGCAAGCTTCAAATATTACGAAGTATCTCATGCTGAATTTAATTTGAAGTCTTCGTAGTCTGGAGTTCGTTTTTTTTCTGAAATGTCAGTACACACAAGAGCAAATACAATTCTTCCAAAATTGTTAGGAGATAACTACACATTTGAACAATAATGTTTGAAATCATCAAAACTTTATAAGTTGCAAAAATGAAAAGCATGCAAATAGCAATTATCTTAACAAGAACTCATATCCAAACCTACTTGAGGAGCATAAATACTTATAATATTAACAATCTTATCATCAACAACAATCTTTAAAGCTATAATTCTATCTCCAATCCTATTAATTTTTATAACATTATCCTTTAAACTCTTATCTATAATAACACCTACACCATTTCTAGTACGACTCCTACCCGAATACCAAAGTTTAAATCCTAAACTATCAATTTCCTTAGCCTTATCTCCAACCCATTTAGTTTCCTGAATGCACAAAATATAACTTCCTATGAATCATAATATCTATTAATTCCATTAATTTACCTGTAAGGGAACCTATATTCCAAGTTCCTATCCTAATTTTAGTTTCATGGACTAGCTTCTTTGCCCTATCCGTCCTTGATGTGGGAACCCTTGCCTATTTAACACTGCACCCGGGCGCCTGTGTAGCGGCCCTTGCACACTTGTCACTGTATTTAGGCCATACAGCGCGTCGCTTCCAGGGGACGCCCTAGCATTAACACAATTTCTTAAAGGATTCATGTCATTATTGTTCGACAAGTTTTACGCTGGCTGTCGACTACCTAACGCAACCCTCCACTTTTTTCATCCAGGACTTGGGACCTGGCAACGACAGTGTTAAATAGAATTACATGGAGAAAGATAATTTTTTTCTCCTAGGAGGAGAAAGCACATTATATATATATATATATATATATATATATATATATATATATATATACTGAGAGAGTCTAACTCTTGCCAAAATTTCACCCTATATTATCAAATTTGAATGGATAAGATTTAAGTAGCTAAAAAGGGCCTTCTAGCTTTTTTTTTGAATTAGCAGTAGTTTCTTGCTACAATTTCATATGTAATGTATAAGATGTGTAAAGCGAAGTAACTATATCCTTTAAATAGTCGAACTGTTTTATTTTTATTAAATGTTTGTATGAATGTACATATACATGCAATTGAAGAGTTGTTAATTCTTTTGAGTTTCAACAGAAAGCCTATTTACAAACCTTAGATCCCATGCTTATACAAAGAAAAGTATAAATTAGAAAAAAATAATTATAGAAGTTGATTCTATCTTTAAGGGTCTCCCTCTGCAGATCTTGAGAAGTCCAGGGTCGCGAAACTACCATCATAGTTTCATATTTCTTACACTGTGAAGGACAAACCCTTGGCGTATCACTGGAATTATTCTCCAGTATTTGATTGCATATTCCTCCTGGAAAATTGATCAGGGTACTGTTGGTCAGTAAGTTAACTTTCAAGTACATCAATTATTAAGAGAAATCTCTTTACTATGTGTTTGCATGAAAGGATCGATGGCTGTTGACTTTGTTGTCCCCGATTCCTTTAATATTAATGCCTCCTGGGTGAATGCTAGTGTTGAATATCAATCCTATTATGTTAACTAAGTAATGCCATTGTTTCTACCAGTGTTGAATGCAACGTGTAGAGTTTCTTTTATCATCTATGGGCTTCCCTTTTCAGTTTGTTCTGGTTAATACATTAACCTGTTGTGCTTGTGGAATTTTTGGATTTCACCTGTTTAGGTTTAGAAATAGTCTTGTTTTGTCTGTTCCGATTGAAAGCCTCCTCTGCCTTATATTCTTCTTAGCAAATGTTATGCCCTTTTTACCTTTGAAAGCAACTCATTGATTACTTCAGGCTATTCTCTTAGCTCCGTTTTCCATTTCTAGCATAAAATAAAAAATTGCTTCTCACTTTTCTTCCTTCTATTTCAATGAAGTTACAAGCTGCACAATTTGGTGTAATTTTACATTGATACAAAATCGTAATTTGTATAGACTGAGAAATGCGGATCGGGCTTAGTCACAGATGAAGACATGAGACAAGGAGATTTTGTGATTGAATATGTTGGGGAAGGTGATGCCTCCTTTTATAAATGCATTTCTGTGGATGATTAATTGCAAAATTATCATATGCACATGACCTTTAGAAATATATCTTTGCCTTCTAATCGCATTATGAAATAAAACAATGTTTTAACCTCTTTCTTCCCCTCCTCTTCTTCCATTTTCAGTTATTGACGACAAAACATGTGAGGAAAGGCTTTGGAAGATGAAGCACTGTGGGGAGACTAACTTCTATCTCTGCGAGATTAATCGTGATATGGTTATTGATGCCACATACAAAGGAAATAAATCTAGATTTATAAATCACAGCTGCCAACCTAATACTGAGATGCAAAAATGGTTATTACAAATGAACCTTGTTTCCTCAGTTAATTTTCATAGTAATTAGTATCCTTATGTAATTTCTTTCATAGGACAATTGATGGCGAGACACGAATTGGCATATTTGCAACTCGTGACATAGAGAAGGGAGAGGAATTGACTTATGATTATCAGTATGTTCTGTAATGTCCCGCAGAATAAGTCTGCCACTTTATAGAGCACTTCTTTTTTTGATGAACAGAATATGCTTACTATGTTTTCCTGTCGAACTTCACAATTGATTTCTGTTTTATATTGCCTGCGATTCCCCATTCCCTGTTGCTTGCTATTTTCTTAAGAAAGCTATAAGCCTGAAATAATGTACAGGTTTGTACAATTTGGAGCAGATCAAAATTGCTATTGTGGTGCCAAGGGCTGCAGACAAAAGTTAGGAAACAGACCTAGTAAGCTGAAATTCTCTTCAGATGCTGCTTTGCAGCTAGTACTTTATGAGATGGCAGCCACATCTCCCACTAAGAATGCAGTTTTGCATGAAAAATATGTAAGCCCTTTATTATATTGCATGACACGAACTTAAAATGATTTCATTTCTAACTAAATTCTAAAATACCTTGGCCTTTTTTGTATACGTTGCTTGCATGCATCAGAACTTTCTCTTTTAGCAAATTGGTTATTGGAGATTTGTTGCTTATTAAAGTGATTTTCCATTTAATAAAGTAGTAGGATTTTAGGTCTTTTTCCAAACGAAGATTTCTGAAGATGGATTTTGGGAAGTTAAAGGGATAATAGAGGTTTTATTGATTTTAGCTCTCTAGTTGAGGCTTAATCATCACGTTATGGTTCTCAATCAACACCCAGCCATTGTGAAATTTTTATTTTATTCATGGGGATAGAAACTCCTGCAGCTAGAATTTTTCCTAGATAAAAAAATTGCAGGAAAACTATTTTGTTCACAAACATTTGGACAAAACCTTTAATCTATAAAATTGGCTAAGCTGACCTCAGTGTGCCATCTCTTTTATGGTAGAAATCAATATTTTTTATTTTTATTTTATTTTATTTTTCTGTATAAGATGACGAGTTTGAAATAGTTAGAATAATTTTTTTAACACCAAAGAAGGCTGAAGGTAGGGTATATCTGAACATATTTCTAGTTAATCACCTAGATTTTCTGGTAACTGAACTCTAAATAAGTCTTATAATTAATTCATAAATGGTGTTTAGATTTTTATGATGAATTTTTACATATTCGTTGTCACACTCCGAGTCCCGAAGGTGATACATTCCGGTAACACGGGATGTGATGTGTGGATATGAAGATTTGTTTTGTATTCAAAAGAAGGAGAGTTCACATACAAATAATATAAACATAACATATTGGAGTAAACAACGAAAGATAAATAGAAGTTTTATTTCATTATTATGAACCCAAATGGTAGTACATCAACAAAGTAGAAAATGTGAAAAGAGAAGTGAAAGAAACAACTAATGAAATAAAACTTTCTAATCCTCAAAAGAAAGGTACGAACAACGACCTACTACAAAACACAAAATGTCAAATATACACACACATATATGATATTTATTGATTTAGAGAAATCATATGATAAAGTTCCAAGAAAAGTGCTATGGAGAGTTCTAGAAAAGAAAGCGGTTAATAATGCTTATATTCAAATATTCAAGTCATTAGGGATATGTATGCAAGAGCTATTACTTGTGTTCAAACACAAGATAGTTTGACCAAATATTTATCTATTTCAGTTGGATTACATCAAAGATTAGCCTTAAGCCCTTATCTTTTTGCTTTATTCACGGATGTTTTCACTAGACATTTACAAGAGGATGTACCTTGGTATATGCTTTTTGCTAATGATATTTTTCTTGTTGATAAGACTAGAGAGGGAGTTGAAGATAAACTCGAATTATGGAGGTCAACCTTAGATTCTAAAGGTTTTTGTTTAAGTAGATCTAAAACTGAATACATGGAGTGTAATTTTGGTAGTTATAGATCTAGTGGGGGGTTTGTGACTTTGAGTGACCAAGTCATTAATAAGTGTACTCGTTTTAGATATCTTGGGTCTATTGTTCAGAGTGATGGTGAAATAGATGGGGTTATTATTAGTAGAATTCAAGTTGGATGGTTGAAGCGGAGGAATGTTTTGGGGTTTGTTGAGTGATAGAAAAGTACCACTCAAACTTAAGGGAAAATTTTATAAGATGGTGGTGAGACCTGCAATGCTTTATGACGTAGAAAGTTGTCCATTAAAAGATAAGCATAATATTAAGTTAAATGTTGCTTAGATGAGGATGCTCAGGTGGATGAGTGGTTTTTCTCTTTGAGACAGGATACAAAACAAGCATATCCTTGAAAAGGTTGGAGTAGTTCCAGTGACAAATAAGATTAGAGAGAGTTGCCTTAGATAGTCTTGTCATGTAAAATGGCGGCCTTCTGATGACCCTGTTAGGAGAGTAGATATATTAGATTTGGGTTATGTAAAGAAAGATAGAGGTTGACTTAAAAAGACTTGATTAGAAAATATTAGAAATGACATTTCTTTATTAGAATTAAATGAGTATTTTACTCTTTACAGGACTCAAAGGAGAAAAATGATTCATTTAGCCAATCCCACGTAGTGGGATAAAAGCTTGATGTTGTTTTATATATATATATATATATATATATATATATATATAGTGTAACTCCTATCTATTAAAATTTAAACGAAAAGGAGATGAGGAATATAGTATGAACAATAAAAAATTTAGGAGTGACTATACAGTAAATGTTTTGGATAATTAATGTATCAATACAACAATGCAACATGTTATAATTCCTATGACAATTTCTAGTATGGAAATATTACAAAATGTATATCTCAAACGGTCATTAATTCAATTTTATTCAAAAATACATACATACAATCAGGCTAGGTATCATTGAACCTCGATATGACATATTAGTCTTTCATTGCTTTCAGCCCATTTTATGCATTTATTGGGATAGGAAATGTTTTATTAGAAACATAAATCATAATTATTACATGTAGGCATTTAATTTTGTTTGAAACTCCAAACTCTCTTAATAATAGCTTGAGTTTCAATCAACTCAAAATTAAAATAATTTTCCTTCTACTCAAAATTTGCTCGCTAGAAATTAGTCCTTCAACTCAATTCATATAAAAATACACTTGTTTGTGTATTTTTACTGATTTAAGTGCATTCTTATCCATATACCATAAGGTCTATAAATCTATCTATCTATACATATACATATACATATATACATATACATATACATATATATATATACATATACATATATATATATATATATATAATAGGAATTTCAGAATTATTTCTTAAAACTAAGAAATTTGGCTCAGATCAACAAAAAAATTGATTCAAAATCGATCATTTTTTCCTTGACTCCAACTTAAACTCAATTTAGAGTTGAGACCAGAATGATCAAACTCTAATTGTATGCCAAATCTGATTGTTCGTAATGAATTCTACTTAATTAAAAAATTATCCTTAAAAATAAGGGTTTAGGTTTTCTTTGTGTACATGTGTCGAATCGAATCCTACATTTATTTTTTTAAAATGCATTAAACCTTTAGTTATTTGGATGTGCCAGAACAAATACTATGTTGGTTATATGCTTCACTAGTTTAGAGTACTTGCATTGATAAGGAAAGTCCTGCCTGAACTTTTGCTTGGATGCTCCCATATCAATCAACTTTCTTTACAAGTTTGTTTAGCTTTTTAACGTATCAAAATGCATGAATCGTTCAGTCAGCATATGGTAGCCGTGTGATTTGATTAGCTTGGTTCAAAATCCAGTTCTATGTTATTTGAATTTAGTAAATATATTTTTAATTTTCTTACAAAGCTTTTAAAGTTTTAGAGATTGCACACCAGTTGTGTGCCAATCTCTTGCCGTGATAGAGCAATTAATTTAATAATTTTGTATAGTCCGATATCTAGCTCAACGAGGTCTTTATTGCCAAATCCCATTAATAGGTAGTTTCTATGGTCGAATATCATTTCAGCAGAGATACTACTGTTTAAAGTAACTTTGTGTTCACGTTGAGTTCCTTATTGCAGAAGTTTACCAATAAATTATGTTCTACAGTTCGAGCAAGTATATAATATAATCATGGGTTGACAATTGTACTCTTGGTCTAAACTTATTTGGGCAATAATGTGGAACTTATTCTGAATTTTACTGAAAAATGATGACTTATGGCATTTTCTACCAAGCTAGCTACTTAATGACAAGCTAATGTAATCTTGGAGTAACTTTGGACGAGTTACAAATAGAACGCTAATGCAACAAATTTATGGTTTTGGTCGCCAAGTGCCAATGAGAGGATATGACTCGCTTATTATTAAGTGTTGTCAGCAATGATGCATTCCAAATAAGCATCTGGGGCCATTCTGCCACTTAGAAGTAGAAGCATTATGTGACTAATGTGTAGTTGATTACAATTTAAAATCATTTATACGTTCTAGATGTCATCATATCAGTTGTTAAGATCATCCACTCTTTTTTTTTATCCATCTATGTTTTCTCCTTGAATTTTCTCAATTTTGAGATCTCCCTGGAGTGTGTAAGAACCAAATCTGGCAATGTTGCTTGCAGGATTTTGCGAGTGGAAAATCTAGCATGGGTAAGTAAATCATCACCAATTAAAAGGAGCAAGTTTCCACCACCGAAACCCATTGTTGAAGAGCATGATTTGTAGCTTAACCGTAGTTATTATTGTTGAGAAGGTTGTAATAATTATATTTTTCTGTTCTTTAATCATGCTAAGTTGAACCACTTATGGTAATGCAGGAAATTCAGAGAGTATTATTCCATTTAAAAAGAAGACAACTTCTCAAAATTGTATTTGGGAAGTCGTCCGAATTTGGTGCCCACGGAATAAAAGGTATGCTCATGTTTTAATTCACATATTCTGAAGTAGTATTGAACTTAATGGATGGGTTCGGCTTATTATTTTTGCACATTTTACATAATGTAGTAAGTTTATTGTATCTGCTCCTTCAAGCTAAAATAGATCTAATAGTAGGAAAACATATATAGCGATCTCAATTTAATTTTATGAAATGCCCATTTTTCCCCTTCTTGCTTGGTGGACCGTATGAAACTTAACACATTTGCATGAGGATCCCTTCCTTGATTCGTCTTCCTATAATCAACATAGGCCTTTCATAGTGGTCTTCAAGTATACCCATCTCTTAACTTGGTTACTTTTCAGCCCACTAACCAATACTTTTGGCTCCCTCCCCCACCCTCACTATGCAAAACTTTTGCCCTCCACACCCACCCCACTGGGTAGTATGAAAAATGAGTTAGGGATCTTCCTCCATTTAAAATCTACTTTTCCTCCTTATAGTGCCATCACCACCTTTACTAGAGCTGCATTGCATTGTTGATCGTAGGAGATATTGGGACCAAGATCGCCTCATTTTGTTTCCTTTAGTATTGATTAAGACACAGATCTCATGCATTATACCTGTTATGCCTTTAGATATTGTCATAGATGGAGACTTCCTTGCTTTACTCCCTTGGGCTATCCAAATCGTTGTCATTAGAGGCCTTATACTCAACCTAAGCTTTATGATGGTGTTATATCCATTGAGTGCTCATGTATTAAATATTATAAGCACCATTTATTCTCTCTTTTTCAAGTCACCCAGTCATTTTAGTGGGTAACAATTATTTCTCTAAGTGGTTTTAAAGTTCGAGTTAGAGAAGCCAAAATTTTTGTTGACATTTTTTTTCATCTCGACTTGACCCAAATCGAGTTGAATCGGACTCGATCGGGTTCAATTGAACCCGATCAATTAAATTGAGCCATGTCAAACCCAAAATCAACTCAAATCAGCACCGATTCGAGCTCAATTTTGTCAAATTGACTTGATCGAGCCAAATCTGACTCGAATCGACCCAAATCGTTTTAAATCAAGTTCGATTCAGGCTCAATTTCAGCCCATTTTTTCTAAGTTAACCTCCAATTAACTTTTAAACTCAATTCAAATCATTTCCAAATAAGAACAATCCAATGGCTCTAATTGTGTTGAAAATCGCTCCATGCGCGCATTGTATTTCGGTTAAATCCTGTATGGCAAAGGATAGAGTGCAGATTGTTCCAATTCGACGAAATCAAGCGCCTTGGGGGATTCAGCCTACTATTTCGTGCGGTTTTGTACAATCGAGTGGGGCGTGAGAGGGAGAGCAGGTTTCCTTCTTCATTTTGGCTCTTACTGCTCGGGCTTCTAGGGCGGAACCGAACAAAAACAAGAGTGAGAGTCTTATTATTCTGTGTGGACTTCGAACGCAAAGAAACGTCCAGATTGCTGCGTATTTGTTGAGTATTTATTACATATTTTAAAATATACAGTAAATACTCAATACATAGAAAATCAACAAAATTCAGCAATTACTCAATAAATAGTTAGCAAAAACTCATCAATTACTCACTAAATACTCAACAAATACTCACAACTGAGGATTTGCTAAGTATTTGCTGTGTATCTATTAATACCCAGTAAATACGCAACAAATACGAATGGTCCTCTGCGATTGGAGTACATATAAAATAATTTCTCTTTGCACTGTGTGCAGACAGAGGTGTCAAGCGGAACTTCTTCCTTGGAGCGGCTTGCCCAAAAGAGGAGAAATTATTCTGTGCGGAGTCCGGACTAGAAGAACCGTCTGGATTGTTGCGTATTTATTAAGTATTTGCTGAGTATTTTTAAATACTAAGTAAATACTCAGTAAATGCGTAGTAAATCAACAAATACTCACAAAATACTTGACAAATACTTACAAAAACTCAGTAATACTCTCAACTGAGTATTTGCTGAGTATTTATTGAGTATTTGCAAATACTCAGTAAATACTCATTAAATACGCAGAAAATCCGGACGGTTCTCCCCTTCCGGACTCCACACCTAATAATTTCTCCAAATGAGAGAGGGAGGTGCGACCTCGACTTTCGTTTCTTGCATCCAATTCATAAGAGAGGAAGGAGCAGAGTCGAGAGGGAGAATCTCTAGCTTGTGCATGTTCTTATCCCAGCCGAAACAGAGGTAGGCCAGAGGGAGCTTGCGTTCGGCTCTTGCGTGCATCAGCCCGATCTAGAGGGAGATGAGTGCCAAGAGCTGCTGCTCCTGCTTATGATTCAAGAGAGAAACCGGGTGGCTCACATTCATGTGTGCCTGAGAATCGGATCAAACGATTGAGCGGCATATTCCATACGTGTGGTCTGGGATGAACGAGGTAGCGACCTAAGTGTTGAACTGCTTGAGAAGTCTTTCCCATTTATCGTGGGTGTTCAACTGAAGCAAGGTGTCGGTCTAGACTTTCTTCTCTGCTGTTGTTCTTGAAGTTGAGTGGGAAGGCTGTGGAGGAGTTTGGAGATCAACGACCTCATGTAGGAACCTTCTTCTTCCTCTCCCTTCAACTTCTTCAAGCTTGTGACAGCGGAGACGACATCTTAGAGCATTCAAACAGTGGAAATAGCGGTTCGGAGCATTTTTGGACTACAAACTCACCTTTGTTTCCTCTATTTCTCGCCTTTGCAAGGCGAGTGGATATCCGGTCACGCTGCGACTTGACCTGGTGAGGTAAAATCCCTTAAAACTTAGAAAATCTTAGGTTTTTAAGCTGTTGATGTGTGGTTGATGCTCCAAACTCCCTAGGTCCATAAAAACCTTGCATTTCGTTTTCTAAAATCCCAAAATATCTGTCCACTTTGCAAACCCATGAAAATTTGGTGATTTGTCACGGGTTGCTCTCATATGTTAGCTCGTAGGGGATGGCGATGCGCGTAGAGTCGTTGAATTGTTATCTAGCACCTTTCAAATGCATGTAAGAGCATTCATGTTGTGCCTTACACCTTTTGCCTACGACCAATCCTTAAGTTAAGTGTTGTTATTTAATTCCAATCAAATGCCAATATTTAGGCTTTAAGTGTTGTGAGTTACATTGCTTCCCACTTAATGTTTATGTCATGACACAATTGACATGGGATGTAGGATCTCACCCTCATTTGCTAGGATTGTTGTTCATTTGAAACTTGCAAAGGTCATGAAGATATTCATTTAATTTCAAATGCTTGTAAAGCAAATTTGGGGGTATTCAATGGACCCTCAAAGGACCATATGTTATACCCAATCCCTCCTTTTGAAATTATGTGAGTTTATTCATGCTATTTTTAAGTTGAAATGGCTACATAAAATGGTGAGCAATCCAAGCATGTAAGAATGTTCATAAACTTGCAATTCATCCAAATTTCATGCACCTTTCTTTCAATTATAGAGCATGACAAAAGTGATTTACAATGTGCAAGAAGTGTTCATATGTTGAAGTTTGTAAATTTCTCTGGGATTTTGTAAGTACTTGAACATAAATTTAATCAACTTGTAAGCGCTAAACCATTGTGAGATTTCCCATGAACCTTCTGACGTCTATATTGCAAATCCCACAAACGACATCTTTGATTAAGTGATGCAAGACTAAGTATGATTTAAATGAATGACATAAGAACTTGCACGTTTTGAATAATATCAATTAATAATTACGAACGTTAGCTACTAAATGATAATAGAAAACAAAAGAGGGATGACTTCGCTTAGGTCAAATCACATGCTAAGAGTTAGAATCACCAAAGTAATTAGAATATCAACCGATGCAAATTAAGTAGATGTTCAATAGAATTCCTAGGTTAACATCGAGATTAGAAAACATAGAAAATCAAAACTCAAATCCTACATTTACTAAGCGAAGAGCTGAGAGCTTGGCACGACTCCTTGTGCTTGAATCATAACCTACAAGAGCAGAGGATTAGAAGAGAATTTGAATAGGGCAAAAAGTTCACCCTCGTCGTGAAACAGAAGGGATTTGCCACTGAACGTTGGCAAACTGCTCTTCGATTGCTTCGGACAAGGTGAAGATGATACGATCCAGGTATTCTTCGGCGTAATTGTCTATTTCCGGGTTGACCGGAGAATGTTGACGTTTCCTTGCTCGTTGTAGACAAAGTCGGAGTCAAGGTCGGGATCAGCCATACATCGATTCCGTAAGGTTCAAGTGTTGGAGACAAAGGTCTTTACTTCCCTTAAGGACTCTTCTTGAGAGAAAGAAATTTCTCTCAAGTATTCAAGTGGAGAAGAGGGCGAGAGGTGGCCGACCAAAGAGGGGGGGGGGGGGCTTGGGAAAGAAATAGGTTCAAATTTTAGAGGGAGGAAGGTGGAGGGAAATCAATTGTTTCCCTAATTAATCCTTTAACTTGGAAAGGATTTAGGTGTGATTAGTAAAGGGGTAGGGGCGGGTAAGAGAGAGAGAAATGTTTTGAATTATTTCCAAGAGAGGAGCTTGAAGTTTAGAAAGTAATTCAATGGGGACCATGAAGGGGCCGACGACATAGTTAGGGAAATTGGGGGAATTAAGCAAGATTTATTACTTTCTTAAATAGGATTCTCTAATTAGGACATGGGATTTAATTTCAGTACAATTCAAATTAAATTTAAATTTGATTTTAGAAACTTTCCTAAAATAGGATTGTATTTTAGGAAACGTTTCAAATTCAAATTTGATTTTGAATGATTGAAATTGCAACCTTCCCAAAAGAGAGAGTGTAGAATAGGAAAGTAGTAATGAGGGAATTGTAAATTTGGATACAACGGGAAGAAGGGCCGGCGGCTAGGTGGCTTGGCCGTGGCTTAGGGTGAGGGGAGATGGGGTCGGGTGGGGATGGAGGGCTTGGATGCTAGCCAAAGGGCAAGGATGGTGGGCTAGTAGTTGGCCGACGGTGGGAGTTTTGTGGAGGTGGCCGGAGGCTTAGGGTGTAGGTGAACCGTGGGATAGAAGAGGAGGGAGGAAGAAGGAAGAAAAGAAATATGAAGAAACTAGCCACGAATCCGGTCTCTTCCAAGGTTGGTGGGTAATTCGCTTCCCTCTCCAAGGGATTTCTCTCCAAAACCTCTCAAGCTCTCACAAGAACTCAATATGCATAAATTTTCATAATTTATTCATTAATTTCAAAAGAAACCTAAGGGGCTATATATAGCCTCATACAATGCACGGAAAAATAAAAAAGACGACTTGGCCCTTAGGGCTTACACATGACAACCCTTAAGGGGTAAAAAGAAAAAAATAACTAAAACAAATACATAATGCAAATAAATAAAACAATTCCATATGAGGACTCAAAAATAACTTCATATGGTCCTTGGATGCATGTGAAGTTCAAAAACAAAAAGAGGAAGAATTTGGAAAATAGGCAATCTGAATTTAAGGATAAACATGTTCAAGTTATTTCTGCTAAATCCGATCAGAATATTAATTTCAAAGTTGCTGGTATTTTGGATAATAAAGAGGAGGCTGTTAATGCTGAATCAGAATTGGGTGCTGGTCCATTGGAAATTCAAAATTCAAATATTGAATTCAATCCTACTCAATTGCTGGATATTGTAGATAATGCAGTTATTTCTGAACCTATTCCTTATGATAATCCTGTGATTCCTCCTGAAGTTTCTGAACCAAGGATAGCTCAAAATTCAATTGATTTCAAACTTACTCATATTCCGGTTGAAGAAGTGGAGGCCGTTAATCCTATATTAGATTTTGTTTTTGAACTGGCTTTACCTACTTTGGATGCTGAGGGAAATCTTAATTCAGATATTGGTTTCAAAAATTCAGCCAGCTTTATTTTTAATTAGCAAATTCAAAATTCATATTCTGAATTCGAAAATGCTAAAATTGTGGATGCAGTTATGGAAGCCGTTAGTAATGAACCCATTGCTGATTCGTTGGAAGTTGTTTGTACTCCCTTTTTGGCTGCTAATCCGATGGGAGCTAATGAATCAGAATTTGAAATCAAAATTTTAGATATTCAGGAAATAGAAGAGGAAGTAGTTATTGATGGAGCTACTGAACCATATTCATGTAATAGCTTTCAAAAGGAAATTCCAGAAACTATCAAAGTCAGCAATAGTAAAAGGAAATACAGGAAGTATTAAAATGGAACTTTCTTCTAGTTCTAGACATAAACTTTTTAAGGAGCTTCAATCATTAGGACCGGTGGAAGGCTTTCCAAGAAGGAGAATGGCTGATCTTAGTTCAAAAAAGTTTGTAAGGGGTTCTTCCCCTTTAGTTCTTTAATGAATTCCTACTACTACATGGATATCTACAGCATGATGATTCTTGGAGGTTACTTGATGAGGGAACTCATGTTTAAAGAGTATCTCAGTTTATTTACTGTGGATTATGGACTCAGGCTTTGGAAGAAGATTCAGGGATATCTTCTAGTTCTTATTAATGATTATCAACTTTTGTTGATTTTTTGTTATCTTAGTTCTTTTCTTAGTTTCCTTTTCTTTCTTTTAGTTTTATATTTGTTTTCTATAGTTATTTTAATTGTATATGAGATCTATACTAGTTCTTGTTTTTTAACCGGTTGGGAACTCTAAGATATTAATCAACCTTTTAGTTTGTTTTATTTATTTGGTATTCCCTCCACCCCAAGGGTTTTTAAATGGGAAATAGTAGGGTCTTATTTCAATTATGGTAATTTTAGTTTAACAAATATGTTTTCAATAAGGTTTCTTTCCATGTTGGAGCTAGAAACCATTTGCTTTTTCTTTTTGTTCTAGATTGTAATTAGTTCTTTTTCTTTTTAATGCAATTTTGTATTCTCTCTCAAAAAAAAAAAAAAAAAGATCGGCGCGATCGTGGCCGTAGATCGGCGACCATGCCTTTGATAAACTTTCCATGGTCTAATGTCCCCATCATTAAGTTTTGTATACAACGCTATGGGAAATGGATGCTTTGGATTGCTAAAATCTCCTAAAATGATGAATCACCGACACATGGATACACTTCTAGGTTTTCTTGATCATATTAAATTGATTTTAAAATCTCTTAGAACTTGTAGGAATCAATCTTCCCTCTCTAAATGAGCCCAGAACACTCTAAAATAAAATATAGGAGCTCTTTTTTAGGAGTTTTCCCTTTCTTGTGCATGATGTTTAGACTTCCCTAAAGTTCTAAATGTATCATGTCATAAGTTCATTGGACTTTAGGACCAAGCCCTAAATCTGCTCCATTTGTTGAGACACAAAATTAACATATAAACTTTTCTTGTCTATCATGTATGATGACTTGAAGTTTCTCAAGACTTCATATATATCATTCCATGAACCCAATACTCATAGGATCAAAATCCTAGATTCACTTAATTTGTTTGTTAAAATACAAAATCAATAAACAATCATCCTCTCAATATGCATGATGATTTGAAATCCTTCAAAAATTTAAAAATATCATTGCATGAAGCTCTTGAACTTAGAACCAAACCTTAAGTTCTTCCGTTTCATTTGTTAAGTACAAAATTAACAAATGACCCCTTAGACATAGGATCCAAATCCTAGCCCCCTCTATTTACTTATCCTAAATTAGTGAATGGTCCTTTCTCTTTGAACACCAAAAGTTCAAAGAAACCTTTCCAAATTTTCAACCCCTAATTTGCACTTTCCTCTCCATTTTCTACTAGCCAAATTTGTAGAAATTTCTCAATTTTCCTTAGCCTAAAAGCCATAGTAAATCCTCTAACCTCCTTGCTTGATGTTTTCCTAAACTCAGATAAAAGTTTCCAATTGAATTTTAGAGAGTTTAGGAGAGCTTTAGTGAATCATAAGAATCAAAATCTTATCTCCATTTCATCTTTCCAACTCAAATTGGAAGAGTGAACTCCTCTCTTTGAACACCTAGTAATTCAAAGAAAATTCATTGTGACTTGTAGCTCGAGTCTACATGCCACTCTCTCATATTTACCTAACTCAAATTTGATAAATAATCATGCTTCATTGAAGCAAAATTCAATGATTCATGCTCTAGTTTGTAACTTCTAAGTTGCATATTGTCGCTCACATTTGCCTAAACCAAATTAGGTAGATGATCATGCATCATTGAATACACAATTCAATGAATGATTCTTGACTTGTAGATCAAAATTATAAGTCACTTTTCTTTTTCTATGGATTCAAAAGTCCTAGAAAATTCTCTCAGTTTAGCCCAAAAGTTATAGGTCCTCTCTCATTTTCTCCTCAACATCAAAGTTGTAGGAGATTTATATCTAACAATTGCATTTGTTGAGTCAAAATCAATAAATAATTCCACATCAAGCATAGGAATATAGATCTTATCTCTTTTATTCTCCTAACCTAAGTTAGATGAATGAGTTTCTTTCTTTGGATATCTAAAAGTTCAAAGAACTATTGATTTTTAGCCTCAAAGTTACAAGTTTTCTCTCACTTCATAGGCTCTAAAAGCCTTAGAAAATTTTCAACCTTAGACCCAAAAACTCTAACCCCTTGACTTAACAAAAATAATTCTATATCCTTATGACATGTAAAACATAACATTTAGGTGTCCTTTAAGAGCTTCCATTTGCTGAAATTCATCTTACTCTAATAGGCGAGTTTCACAAAATCCTAAGTCAAATTCTTAGGCATGCCTACCTTACCCTATTAGGTGGCTCTTATCCAAATATTAAGAGAACATCAAAATTATTAAAAATTACTTAGGTTTCTTTGATACAATGATTAATCATCCATCCCATCCAAAAGGTGGAATGCTTATAATTATATCATTGAATCTTAAGATTTTATAAGTAGTAGACTTTCCTCAAAGCAAACAGTAGCTATTTTATGGGTTCTTAATAACCCTTTTAAATATGAAACAAATAAAAATTAAATAAAAGCTTTAAGTCACAAACAATTTAAAGTAAAATCATCCATGAATTAATATTGAATATCTTATATTCCTCAACAAAATAAAACACCTTAATATGGACAATCGACACACACATAGGTGAACAATCCCTAGGAATGCTAGGATTATGATTTTTCTTTTTTTGCACATGTGGTTGATGTTATGGTGTGATGCATATTGTATTGTCTGTGTTGTGGGAACTTACCCTGAAGTGGATATAAGAGATATACTTATTTTTTCTGCAGGTGGTCCTGTCCAAGAGAGGGTAAAAAATAAGTCATGATTATTTAACATTGTTTGCTTGTAGGCGCTGCTTAAACCCCCTAAGAAGACACGACCAATAGGGTAGAAACATGGTTTGACACTTTAAGTGCCAGACAATTATGTGATGTTTATTGCTGTCATATAAATTGTTTCTAATCTTTTTTCTGTTTTGCAGACTTGAGTCTTTTATATTTAAAAATATATTTGTTAGACTTAGGATGTATGTTAAGACTATGGTATATAGTTATAGGAGAGGTGGATCAAAAGGATGAGCTATCATAGGTGAAGCCCAAGACTCATCTAGAAGTTAAAGCTTGAAGACCCCATTAGCTGAACCTATAAAAAAATAATTTGATTGGATTGTATAATGACAGACAACTTAGCTATAAATAATAGTTGTAAGAATTTGGACATTATTTACATTCCTGTTTCTGGTTGATTTTATATATATACACACATATTTGATTATTTACTAAGTTTACATTAGAAATGTTTGTTTTTTCTTGGGTTTGTTCATTTGGTTTCGCTTGGGGGTGGCCTGGACATGTGTTACATGATAGACTCTTAGGACATAATTAAGCTTTTTACCATTTAAAATGTTTAAATAAAAAAAAATCAATCACAAGACAATATGCATTTTTCTACCAAAATTTGAATGGCTTACTCAAATAAGCCACACTTAAAATGATCATGCATGCCAGTGTCACCTGTTGAAAGCCTTTACTTAAGGATCAGATGACAAAAAATCTATAGTTTAGTGAGTCAGCATATGCATACCCACATAAGCAGCATCTTAGCCTAAAAGCCAAGTTGTAAGTCCTATCTTCTAAATGAAAATAACTTTCTCAACTCTTCATATGCATTGAGACCAGACTACATGGGTTTAAAAGAGTTTAGGTGAATTTAGCTGGTAGTCCTTTGCATATAGAGTTGTAAATCCAGAAGTCGGGCTGACTTATGCCTTCTGTGAGGTGTAGGTTTGAAAGTCCTTTGCACTCCGTTAGATTTAGGATCTGAGGCTGTTGTTGACTTTCAGTCACTTCATATGCTCTCACATTCAAGGCTTTTTTTTAACATGTGTTGTTAGAATATAAGACACAACATTATAAATCAAATTGGTTAATTTAAACAAAAATCTAATTTTAAAATGTAAAGTACAACATAGTATTGAGTATCTCTGAGTTTCCTCATAATCAAGTAATATGTTTTATTTCCTTTGACTTCCATTCATAGAAACTAATTTAAAGTTGATTTCATCATTCTTGAAATTCCCAAATATAAAATCTTTGAACAAGAATTTCACAAATTTAAAAAATAAAAATATTAGCTGATATTTTAATGATTCAAAAGAGACCACAAGTTTAATAAAAATTGTTCTCAAGTAACAAATGCTTAAGATGTAATTAATAATAGGGACTCGCCCCTTTGGGGCATTTGTTCCCTAGAATAAAATAAACCTTCTTCAGCCAAATATTAAGTAGGGGAAAATCTCTATTAAAATTAAAATGTGAGTTTTATTATTGAGTCCATAGCGAAATAATGTTTTTGTCCTTTGGGATAATATATTATTTATATGCCGTGCTCGATCACAAAATATCTCTATCTGTTAAGAATGACAAAATTTATCGAACAGTTGTATATGCATTTTTTAGGCCATAGTGTTTTTCAAAAGTGCCATGTCAAATCATATCCACCTTCAAAAGAGCCTCGTCTTTTAGTTCACTAAGATACGCATTGAATGACAGTACTTACCTATCATGTTGCTTAAGGAAATATAAAGGAGAATGACACAAGCTAATGGATGCTTTATAAATGTTCAGTGCAACCTACAATACTTTGACTAAAATGACCATTTATTTGCTCGTGTTCGAAGATGCAACCCTCTAATGATCCAGCTAAACCTACTTTATCATTGCCATATAACGTGGCCTCATAGGGCCAAACGCCCTTGTATGGCTTGATGAGCTCAAAGTCTTAAGTTAAAGTGTGATGTAAACAAAACTTAGAAAGCTATTGTGCAATGGTGATTAGGTTTTATAACATATGTTTTGCCCCCGCCCAAGGGGGCAAGTATTGGTACTCTATAGATCATTCATTCCATCATGATGTAGTGAAGATTTTGGGTTGAACTAGGAAGGTCTCATTTTTATTTTAAAAAAAGATATTAAGGTAGAGTATATTATGTCATTGGCTTGGTGGAGTGTGCCTCATGCCACCCATTAATACTCAATACTTCAAGAAAAGTCATGAATGCTATAAAAGTTGATCACAGAATATCCTAGATCAACAGAGCTCAAGAGATTCAGTCAAAAGGTGCCCACTCCACTGAGCAAGCCCGAGGGAAGGATATTAAAATGCATTGAAGTAGTTTAAAAATTCCAAGGGCCGGATTTCAACCAAACAAACTTGAGGCCCAAATTGTCGAGATCAGTCTCAGCTCATAAACCCAAGGGTGAATCAGCGATGTTGTCTCAGAAAGCTCTAGTCACCGATTTGATATCTATATGATTTTTCTGTAAGTTGAAATATCAAACCAAGCTTTATAATGATTTAATTATCCATAGGTTTAATTAGTAAAGGTTTCTCATCCCAACATAAGGACCGATCTATCCATTTGAATTCAGCACAATCTAGCTAACCTTTTGTCTGCTTGATATTGTAACTGCCAAGATCGTTAATCTTAAGTGAAGATTTTGCGAGTGTTGCAGGTACTTTGGAGGAGTCATTGTAGAATTCAACTGTCACACCAGAAGGCACACTGTAAGGAAATCTACTGTTTGATTATATAAAATTTTAAATTTATTTATTGTGAAGATGCATAGACACAAATGTTTTTACATTGCTGCAGATTTTAAGAGAAGATGGAGAGCTTGAAAATCTTGATATGTCAAAGGAAGATTGGGAACTTTTATGACCTTTCAAGTTGTAGAATGAAATGGTAAATATTTTATTAGCAATGTTAAAATAACATTAAAAATCTCTAAAATTTCTATATGCCTATTGTTGTATATGCACAACCGTGAACTCAGGTCCAGGCCGAGTCATCCTTGTTAACATAGTGATGCATATGCAGAATTTTGTGAAGTACAATGTGAACCAAGAGCTGTGCTTACACAGCCTACATGCCGTTGCATTGCAAACCATGTTCACATGTAGGTGAAGGCTATGCAAAAGACAACACAAAGGGGTATAAAATTGGATCGAGAGTACAAGATATTTATTCAACACAATAAGATATTTCATATAAATTCTACAACAGCCAAATTTTATTGCAAGAAAAAGAATGATTTTGAATGTTTCCTTATAATACCAAAAAATCGTTTTATACTTTTTTTTTTTATAAATGACTTGCTGTTTTGTAAAGATGTTTGCACTTTTGATGCATTTTTGTATGAAAGAGCTTTTCAAACTAGCTTTGCCCCGCATATCAGCTTTTTGGTGACCTTTTGCTTTACAATAGCTGTATGTGATTGCAACTTTGCTGCGGATGCTATCCACTGCAAGAAATTCGTGTGAAATGATTCAGCATGTATTGCCACCAGCGTTTCCAATTGTTTATTAGGCTCACAGTGAACTTTAACTGACTTGAATATAGCAAAGAAGAGAGCTGATATATATATATATATATATATATATATATATATATATATATATATATATATATGGGAGAGTTAGGCCAATTTAGATATATTTACACATACATCGCATACACAAGACTTCTTAATTGATAACTTAAGCTCCCAATCAACAGACCAAGATGAGTTGTGTGAGAGCTGATATCTATAACATTGTCAATGTTGCAGGTGGTGCGAGTTCTCCAGTAGGAGCGTTTCAGATCATCAATGCTCGGGGATGCTGAAAGTTACACTGAAGGGGCAACTCAGAACTCGCTTTTAGCATTGAAAGGCAGGACATTATAGAGAAAAAGTTTTGCATTTAGTAGTGATTTATTTCATAAATGAGTTGTAGTTTTTAAGTTTAAATTATATTTTGATGGATAAATTAATAGATGTTATTACAATTGTATGCTCTCATGTACTATTTGTGGAAAAATATTAATGCAATCATGTTTATACTTTTTGAGATTAATTCAAAAATTTTCAACTCATTCCACTCTATCAGATTTCCTTGATATTCTTTCAAGCCCTGGGACTGATGATGAGTTGACTATTGACCCTTGAGTTATTAGATATAATACTCAAATTTTGCAAAAAGTATATTTAAATTTTCTTCAATAAAATTCTCTCAAAATTTTCACACTTTTTTAAATTTAACGAAATCAATTTTATTCTATTTTGTGCTTCATTTAGATCATTTGATATAAAGGAGCCTATATAATTATTCAATATAAAATCAATTTATGAATATAATTATGTTTTTTTAACTTATATTTTAATTTTACTATACTTTATTAAATTGTGCAAGGGTGTTTGGCCAGGAATCTCATATTCTTTTGATAGAGTTTACTTACAACAATAATTTTCAAGTCATAATGATCAGGATAAGTTGCTAGCAGTACAAGATAAGCAGAAGAAGTATTATGATGTTAAGCACCGTTTTGTGGAATTCAATGTGGGCGATTTTGTTTTCATAAAGATCAGGCCTATGAAGGGTGTACTTCGTTTTGGTAAGGTTGGCAAACTTAGTCCATGCTATATTGGTCCTTTTGTGATAGTGGAAAGGATTGGGAAGGTGGCCTACAGATTGGCCTTACCAGTTACATATGCTGTCCACAATGTATTTCATGTTTCTTCACTGAGGAAGTTTATATCAGATGATTCTTCTAAGATCATAACAGAAGATGTGGACTTACAATCAGATCTTACTTATGTTGAAGAATCAGATCGTATTTTGGAGTTCAACGTGAAGCAACTAAAGAGTAGAGAGATTCCTTTCTTTAAAGTTCAATGGAAGCATGGATTGGAGAAGAATGCCACTTAGGAGGAGTCGGAAATGAGGAAGTGACATCCTCATCTCTTTGAGTAAGGTATGATTGTTTTTCCTCTTTCAAATTTTCGAGGATGAAATTTTTTATTAGGAGGGGATAATTGTAAAACCCGAAATTCGTCGTTTGAGTGCGTCACACGCATTTCGAGGCACCACGATGAACTTAGGCAAAACTTCATAGTCGTCGGAATTCGATGAAATAAATTTTGTTAAATTTGTCATAAAATTTTGATCGAAACGATATAAAGAACTCATATCAAATTTCATATGGTTTGGGAATTAAAATTTGCTGAAGAAGTTTAAGTAATAATTTGGCCTTTATTTCCCTTATTGCCCTTCATGAGAAAATATAATGACTTAGGGGAGAAGGGTACATGCATAATTTTACTTCCTAAATTTCCTTAAGCCCCCTCATATGCCTAAGGGACCAAACATTTTGGTCCCTTGTCCCGTTTGTTTCGGCCGAATGAAGGAGAGTACGCGAGAGAGGGAGGAGAAAGGCGTCGGCTTCTCCCGAATCCAGTGATCGGCGGCGGTTTCCGATGAGCTTTTAGAGAAAGGAGGAAAAGAAAGCCTAGGTAAGAAAGAGGTAAGTGTTAAACTTGAATAATCTTATTTTTTTTCATAAGATTTTCTTGGAGCAAGAATTTAGGGTTTGAATTTTATTGAAGATTTCTTTAGAACAATGTTAGGGTTTGATTATACCCATGTTTCTAAGCCATAAACACAAACTTTTATTAAGGAAAAACTTTAGTTTTCAAATTAGGATTTCTCCAATTTGGATTGTTTTTGTAAGGAATGTTAGAAGAACTTAAGGGAAGGGATTTTATATAGGAAAATGCAATTATTTTTTAAAGAATTTGGATTTTAAAAATTAGGGCTTTTCCTAAACTAGGGTTTTTGAGCTTGTATGTTCACAATTGTTCCTAAGGGTTTAAGGAAGTCTCTAATTAAGGGAAATTAAAATTTTGAGAAGAAAATAACTTTTCTAATTTTTTTATGATTAAATCCGAAATTTTAATGTCTTAAACTTATGTATATGGAAGAGGAATGTTTTTATATGCAAATGAAAGGAAATTAGTGCAATATTAGGGTTCCAAAAATTGGGTTTAAAGCAAAACTGAAAATTCATTAAAGGGATTGTGTGATATTTTATCAAACTATAAGTTATGCTCCTTATGTTTTACCTTAAATGGATACATGCTATATTTTAATAAATATACTTATGTGGGTGATTAAAGGTCTTAGGATATGGGTAAATGAGTGTGAACTAGTGAGCTTAAGAGGAAATTTTAATTATGGTATGTGTAGGATTAGGGTGTTATAGATGTTTATTTTGGCAAGAGGTTTATAATGTATTGCTTTCTTTAGATTTTGGCAAGAAGAGGTAAGGATATAGTGATGAAGTGGAAGCTTATAAGTGTTTTTGAGGTAGGATCCTTTTCCCTACATGGTCACATTTCTTTATGTTTTTATAAACCTTTTATGTTTTATGTCATTACTTAATTAATTCATGAAAAATACATAGTTTTACTTAATTGATACATGACAAGTGAAATTTCTAGTTGCTTGACACATAACACCCACATTGTTTATGTTTAACACTCAAAGAAATTATAGTCATGCATTTACATCATGTTTAAGTTACATATCATACATTTACTTCATGTTTAGATACATGATGTTATATGGAAAGAGTTTATGCTTAAATGAAAAGAATATGAAAATGCTTGTGCATATTGAATGCGTAGTCCCAAATATGGTGCGAGAGCACAAATATGGCTCTTATGAGCAATACGGGAACAATATGGCCCTTTCGGGAAAAAGAGGAAAAGAAATGTATGGATAAAAACATGTTTGTGTGCCTGATTAGTACACCCCTGGTACTCCGGTACGGTTGTATATGATAAAGTATAAATAAGCATATGATATGACATTCATTACTTGACATACATAAGACATATGCATATGGCATACATAAAACATTTAACATTCTTTAGATATAAAAGTTAGCATGTGTAGGAAAGAAATCAAGGCATTTCCCATTAGCTTAAAATATAAATTTTCATTTTAAAGACATGTGAATATGTTAGGATTAGAGAATTCCTATTGAGTATTAGCTCACTCCCTCGTGTTGGGATACTTTTTAGGAGAACCTGCTACAAGAGATGGCTGACAACCTAAAGTTCACCTACAGCCGTCATGTACTAGTTGATAGGTTCTTTTGATATTTTCATAGTTGAAGTTAATTTTCTTTTGGGTGGTTTTGGTATGACATGAATAGTTTAGTTTTGTAACCACCTTGTGTATATGAACTCTCTTTTGAAATGACTTGAAATGTTAAATATATATTTTGGAAAAAGTTTAGAGGCGCTTTTAATTCCTGTTGAAGTCTTTTAGATTTTTTTAATACCCATTTTAAGATGATTGAAATGTTCTGCATGTCTGATTCCGTTCCTGCCTCATCTACACGAGCTAACCGGGCTGCGTCATGACAAGAATGGTATCAGAGCACAAGTTTAGGATTTGAATCAATATAAAGTGCCATTAGGCTGATTGATGAGTCTTAGACATTTTAGGATTGTATGATTATGTGATGATTATTGAATTGGATTTCTTTTAATTGGTTTAGGGCTATAGATCAGGAGCCCGATGCCACTGATGACAATATTGACTGGAATAATGATCAGGCTGGTAGAAAAGTTCCAACAGTACCCTTTGTAGTTCAATATGGTGGTGGGTAGTAGTAGTACTACCATAGATACTTTCACACAGATGATGACTACTGTGACACAGTACATTTAACATTCCTAGGAGTAGCCTCAATCTAGTTCCAAAAGAGAAACTCCTGTGGAGAAGTACTTAAAATTTTTTCAGGACATACGACCACCTCTTTTTGCTGGAGTAGGAGAGCCAGTAGATGCTGAAAATTGGCTTATAATGATTGAGAAAATCTTAGGAGGCATGCATTGTCCTGATGATCGAAGGGTGACTTTAGCCACCTTCACTATGGATGGGGAGGTTGAGAGATGGTGGAGAGGATAGTTATTGGAGAAGTTTGGTGGTTGAGCAGCTTCTCAGATCCTATGGGATGATTTTGTTAAAGTCTTCAGAGATTAGTTTGTGCCTCCTTCTGCGAGGAGGAAGATACAAGAGAGATTTATTTGACTTGTACAAGAGGATCAAACAGTTATGCAGTATAAAGCCGAGTTTACCATGCTGTCTCGTTATGCCTCTCAGATTATTGCAAGTGCTGAGGATAAGTGCCATAAATTCTTATTAGGGCTTCGAGATGCGATTCCTCAGCCGTTGATTCCTCTTGGCATTGATGATTATGTTGTGTCGGTTGAAAGAGCAAGGAGGATTGATATTGATTTACTGGCTACCCAGAAAAGGAGAGATTTCCAATGGAAGAGGAAGGGTTTTGAGAAGACTAGGAGCTTTCAGACTTATTATGGAGGTTCTAGCATGAAGAAGACCAGAACTGATAGTGGTGGGAGTTCATCTAGTGTTAGAACCTGTGATAAGTGTGGCAAGCTGCATAGTGGAGAATGTTTGTCTGGCTCAAATGTTTGCTTTTGGTGCCATCAGCCAGGGCATATGGCTAGAAACTGCCCAAGGCGTCTAAGAGAGGGGAGGTCTAGTGTTGTAACTCGGGCTTTCGAGTTTATGATTTTGATGATAACAAATAATATTGATTAATCTTTTATTTCTCCTAGTATTTATAGTGCATATATATTTGTGTGTTGACTAATAGTTCAGGTACATCATGCATCATTCTTTGAAGATTCAAGGCTCAAGATTGTGTAAAATTGGTTATATTAAATGAGTCTGTAATTTTCATTTCTTGAGTAAAGTCTTGTAATGAAGTATGTTAGTTTGTTGACCATGCACACATATAGAGGGAGTAAAAAAATGATTTTTAATATTTTAATTTTTTTGTACAACGTACGATACGATCTGGATTGTACTGTACGATCTGGTGTAACATAAATTAATTAAAATATTTTATTTTCTTGAAAAAAATATTCTTAAAATATAACTAATCATACTGTATGAACACCACATCGTACTGTACGATCTGTTATAATTAGAAAGCCAGCCGTCCATTAAATTAGGCAAAAATTTGAATTTGAAAAGTTGTTCTAATCGTACTGTACGATCATGATCATACTGTACGATGTTTAAAACCTTGCCTAATTTAATCCTCTGATTATTCAATCAAAATGGCTTAATTTTGATATTTTTATCATACTGTATAAACTGGATCGTACTATATGATCAATAGAGATAATTCTGGCCGTCCCATGCTTCGTCCTGAATGAACTACACTTTTATTGAATTTTTCGTACAGAACATCGTACCAGACATCGTACAGTACAAACTGTAATTGAACTGTTCGTATAATACTAACTCGACATTGTACAGTACTAACAGGTCAATTTCTGCACATAGTACTGGATGATCTTACGATCGTATAGTACGATCTTTGGCGGCTGAATTGAGTTTTTTAGGGGTTTTTGAGCCCTCTATTTAAGCACTCTCATAAGACTTTGTAAGAGTCTTTGGCAGCCATTGTGTCTTCATTCTTTTGGAGAAAACTTGAAAAGAGGACTTGAAAGGGAGAGAGGAAAGGGTGGAGTTTGAGAGAGGGAGAAGATCCTTGGAGGGGGTTTCAAGGGAGTGTGAAGGAGATTTCACACGGTTTCTCTGGCAAGCTTGCACCTCAGTACCATTGGATTCAAGGTTTGTCTTGAAGGAAGTTTTGGGAAGAAGAAGATCTCGTTGGTGTCAAAGGACCCTGCTCCTCCTCTGCACCGGGGAAGATGGAAGTGATTTTGTAAAGGCTTCTCTGCCTAGCTGTGGGGGCTAAAGGAGAATCACTAAAGGTTTAGTGTAATACTCGGAGGGTGCCTCCGGGGAGTGGATGTAGGTCATGGTTTGACCGAACCACTATAAATCGGTGTGTTCTTTCCTTTATTTTTTTTTGCACTTTATTTTCGCATTCATTTTTATTGCGATTAACTGTGTGGATGAAATTGATGATTTATCTTTTGATTGCGAATGTAATTTGCTTCCACAACTAGTTTATAAAAAAATATTTATTCTCTTTAAAGAAGTTGTTAAAATATCAATTTCACTCCCCTCTTAGCACATCTAGCAATTTCAATTGGTATCAAAGCGGGGTTTCAAAAAGTGTTTAGAAAATCTTGAAAAATTTGATCATGGCATATCTTAGAAATCTTAACATTGTGGAAGGCTATTGTATTACACGACCACCTTTATTTAAAAATATTTCTTTTAATTTTTTAAAAAATTTGCATGTCAACATTTTTACAATCAATTGATTATCAAATGTGGCATATGATTCAAACTGGCTATTTTGTACCTTCTGATATGATAGATGGAGTCAAAATTAATATTCCTTTTACTGAATGGAGTAGAATAGAACAAGTCAATGCTCAACTAAATGCTAAATGCTTGAATTATTTTTTATGTGCATTAAATTATGATGATTGCATGAGAATCTCTACTTGTACTACTGGAAAAGAAGTTTGGGATAGATTATGCACTACCTACAAAGGTACTAGTGAAGTCAAGCAATCTAAGTTGAATTTTCTAATGCATGACTTTGAAATTTTCTGCATGAAACCTTTTGAGATGATCTTAAACATGTATAGTAGGTTTACAAATATTGTGATTCCATTGCATGCTTTAGGTAGAGAATTTTCAAACTTTGAAAAGGTTAACAAAATTCTACGCTCTCTACTTGATAAGTTTGAAGCCAAAATCACAGCTATATGTGAATCAAAAGATTTGAATGCTTATTCTATAGATGATCTAAAAGGCTCACTCATTGCTTATAAGCAAAGTGTGAGTCAAAGACTTTTGGGTGTAGGTGATGAGAAGACTATAGTACTAAAAATTGAAAATACAGAGAAAATTGGCTTAGTAGATGACGAAAGTAATGACTCAACAAGCAAATTGGAAAGCCTACTAAAGCACAAGAAAAAGTGTCAACAAAAGTGGAAGAAATGTGGAAATGGTAAGACTACGATGATTTTCACTAACGTTATTTGCTTCGGGTGTAGGAAACTCGAACATTTGAAGTCTGAATGCTCTAACTTAAAAACTCTTCCTCTAAAGGAGAAGAGTAAAAATAAACCGATTGTAATTTGGGGAAAAGATAGAAAGGAAAAAGTCTCCTAGGCAGACTTAGTTTCTGAATCATTAGAACAGGAGCAAGGTGATGAGGTATAAGTATGTTAAGGTTTGTTTGTGTGTTTCGTTTATGTGTTTTGTATGTTTTTTTATCATTTTGTGTGCTATTTTTTAATTTAATCATAATTATATGTTTTTATTTCAATATTATGTTGTTATTTTATATTTATTTTTTCTAATTTTTTTAATAATGTAAGAGGGGGAGAAAGTATTGTAGTTGCTTGTATTTTTTTTTAAACTTTTGCTGTTATTTAGTTTTTGTTTTTTTTTTAAATAAAAAAAGCTTTCCCCTAATTTTTTAATGTAATTCTTTTAGTGAGGGGGAGTTTAGGAGATTTTTTTTTAATTTACAATGTCAACCAATATTATTTGACATCATCAAAAAATGGGAGATTATTATAACTCGGGCTTTCGAGTTTAAGATTTTGATGATAACAAATAATATTGATTAATCTTTTATTTCTCCTAGTGTTTGTAGTGCATATTTGTTTGTATATTGACTAATATTTCTGGTATATCATGCACCATTCTTTGAAGATCCAAGGCTCAAGATTGTGTAGAAGTGATTATATTAAATGAGTATGTAATTTTCATTTCTTGAGTCAAGTCTTGCAATAATGTATGTTAGTTTGTTGACCATGTACACATATAGAGGGAGAAAAAAAATAATTTAAATATTTTAATTTTTCTATACATCGTACAGTACAATCTGGATCGTACTATACGATCAGGTGTAATAGAAATTAATTAAAATATTTTATTTTCTTAAAAAATATTCTTAAAATATAACTAATCGTACTATACGAACACCACATCATAATGTATGATCTTTTATAATTAGAATGCCCGCTGTCCATTACATTAGGCAAAAATTTGGATTTGAAAAGTTGTTCTAATCATACTATATGATGTTTAAAACATTGTCTAATTTAATCCTCTAATTATTCAGTCAAAATGGCTTAATTTTGATATTTTCATTGTACTGTATGAACTGGATCGTATTGTACGATCAACAGAGACAATTCTGGCGGTCCCATGCTTCATCCTAGACGAACTGCACTTTTATTGAACTATTCGTACATGACATCATACAAGACATCGTATAATATGAACTACAATTGAACTATTTGTATAGTACTAACTGGACATCGTACAGTACTAACAGGTTAATTTCTACATATAGTACTGGACGATCTTACGATAGTACAGTACGATCTTTGGCGGCTGAATTGAATTTTTTAGGGTTTTTTGAGCCCTCTATTTAAGCACTCTCATAAGACTTTATAAGAGTCTTTGGTAACCATTATGTCTTCGTTCTTTTGGAGAAAACTTGAAGAGAGGACTTGAAAGGGAGAGAGGAAAGGGTGGAGTTTAAGAGAGGGAGAAGATCCCTGGAGGGGGTTTCAAGGGAGTGTGAAGGAGATTTCACACGGTTGTTCTGGCGAGCTTGCACCTCAGTACTATCAGATTCTAGGTTTGTCTTGAAGGAAGTTTTAGAAAGAAGAAGATATAGTTGGTGTCGAAGGACCAGGCTCCTCTGCCACACCGGGGAAGGTGGAAATGATTTTATAAAGACTTCTCCACCTAGCTGCGGGGGCTAAAGGAGAATCACTAAATATTTAGTGTAATATTCGGAGGGTGCCTTTCGGGGAGTGAACATAGGTCATGATTTGACCGAACCACTATAAATCGGTGTGTTCTTTTCTTTATTTTTTTCGCACTTTATTTATGCATTCATTTTTATTGCGATTAACTGCGTGGATGAAATTGATGATTTATCTTTTGATTATGAATGTAATTTGCTTCCACATCTAGTTTATAAAAAGATATTTATTCTCTTTAAAGAAGTTGTTAAAATATCAATTTCACTCCCCTTTTAGCACATCTAGCAATTTCATCTAGTGCTCCACCTCAGCAGAGTACTGAGAGACATCCTACAGTGGGTAGACTGAGAGCTGAAGAGTCTACTGCTTCTGCATCGGTACCTAGTCATCCAGTTACGAGACCTATTGTGCAACCAAGGGTTTAAGCCATTACGCAGCAAGAAGCCAAGGAATCTCCTGATATGATCACATGTATTATTTATGTTCAATGTCTACCTAGTAGAGTACTTTTTGATAATGGTGCATCACATTCATTAATTAGTCAAAAGTTTGTTATGAAGCATGCATTGAATGTCTGCACTATGCCAACTACATTATCAATTTTACTACCTGATGGGTCTAGTATGATTGTCTCAAGTGTATGTTCATCACTACTTTCTTTATGTGAGAAGGATTTTGAAGTTGAGTTGATTATACTACATCTTAAGGAGTTTGATGTGATTCTTGGGATGGATTGGATGTCTAATCAGTTCATCTCCATAGACTATAATAAGAAGGCAGTGAAGATTAGGCTTCTTGGAGGAGAGAAGCTTGTCTTTCATGGTGATAGAGGTGCTTCTTTTATGATCATTTCATTTATGAAAGATTGTAGTTTAATTTTGAAGGGGTATCCTAGCTTTTTAGCTCATGTAAGGGACACTTCAAAATAAGTGCCTGAGTTGAAGGAGATTGCTGTGCTAAGAGACTTTCCTGAGGTGTTTCCAGAAGTCTTACTTGGAATGCCTCTTGTTAGAGAGTTTGATTTCTCTATCGACCTTGTATCTAGTGTTGAGCCTATTTCAAAAGCACACTATCATATGGCGGTTAAGGAATTTCAGGAGTTAAAGTCACAATTACAAGAACTGTTGGAGAAGGGGTAAAAAAAAAAAAAACTATTGGAGAAGGAGTTTATTCGCCCTAGCACCTCACCTTGTGGAGCACCAGTTCTCTTTGTTAAGAAGAAGGATGGTAGCATGCGACTCTGCATTGAGTACAGGGAGTTGAACAAGCTTACCATTAAGAACAAGTATCCTTTGTTGAGGATAGATGATTTGTTTTATCAAACTAGTGGGAGCCACAGTCTTTTTTAAGATTGATCTGAGGTATGAATATTATCAATTGAAGATTAAGGAGGAAGATATCCCTAAGAAAGTGTTTAGCTCAAGGTATGGACACCATGAGTTCATTATATTACCTTTTGGGCTAATAAATGCCCCAATTGCTTTTATGGATATGATGAATTGGGTCTTCAAGCTAATGTTAGATAGTTTTGTCATCGTCTTCATAGATGATATCCTTATCTATTCTTGTGATGAAGAGCATCATGCCAATCATCTTCAAGCAGTGCTGTAAACTCTAAGAGGCAATGAATTGTTTGCCAAGTTCTCTAAATGTGAGTTTTGGCTGAAGAGTGTGACTTTTCCGGGTTATGTGATTAATGGGAATAGTAGTTTTATGGACCAGTATAAGATGCCGTCTATAGCTAAATGGCCAAGACCTATGATAGTGACTGATATATGGAGTTTTCTTGGGTTAGCTGGATGCTACAGAAGGTTTGTAGAGGGATTTTCCAAGATTGCTGCACCTTTGAGTATATTGACTCAGAAGGCAGTTAAGTTTGAGTGGAGCAGTCAATGTGAGGAAGCTTTTCAAGAGTTAAAGACTCATTTGATGACTGCATCGATTCTTACTATTCCTTCAGGTACTGTGGGATTTCAGATTTTTAGTGATGCGTCACTGAATGGTTTGGGTTGTGTCTTGATGCAACATGGGGGAGTAGTTGCCTACGCCTCTAGGAAATTGAAATGTCATTAGAAGAACTACTCAACCCATGATTTGGAACTTGCAGCTGTAGTGTTTGCTTTGAAGATTTGGAGACACTATCTTTATGATGTACATTATGAAGTATATACAGATCATCAGAATCTGAAATATATTTTCACTCAAAAGGAGCTGAATTTAAGGCAAAGAAGATGGATGGAACTGCATAATGATTATGATTTGGACATTCAGTATCATCCGAGAAGAGCTAATACTGTTGCTGATGCCTTGAGTAGAAAATTTCTAGTGAAATTAAATAGTTTACTAACTCAATAAGAGAAGCTAATTGAAGAGATGGATATATTGGAGTTATCAGTAGTACTTCCTATAACTGAAAATGTAGGATGGTTGAGTCAGTTGACAGTGCAAGCTGATTTGAAGAGTAAGATAGCTGAAGTCTTATAGAAGGATGCAAACTTTGTGAAAATCATTCAGTTAGTAAAGGCCGATCATAAAGAGGATTTCATTCTTAGTGAAGACAATCTCCTTTGGTATAAGGGCAAGGTTTGTGTGCCTAATGTTGATAACTTGAGGAAGGATGTTCTTCATAAAGCTCTTCACTCTACTTATACTATTCATCCTAGTAGTAATAAGATGTATCAAGATCTTAAGGGTTTATTTTGGTGGTCCGGGATGAAGAGGAGTGTAGCTGATTTTGTTGCTAAGTGTACTGCATGTCAGTTGGTAAAGGCTGAGCATCAAAAGCCGGGTGGACTACTTCAAGCATTACCGATTCCAGAGTGGAAGTGGGATGACATTGCTATGGATTTTGTGTCAGGTTTACCCAGATCACGACAGGGTCATGATGCCATTTGGGTTATTGTTGATAGATTTATAAAGTCTGCTCACTTTTTGCCTATCTGATTGACTAATTTAATTGAGAAGCTAGCAATGTTATATGTGGCTGAGATTATTCATTTGTATGGTGTGCCTAAGTCTATAGTATCTGATCGAGATGGTAGATTTACTTCTAGACTTTGGAGGAAAGTACAAGAGGCTATGGGCACTAGATTGACATTTAGTACATCCTTCTATTCTTAGACTGATGGACAAACAGAAAGGACTATTCAAACTCTCGAAGATTTGTTGAGATTGTGTATTCTTGATTTTGGGGGAGGTTGGGAATCTCATATTCCTTTGATTGAGTTTGCCTATAACAACAATTTTCAAGCCAGCATAGAAATGACTCCTTATGAAGCCCTCTATGGAAGAAAATGCAGAACACCTCTTTGTTGGGCAGAGGTAGGTGAGAGGAAAGTAATTGGATCAGATTTGGTTGATGATGCTACAAGCAAAATCAGAATGATCAGTGATAGTTTGCTAGCAGTACAAGATAGGCAGAAGAAATATTATGATGCTATGATGCTAAGCACCGTTTTATAGAATTAAATGTGGGAGATTTTGTTTTCATAATGATCAGGCCTATGAAGGGTGTACTTCATTTCGATAAGGTTGGCAAACTTAGTCCACGCTACATGGGTCCTTTTGTGATAGTGAAAAGGATTAGGAAGGTGGCCTACAGATTGGCTTTACCCACTATATATGTTGTCTATAATGTATTTCATGTTTCTTCACTAAGGAAGTTTATATCAGATGATTCTTCTAAGATCATAACAGAAGATGTGGACTTAGAGCCAGATCTTACTTTTGTTGAAGAACCAGGTCGTATTTTGGAGTTCAGTGTGAAGCAAATAAGGAGCAGGGAGAATCCTTTCGTTAAAGTTTAATAGAAGCATGGATTGGAGAAGAATGCCACTTGGGAGGAGTCGGAAATGAGGAAGTGGTATCTTCATCTCTTTGAGTAAGGTATGATTATTTTTCCTCTTTTTTAAATTTTTGAGGACAAAATTATTTATTAGGAGGGGAGAATTGTAAAACCCAAAATTCGTCGTTTGAGTGCATCACACGCATTTCGAGGCATTGCGATGAACTTAGGCAAAACTTTATAGTTGTCAAAATTTGACGAAATAAATTTTATTAAATTCCTCATAGAATTTCAATCGAAATGATATAAAGAACTCATATCAAATTTCGTACGGTTTGGGAATTAAAATTCACCGAAGAAGTTTAAGTAATAATTTGGCTTTTGTTTCCCTTATTATCCTTCATGAGAGAATAGAATGACTTAGGGGAGAAGGGTACATGCATAATTTTACTTCCTAAATTTCCTTAAGCCCCCTCATACGCTTAAGGGAATGAACATTTCGGTCCCTTGTCCCATTTGTTTCTGCCGAACGAAGGAGAGCATGCAAGAGAGGGAGGAGAAGGTGTTCGCTTCTCTGAAATCCGGTGATTGGTGGCGGTTTCCTATAAGCTTTTAGAGAAAGGTTGAAAAGAAAGCCTAGGGAAGAAAGAGGTAGTGTTAAACTTGAAGAATCTTATTTTTTTCATGAGATTTTCTTGAAGCAAGAATTTAGGGTTTGAGTTTTTTTGAAGATTTCTTTAGAATAACGTTATGGTTTGATTATACCTACGTTTCTAAGTCATAAACATGAATTTTTCTTAAGGAAAAACTTTAATTTTCAAATTAGGATTTCTCTAATTTAGATTATTTTTGGAAGGAATGTTAAAAGAACTTAAGGGAAGGGATTTTATATAGGAAAATGCAATTTTTCTTAAAGAATTTGGATTTTAAAAATTAGGACTTTTCCTAAACTAGGGTTTTTGAGCTTGCATGTTCACAAAAGTTGTTCCTAAGGGTTTAGGGAAGTCTCTAATTAAGAGAAATTGAAATTTTGAGAAGAAAATAATTTTTCTAATTTTTATGATTAAATCCAAAATTTTAATGTCTTAAACTTATATATATGGAAGATGAATGTTTTTATATGCAAATGGAAGAAAATTAGTGCAATATTAGGGTTTCGAAAATTGGGTTTAAAGCAAAACCGAAAATTCATTAAAGGAATTGTGTGATATTGTATCAAACTATAAGTTATGCTCCTTATGTTTTACCTTAAATGGATACATGGTCTATTTTAATAAATATGCTTATGTGGGTGATTAAAGGTCTTAGGATATGTGCAAAGGAGTGTGAACTAGTGAGCTTAAGAGGAGTTTTTAATTATGATATTTGTAGGATTAGTGTGCTATAGATGTTTATTTTGGCAAGAGATTTATAATGTATTTCTTTCTTTAGGTTTTGGCAAGAAGAGGTAATGATATAGTGGTGAAGTGGAAGCTTATAAGTGCTTTTGAGGTAGGATCCTTTTCCCTACATGGTCACATTTCTTTATGTTTTTATAAACCTTCTATGTTTTATGTCATTACTTAATTAATTCATGAAAAAGTACATAGTTTTACTTAATTGATACATGACAAGTGAAATTTCTAGTTGCTTGACACATAACACCCACATTGTTTATGTTTAACACTGAAAGCAATTATAGTCATGCATTTACTTCATGTTTAAGATACATGTCATATATTTACTTCATGTTTTATATACATGATGTTATATGAAAAGAGTTTATGCTTAAGTGGAAAGAATCTGAAAATGCTTGTGCATGTTGAATGCGGAGTATCAAATATGGTGCGAGAGCACAAATATGGCTCTTATGAGAAATACGAGAACATTATGGCCCTTTGGTGAAAAAGAGGAAAAGAAATGAATGGCCAAAAAGATCTTTATGTACCTGATTAGTACAACCCTGGTACTCCAGTATGGTTGTATATGATAAAGTATAAATAAACATATGATATGACATTCATTACCTGACATACATAAGACATATGGATATGACATACATAAAACATTTAACATTTTTAAGATATGAAAGTTAGCATGTGTAGGAAAAGAAATCAAAGCATTTCCCCATTAGCTTAAAATGTAAATTTTCATTTTAAAGACATGTGAATATGATAGGATTAGAGAATTCCTATTGAGCATTAGCTTACTCCCTCGTGTTGTGATACTTTTTAGGAGATTCTACTACACAAGATGGCTGACAACCCAAGGTTCACCTACAGCCGTCGTATACCGATTGACAGGTTCTTTTGATGTTTTCATAGTTGTAGTTGATTTTCTTTTGGGTGGTTTTTGCATGACATGAATAGTTTAGTTTTGTAACCACCTTGTGTATATGAACTCTCTTTCGAAATGACTTGAAATGTTAAATATATGTTTTGGAAAAAGTTTAGAGGCGCTTTTAATTTCTGTTGAAGTCTTTTAGATTTTTTTAATACATGTTTTAAGATGATTGAAATGTTCTGAATGTCTGATTCTATTCTCGCCTCGTCTACACAAACTAACCGGGTCGGGTCATGACAGTTCTCTAGAAGTGACACTCTATGACTTGAATACAATAAAAAGGATGCAAGGCTCCTTGCACAAGGTTTTCACATTATGAATAGATGCGGGCAAAGAAGTTAGTTTATGAAATTAGGATTAGGTTAAAATTTTGGAATATAGGTTCTCTTACAAGCATATTAATAGAATTATTAAATATTGTTATTTATACGAAAATAAATATTATATTTATTCAAAAAATTAAATGGGTTTGAAAAAACAATTAAAGATATTAATAGTTTAGGATTTAAATTATGGTCTTCAAGTATGAGTCATATTAGAAATCATGAATGTGCAAATATAAATAAGAGTTTGAAATAGAATATTATAGAAATTAATAGAACTGAAGATATAATTATAACTTTAAATAATATTGTTGATATTAAGATAATTAATATTATAAGTGTTTATGCTCCTCAAATATGTTTGAATATGCGTTCAAAATTAAAATTTTAAAATGACTTAGAATAGTTAATAAATGGATATTTCTTGAAGAAAAAGTTTTTATTGAAAGAGATTTATGTAGAGTGGTAAAATATTTTAAAAGTATTAATGATGGCTATGAGTTTAGAGTGATTAATAAAAGGTGGTAGGGCAATATTAAATTTGCCTCAGCTTATGATTTTATAATTACTAATATCTTATTTAAGAAAAGGCGAATATCTTATCACTTATAAATATATATATAATGAAACACATATTTATTAAGTTTTAATAAGAAAAATAAATCGTTCAAATTGGAAATATTATAAAGTCATTTCAAGTGAAAGTTTATGAACCCAACATCATTTGTTAGTTTTGAACTTTAAGATGAATGAGAAGAATATAAAAAATAAACTAAAATGTTATCTTAGGATTAGATAGAGGCCTTTAAAAATTACTAATAAAAATATTTTTGAGAGTAAGATTTTGATTGTGCATGAAGAAATTAATGTTATATGAAAAAAGTAGTTAGTGATGTTAAGTATGTTACAAAATATGTATTTGGAGTATCAAAAGTCAAAGCTTCTAATGATAAAAATAGTTGGTGATGGAATAAAAAAATAAATATATAAATAAAAAGTAAGAAGTTTCGTTATAAAAATTAGTTTAGATGTAAAGCTAAAAAAATTGGGAAATATATAGAGAGGCCTGTTGGCGAAATGTATGTATTAATTACCCAAGTAAAGAGATAGGAGACGTAAAGATCTAGTTTAAGTGAAGTGCATTAAGGATGAATATCAAAAAGTATTTTTATTAGAAGAATATATTCAACATATGTGGATAAGATATTCAACATATGTGGATAAGATATTTTGATAAGTTTTTTAGAGCGTCCACCTCTTGCTTCAGAGTGCTATGGTGACTTTTCCTTTCCCATTTTTTTTCCTGGTGTAAACCCTTGATTTCTTTGGTCATTTTTCTCGTCTATTTTTCTTGGATCTTCAGATTTAGTGCCCTAGGGCATTATGGTCTTAGGTTTTCTTTGGCTTATCCCATGGACAACTTGAAGGCGGTGAAAAATCCCTGGGGCTCCCCTATAGGTGCTAAGAAATCTTCCAAATTAGTTTTTTTGCTTCAACGGATGGTGATAAATTATCTTCTTCTAGATCTTTTAGAGATGTAGTGGTGTGTAACTCGGATGCAAATGGTATGGATTTTTGTTTAAAAAAATCTTATGTAAACGATTTTCCTGTGATTTTATGATGAGGATGTTATGAAGCTAGCCTCTCCTTTTCAGTTCACTCTTGTTGGTAAGTTTACAGTTTGCCATCCTAACCTATTGGGTAATTTCTCTCTTGGTTTACTTGATCTAGGAAATGTTTCTATGCAACTATCTAACGATCTAGATTACAATCATATTTTTCAAGAAGATCATACTATAATAACAACTATCAGATGTAAGCTCTTAGGCCATTTTATATTTACTTGTATACACTCATATAGTATTGCATATGTGAATTTTATTTATATTACACTTTTGTATTCTTGTAATGTAGAATATACCTAGGTAATGAGATAAATGTAAATGCAAAGGCAATGATATAAATGTAAATATTTTAGATATTTTTATAGCTAAATTGAGTTGTACAATATCAAGAGTTATAAAAGATTGGTTGTTTTTACATACTTGTAAGTTCCAAAAAAAAAAAAATATTATTCTTCCTTTGAAGATCATTATCTTTTTGAATTCTATAGGAGATTTAGAGGCAAAAATAATTCAAGATTGAAATAAACAATCATATTCAAATCTACATTTGTATAAGAATATAAATCCAGGCTTGTTGTTGGTAGATCCTAGCCACCTTTACTTTACAGCAGACCCTAGGCTATACTATGAGAAATTTTCAATGAATTAAAAAAATTTTATTTATACATTATTTTTCATGCAACATTTCATTACATTATCATGTATATTTTATAAATCCCTGATTAAAGTTTTCTAAATTATAATTATTGATTCCTATTATAGAGCCACTTAATTCGACATTCATGAGGTTATTGATTGTGATTAAGATTGTTAGCTGGAAGCTTACTCTAGGAGCATAACTCCAGATTATATAAACCATTTAGTCTCTACCCATTTTTTATGTTCTATCATTTAGAACTAAAAGTTTGAAGCCTAAATCTAAACTCCAAATCAAAAGTGAAATTTATAATCTAAAGCATGTGTACTATGTTGCGGATCTATGGCTTATGATTTTGATGATAACAAATATTCTTTTTTCTCTACAACTACCTTATGTACTGACATTTCAGGTTCACACGATCGGACAGCAATTTGGAATCAGCTCACGATTGGGTAGACTAGGTCTAAGTCTGTTTGTAATCTTTTTCCTTTCTTGAGTCTGTTATACTTGGTGAGGGATCTATTGATTTGTATCTTGGAAGATTTCCTGTTGTTCCCTATGAGATTTCTATTTTTGGTAATATCGGCCGGGATGATATGTATATTGTCCTGGACGATATGTCCAAAATTAGAAACTCTAATTAGGGCATCCTCATTAAGGCAACCGTCATTAACGGATCGGCCTGGACGATAATCTCAATTCAGAAAGAATCAACCGCCATAATCAGTTTAGGAATTCTTTGTTTTAGGAAATCGGCTAGGACGATATTCTTATCGTCCAGGATGATCTAACTCAATTATGCCTAAATTGATTTGGTATCTTTAGAAAGCATTAATGGTTGATTGATACGATCACATCATCTGGGACGATCGCCGGATCGGCCGGGACGATATCCTGGATGATCTACATCGGACAGCTCGAATTCTGGGCGATGATCAGGATGATTGAAATTGGTTTTAAACTAATCGGCCAGGATGATGTAACCAATTTTTTTCTGATCGTCCCAAATCGTCCTGGACTAATGAGCTGCATTTGTACTGATCGGCCAAGACGATATACCTATCGTCCTGGACAATAATGTCGGCAACTTGCATTAATGAGCTCATTTTGAGAGCTTCTATTTAAGCTTTGACATGACACTTTGTAAGTGTCTTTGGCAGCCATTGTAGCTTCGTTCTTGTGGAGGAAACTTGAAAAGAGAGCTTGAAAGAAAGAGAGGAAAGGGTGGAGTTTGAGAGGGAGAAGATCCTGTGAGGGGGGGGGGGGGGGGGGGGGGGAACTCAAGGGAGTGTAGAGGGGATTCCACACGGTTGCTCCGGCGAACTCGCACCTTAGTACCATCATATTCAAGGCTTGTCTCGAGGTAAGTTCACCAAAGAAGAAGATCTCTTTGGTGTCAAAGGACCCGGCGACTCCGCCGCACCGGGGAAGGTGGAAGTGATTTTGTAAGGGCTTCTCCGCCTAGCTGTGGGGGCTAAAGGAGAGACACTTGTTTTAGTGCAATACTTGGAGGGTGCCTCCAAGGAGTGGACGTAGGTCAAGGTTTGATCGAACCACTATAAATCTGATGTGTTCTTTTTTATTAATTGCTTCCGCATTTATTTTATTTGTGGTGATTTTGGTTTGTACTTTATTTAAAGTTTCTTCTTTACCAATTCATCACTCTCTTTATTTAGCATTGGGCCAGTTCTATAGGGCTTAACATCCCTAACGAACTTTCTAGTGCCATCAGAGCACTTTCAAGTGGTATCAGAGCTTTCCTTTTTGTCTTTCAAGTGGTATCAGAGCTTTACTTTTTATCTTTCATACTAAAATCTTCATAGCTCAATCCTTTCTTTAAATCTATATGAATTCAAAAAATATGTAGTCCTTACTTTGATTGATAGTGTTCTCTACAAAGTTGTAATTAATTATAGGGGATTGTGTTGCAACACAAGCTCATGAGTTTATGTTTTTAATGATAGAAAATATTGTGGCTCACATCCTTATATCTACTTGTATTTGTAATGTATATTATTTGTGCGTGTACTAACATTTTAAGAGCACCATGCACCATCCAAAGAAGATTCAAGGCTCAAGATTGAGTAGAATAGGTTTTACTATAAAAATTTTTGTAATATTCATTGATATATTTTTGATTTATTGGGTCAAGTCCTGTAAGGGTGTATGCCAGCTTGGTGACTATGCACACACACACTCAGGGGAAGTGAGATTGAGTCAAAGTGAAAAGTTTAAATTTTGAACTCATTATACTACACGATCAACTCACCTAACAAATCATACTGTATGATTTAGATCATCCAGAATGATTAGTTATGATCATGAAAAATAGCAACCAATTATAATTTAGGTAAGATTTTATGATTCAAATTATGTTCTAATTATTTAGGATGATATACATCGTACTGGATAATTTATGACAATCATGCCTAAATTGATATTGTGATTAGTCAATCAAATCTACTTAATTTTATATTCTGATCTTATTCTATGAATTGGATCGTAATGTACAATCAATAGAGATGATTTTGGTCATCCCATATTTGGTCCTAGATAAACAACATTTTGGTTGAACTAATAATCCTAGATGATTGCATAAATGTACTAGACTATCCATTTAATTACTTGAACTATTCATACAGGGCAATGTTGATTGTACTAGCTAAAAGGGCTATTTTGTACTAATCATACAAGATGATCTCAGGATCATACTGTATGATATTTGATGGCCAAAAAGATTTTTTAGGATTTTTGAAGCCCTCTATTTAAGCTTTCTCTAATAACATCATAAGTGTTTTGGCACGCATTGAATCTATATTCTTCTAGATGATCAGCTAAAAATAGTAACCCTGATTAGGGCATCCATGCTAATCTTGAGTATTTAAACTAATAATAATAGTTGATCCATATCATCTAGATGAAAAATAGTCACCAAACACAATTTAAGTAATATTTTAATTTTAAATTTTGTTATGATCATACAAGATGATATACATCATCCTAGATAATTTATAATAATTATGCCCAAATTAATATGGTGATTAAGGAATAATTATGGTTAATTTATTCAATTATATCATACCAGATGATCTATTTGGATCATACTGAATGATCTAGTATATTTTGTATAATGATCCCCTATCATTCAAGATAAAAAATCATAATTTTTATTTAATCATCCAAGAGTATCATATTGGACATCCTGAGATGTTTGTAGGACAATATGAAGATCACCACCCATCATCCCATGTCGTACTGGATGATCATTATAGTATATTCAATTAATCATCTAGGATGATCATAAGATCATACTAGATTATCTATATAAATACTTATATTGATATAGAGCAAAGGTGATCGTCCTAGATGATCAGTTGTATAAAATAAAAAAATTAGGGCTTCTATTGGAGGCTATTGTTGAAACTTGTTAATTATGAATTAGGTTGTTAGACCTAAGCTTATGTCCTGTAAGGATAACCAAGAGGGGGGGGGGAGGTGAATTGGTAATTTAAAAAATTCTTTCTCTTTAAAAAATAGATTAAAATTTTAGTGAAATTTTAAAACAATTTTTCAACCACAGATGAACAAAAAAGTAGTAAAATAAAAAACAACAGAAAATAAAAAGACACAAGATTTATAGTGGTCCGATCAAACACGACCTACATCCACTTATTGAAGTCTCCCACTTCAGGTATTGTACTATTATCACAAGATTTCTCTCCTTTTACTCCCACAGCAAGGCTGAGAAGCCTTCACAAAAACTCTCTTCCACCACTACCCGATGCGGTAGAGAACCGTCATCCTTTTATACCCTCTAAGTATCAATAGAGAACTGTCGGCTGTTCACACTCTCCAAGTATAGGCAGAGAACCTTCATCATTTCACACTCTCCAAGTGTAGGCAGAGAACCTTTTGATTGTTCACACTCCTTGAGTGTCGGCAAAGAACCGGATCTCCTTGAAAGATCTTCTCACAAGAAATATAGAAGGATCAGAGAAAAGAGTGAAGTAATCACAAATTACAAATAGAGATTCTTATCTTTGAGTAACCAAGTGAACCCTTCAAGCTCTAGTAGTAAGAATTCTCTTTCAAACACTCTCTCTCACTCTCTCCTTCAATCTATATTGAGTATGCACAAAGACCAAAAGACAAAAAAATGTTAAGACAGTCAAAACTGGACCTTTAATAGAAAAGATACGAAAAGCTGTCCAAAAACTGCAATTTTTAATTTCTAACAGTCCACGATCATCCCGTATGATCCAATTTTATAAGTACGAACAATATATGAATTAGTACGAACTACTTTTGTATCTGATAATCGTCCCATATTAACTAAGTTCATCTGGTACGAACAATTATTCCCAAAGTTCATTGGTACAAAAATGCAGGATGAATTTCAAGTCTCTAGAATAGAGAACATCATCCTGGAATGAATCATAAATATCGTCTAGATGAATAGTTCATTTTGGCCAATCTAGAGTCCATCCTCTTGGGACGAACGATAATTATCGTTGGATGAATCCATCCAGAGAGCATCATCTTAGGACGCATGATAAATATCGTTCGAACAAACGCATCTAGAGCCCATCGTCCTGGGATGAACAAAAAACATTGTCTGGATGAATAGTTCTTTTTGGCGAATACAGAGCCCTCCATCCTAGGATGAACCATAATTTTTATTCGGACGAACTCATCTAGAGAGCATCATCCTGGAATGAATGATAATTATCATTTGAATGAACGAGTCCATAGCCCATCGTCCTGGGATGAATGAAAAACATTGTCTGGATGAATAGTACTTAGAAAAATTTTGGCCCACTTTGTTCGTTCTTTCGCTCATTCAAGAGTTTTAACTGACCAGATTGTCCCATACGATCATGGTTTGTACTATACTATCAGTTTTAAAATTATGAATTTTAACTTTCCCCCGTGTGTGTGTGTGTGTGTTAAGTTACTTAATTACAATCACACACTCTCTCATATTCAAATAAAGCAAAAAATACAAGCTTCAATATTATAACACATTCTAAGCAGATCTTGATTTGAAGTCTTTAACAATTTGGAGTATGATTTTCCTAAAAAATTAGTACACATAAGAGCAAAAACAATTCTTTTAAAATGCGTTAGGAGAAGATAATAATCAAAATAATAATATTTGGAATCATCAAAACATACAAGTTGCAAGAATGTAAATATGCAAAGCTAAGTAGCAACTCTCTCAATAAACTACCCCTTTTTATGATGGCAAAATAATTATTTTTTGTATAAATTTGAAATTCCTAAGTTTCTTCTAAACTCCCCCTGAATAAATAAGCATGTGAGAATAAGGGGCATTTTTGTTAAACTAATCACACATTTTTTTTAATTTTTAAATTTTAAAGTTTTTCACACACATAAAAATAATCACACTGAAACATCAAAACAAATAAAATACGAACACAAAAATACTAACAACACGTCAAAACACTTCAACTCAAAAACACTTCAAACCAAAATACATCAAACAATATTTCTCCCCCTTTTTGACAACAGCAAAAAGAAAAGAAGAAAGAAACTAAAGCAATCCAGAAATATAAGGAGTTATATGAGAAGACTATAATAGTTGATCCTGAAAGAGATTGAGTTATTTATACAACTAAAATAAAATGTCATTAGAGAAATAGAAGGATTCATATAATTTAAGTATAGATACAACACAGATAAGAAAAAAAATATCAAGAGCATGAATTAGTTTAGATAATGAGATAAGAAAAATTATTGCAAAGTAGATGAATGAAAAATTTGTAAATATCAAATTTCAATACACAATAAAATTGGACAGAAGATTAATTTAAATTTGAAGATTAAAAGATTTGAGGAAAGAACATATACTTGTGATGCTTTGCACATCTTTTCAAAATTTTATTTGTGGGCTATTTTTATGCCTCTTTTTCAAATTGCTAACTATTGAACATTCTTTTGATTTTTGTATATTTATACATTTCTAAGTATTTATTTGATCTTTCCAAAATCAATAATCTAAAATCTCAAATTTCTCTAAGTACAACGATATTTATATTGAAAAGAGAAATAAAAAAAAAAGAAAACATCAAATTTGCAATAATAATATTAAAATTATATTAGTCTAACAAGAGACATGTGATTGATATTCTTAACTAGATCGAGTTATAACACAACTTAATTTTTTGAAAAATTAGATTTTCTAATGAATTTCATTATATATTATATTTCAAAATATAGCACTTGGTAGAACAATATTTAAGGATAATCATATAAACTATCAAACATTTCTAGAGACATGACAAAATAACTTTTATTGATATCATGATGAATGATAAAATATTTGAGCACATAGGATATCAATACACATAGATGTAATAAAATAGAAGACATAAAAACATAGAACATGAAGACATAAAAAACATAACAACTAACAACGCATTATATCACATCACCACTGTTAAAGAAAATCATAAAAGAAGTACAGTCATCACTCAAAGGGGTCCTGATCTGGAGGAGGTCCTTGGTTGAATAAGTTAAAATAGCTACTCATCATAGCCATATTCGAGCTCACAGCATTGAGTTGGCCTCGCATCTAACCCATGTCCTGCTGGTGATGTGCGTCCTGCTCTACTAGATGAGTCTCAATTTGATCAAAGCAGTGATCAAAATGAGTCTCAAGATGATTAAACCTATGAACCATATCTTGAAAGTTTGGTTCACGAGCAGGTACACGTGCAGGTGCTCTTTCCTCCCCCTCAGTGTCAGCACCTTCATCATATTTTGCGAAGATAGATCAGAATGATCCATCATTGTAGAATAGAGGCTCTTCAAGATGAGACACATCAGGATCAACTAATTCATACTTCTTATTAGGAATATTAGCCAGAAGGTGTCCTAGTGCAATGTTCTTCTTTCTCTTATGGGATAGATGGCCAATTTCAGAAAGACCATAAAGGTAGTCAAGAATGAGTTGGGCTTCGTTAATGGATTGACCAGTAAGAATCAAATAAGTTATAGTGAAAAGAAGAGGAGTGATATTAATTCTATCACCAGTTTTTGGTATGATAGAAGTTTTAAGCACATGCTGGATGATTCGAGCATCTTGATGTAAAGTGTTCACTTTGGGAAAATGGCATTCTTGTCTAATCCCTCTAAGCAGTCGGTTAATCTCACTCCAATCAAAAGTTGTGGAAGAAGTAAAAGTGTGGGTTCATATTCCTTTAGTCCTTAAGTTATTTCTACATTCTTTCTTAGAACAAAGGATCTAATCCTATCATGATTAGAGTTAAAGGTCATGTTCGTTAGTAAATAATGAAATGTAAAAATATTGAAAGAGAAAATTAGAGTAAGGATAAACTCAAACTGAGTGGAAGCAAAGAGTGGTAGTATTTGATAAATTGTATTCTCCTGAATCAAAACTCTGAACGGAGTCAATTTTACAAATACAAACCTAGGGAATGATGCTTCATTTTCCTTGGAAGAAATTTGTCATTGGCATTCCTAGGCCCCCTGGTGAGTTCCTTAGCTTGCCTAACCTTCTTGCTAGAGCTAGCCATTAGAAAAGGTAAAAAAGGAATAGAAGGTAGAAAAGGCTTTTGAGGTGAATGAAGTTTAAAATCTAAACCTTTCCAATTTAAAGAAAAAATGACCTTTTGTACGAACAAAATTTAGATTCATCCTGCACGAAACTTGGTTCATACGTACGAATGAAAATTTTGTATATACGAATGCATGCGTTAGAAATGAAAAGACTTTTTGTAATCATATGAGTTATGAGGCATCCTTTTATACATACTTTTTAACAAATGATTTGGGACCATCGATTATTTAAGATCAGAAATCAAAACTTATCCTTATTTGTATAACCATCTAGATGAGTACATACAATTGAATAGACATCATCCAAATGATCTTGATGATCATTCAGATGAAATGTATTGAAAATTGAAAAACTACATGCAAACTGTTCAACTCAATAATTAATACGCTACAGGATTCATCCTGTACAAAAATATTTTCGTATAGATGAATGTCACACTTAGAAAATTTCATACCAATGCTCAAAAACATGAATTTTGATGTGAGAGTACATAAAACAAATAGACATGAAATTATAAAAACAAACACAAACACAAACTGAAAAGAAAAACACATACAGAAAATTAGAAAATCACAAAACACACAAGTAAAATACATATCAATGTTGTAGAAACCTTTATTTAAGCATTCAAATCAATTACACCAAGCCTTGTTCTTAATGTACTGAAAGTATCAAAGGCTAATGGTTTAGTAAAAATGTCAACAAATTGATTTTCAGTTGAAACATGATTGAGTTCAATTTCTCCTTTGGATATATGATCCCTTATGAAATGATGTCTGATGTCTATATGTTTGGTTCTTGAATGTTGAATATGATTTTTAGAAATATAAATGACACTAGTGTTAACATAATAAATAGGAATAGTGCCTATTGCTAATCCTAAATCAATCAATTAGTTCAATCAAAGTACTTGTGCCACACAACTTCCTAAGGCAATGTATTCAGCTTCAGCATTAGATAGAGCTACGGAATTCAATTTTCTACTGGACCAAAAAACTAAAGAATTTCCAATAAATTGAAATATTATAGAAGTACTCTTTCTATCAACCCTACAACCTGTAAAGTTAAAATATGAATATCCAATTATTTCAAATGAAGAGCTAAACTTAGGATACCAAATCTCTAAGTTTTGAGTTCTTAAGTGATATCTCAAAATCCTTTTTACTACTGTCAAATGTGATTCTTTTGGATCTGATTAAAATCTAACACATAAATAAACACTAAATATGATATCGGGTCGGCTAGCTGTCAAGTAAAACAAAGATCCAATAATTCCTCTAAGTTTCTTTTGATCAATAGATTTTCCCTTAGGGTCCTTGTCCAACTGAACAGAGGAACTCATAGGTGTACTGACAGGTTTAGCATTGTCCATTTTATACTCTTTAAGGATGTCCTGAACATACTTCAACTGATTAAGAAATGTACCATCCTAAATTTATTTAATGCTAAAGCCTAGAAAGTAACTCAAATCTCTCATTAGACTCATCTCAAATTCACTACTCATTATTTTAAAAAAATTATTAAAAAATTTTTTATTTAAAGATCCAAAAATTTATCATCAATATAAATTTGTATAATGAGTATATCCTCTCCCAATTTCTTCAAAAAGAGAGTTGTGTCCACACTTCCTTTTTCAAAAGAACTCTCAAGTAGGAAGGTGATCAACCTCTCATTCCAAGCCCAAGATGGCTGTTTCAATCCGTATAATGCCTTTTGTAATTTTAAAATATGATTTGGGTGTTTAGAATTTTCAAAGCCTGGAGGTTATTCCAAATAAACATCTTCTTGAATCACTCCATTTAAAAAGACACTTTTAATATCCATTTGATACAATTTAAATTCTCTAAAACAAGTAAAGGCTAACAAAACCCTAATTGCTTCAAGTCTAGATATAGGGGCAAAAGTCTCATCAAAATCAATCCCTTCAATCTGATTATACCATTTAGCCATTAATCTAGCCTTATTTCTAATGACTACTCCTGAGTCATTCATTTTGTTCTTGAATATCCACTTAGTTCCAACTACACTTTGATCCTTTGACCTTGCAATTAATTCTCAAACTTCATTTATTATAAATTAATTTAATTCTTATTACAAAGTGATTAATCAATATTTATGGGTTTTATCATTAAAATAAAGGCTGAATGATTGACTTCTTTATTCAATTCACGCCCAGTCCTAACACCCTCACTAGGTTCACCTATAATCAATTCTTTGAGTAGTTTTTATAAAATCTCAAATCTCTAGGCATCAAGTTTTCTATCTCCAAATTTTTATCCAAATTTATTTTCTCAATCTTTTGAGAGTCAAACTCTATCTCATCCTCTTCTACAACCAGCTCTTCCAAAATTCCAAATTCATCAAATATAACATGTGTAGTCTTCTCAATTACCAAAGTTCTTTTATTGAATACTCTATAAGATTTTTCAATACTTGAGTATCTTATAAAAATTCCTTCATCTGATTTTGAATCAAATTTTTCTAAGGCAGATTTTTCATTATTATGAATGAACACATTACATCCAAAAACATGCAAATATGATAAATTAGGTGTTCTCCCCTTAATTAACTCATAGGGTGTTTTATTCAAGTTTCATCTTACATTCACTCTATTCAGAATATAATATGCTGTGCTAACCGCCTCAACCCAAAAATATTTAGGAAGTGAATATTCTACCAACATGGCTCGAGCGACTTCAATTAATATTTTATTTTTCCATTAGACTACGCCATTCTACTGAGGGGTTCTAGGTGCAAAAAAAATTATGGCCAATCCCTTTCTCCTTACAAAATTCCTCAAAATTTTCATTTTCAACCTCAAAATTTTCATTTTCAAATTTTCCTCCATGATCACTTTGAATTGTCAAAATCTCGCATCCTAGTTATCTTTGAATCCAAGTTGAAATTTTTTTAAATTCTTCAAATGATTCACTCCTATGATATAGAAATCTAACCCATGTGAATCCCAAGAAATCATCCATAATTACAAATTCGTATACCTTCCCACCTAGACTTACAGTTTCAACTGGTCCAGAAAGATCCATATGTAAAATCTGCAATAGTTTACTAATTCTAAGATCCTTATTGGACTAAAAAGATGACTTCACCTATTTTCCTAGTTGACAAGCATCACAAAGGTGGTCCTTAGTAAAGTCTAATTTTGGTATACCTCTCACTAGGTTCTTTTGGATAATCCTCCTAATGTTTTTCATGCTAGAGTGACAATCTTCTATGCTAAATCCATGACTCATCAAAAATAATTTTTAAACAAAAGCAGTAGGAGTTTTGATACAGTTCAAGTCTAGCATATATACATTATTTACCCTAATATCAAAACAACAGTACCATTCAGGCTTAATATGCAGCTAGTAGGAAAAAAATTTTACACAATAACCTTTATCACATAACTGACTGATACTCAGAAGATTATGCTTTAATCCTTCTACTAACAAAACATTTTTTATAAAAAAGTTTTTCAATTTTCCAATTATATCTGACCCTACCACCTTCCATGTGGTGTTATCTCCAAGTGTAACTCTGCCTCCACTCCTGGCTTCCAGCGATATGAATTATGCAGTATCTCTAATCATATGCTTTGAGAACCGCTGTCCATGTACCATATGCTCTCATGAAGCCTTGTGTGAGAGTGATACTATAAAAATATCAAACGTTAGACCTGGGAACCCAAACAAGTTTGGGTTCACCTTTTTATAAATTATAAATAGATGCATGTATGTTATGTTTAGGTTTATGCATCTTAGGTCTACACACCAAATGAGTTTTCTTATCCAATATACAGGTGTGTGCTATATGTCCGAAAAAACCACAATTAAAGAATTTGACTCGAGGAAATGGGTTTCTTAATATTTTATAGTTTTTCTTTCTGTTCATGGATTGCATAAATTTATGATACAAAATAGGATTAGTGAAATCTTCAAGTCTTGGGGGTATCCTATTATCTTCAAGAGCTTTTATTTTTAGTTTATAAAATGAATTCATATCTTTTAATATACAATTTGTATAATTTATGCAATAGTTTTTGCTCTCAAATTCATCCTTAAAATCTTTAAATTCTTTTTCAAGTTCTACATAGGATGATTTTAAATTTTCATGGTTCTTATTCAATTAGTCAAACTCATTAAGTAATTTTATGTGGTTGTTACAATTAAAGCATGATCTTTCATAAGGATCTCTTATTCTCATTGTAGTTCATGTAACTCTATGTTCAGACTAGCATGCACTTTCTTTAACTTCCTATATGCAACATGTATGCGTTCAAAAACTTCTAAAAGTTTATTATAAGTCAAGTCACATACCTCTTCTTGATCTGACTGATCAAGATTATCGGTCATTAGGCATAGATTGGTGACTTATTCTTCCTTTTTAGTTTCTGACGAGTCTAAAGCTAAGTTTGCCCAAAAAGCTTTTTGAAATTTCTTCTTACCTTTCTTCACTATTGGTTTCTCCTCTATCTTCTCCTTGCTAGGAGTGGCTTTGAGTTTTGGGCAGTCTGAATTAATATGTCCAGGTTTCCTGCACTCATAGCAAATAACATCATTTGAAACCTTAATATTCCTATTAAATTTACCTCGATTCCATTGTTGGCATCTATTTTGCTTCCTCTTCAGAAAACTTCTAAATTGTCTAGTCATTAGTGCGATGTCGCCTTCATCCTAAGGTTGTGAAAGATCACTCTCCGACTCCTCCACTTTCAGTGCTATATTCTTATCCCTTCGTAGTTCACCTGCATCAATCTTTCTTTAACTCACTCCTTGCTTGTAAGTAATTAATTATCCAAGAAAATTATCAATAGAGTAAATATTTAAATCTTTAGAATCTGTAATCGTAGTTATTTTTGCATCATATATAGTAGGAAAATAACAAAGTATCTTATTAACCATTTCAGCGTTCGTTAGTTCCCTACCCAATGCATGTAAAGAGGTGATTATTTGTGTGAATCTTATATACATGTTAGAAATGGATTCATTAGGTTTCACACGAAATAACTCATCGTCATGCAACAAGATATTAAGTCTGGATTGTTTAACTTCATTAGTCCCTTCATATGTTATACAAAGTCTATCCCATATGTCCTTTCCACTCTTGTAAGTGGAAACCGTATGTAATCTTCTAACTTAAGTGCATAAAAGAAACTATTTAAACATTTAGCATTTAGTTGTGCTAAGTCATGTTCTTCTACTATCCAGTCAGCAAAGGGTGTTTCTACTCTAATGCCATCAGCTAGTCTAGTTGGTTTTGTATACCCTTCTTGTACTAAAATCCACATGTGATAATCAAGTGGCTGTAAAAATATAGACATACATGTTTTCCAAAATCAAAAGGGATATTATCAAATAAAGGAGGACTTATGATAGAATATCCTTCAGGTGTATTTTAGTTTTTGAATGTAGCCATGATCGTTATTCAAAAAGTAGTTTAAACTTTTGGTTTTGAAACAAAGCTTTGATACCACTTGTTGAAACTTGTTAATTATGAATTAGGTTGTTAGACCTAAGCTTATGCCCCAAAAGGCTAACTAAGAGGGGGGGGGGGGGTGAATTGGTAATTTAAAAAATCCTTCCTCTTTAAACAGATTAAAGTTTTAGTGAAATTTTAAAATAATTTTTCAACCACAGATCAACACAAAAGCAGTAAAGTAAAAAATAGTAGAAAATAAATAGACATAAGATTTATAGTAGTTCGGTCAAACACGACCTACATCCACTCCCTGAAGTCTCCCACTTCAGGTATTGCACTATTATCATAAGTGTCTCTCCTTTTGTTCCCACAGCAAGACAGAGAAGCCTTCACAAAAACTCTCTTCCATTACTACCTGGTGTGGCAGAGAACTGTCATCCTTTTACACCCTCTAAGTATCGGTAGAGAACCGTCAGCTATTCACACTCTCCAAGTGTAGGCAGAGAATCTTCATCCTTTAATACTCTCCAAGTGTACACAGAGAACCTTTTGACTATTCACACTCCTTGAGTGCTAGTAGAGAACCGGATCTTCTTAAAAAATCTTCTCATAAGAAATCTAGAAGGATAAGAGAAAAGAGTGAAGTAATCACAAACTATAAATAAAGATTCTTATCTTTGAGTAACCAAGTGAACCCTTCACGCTCCAATAGTAAGAATTCTCCTTCAAACACTCTCTTTCACTCTCTCCTTCAATCTCCATTGAGTATGCATGAAGTTCAAAAGACCAAAAGATTTTAAGACAATTAAAATTGGACCTTTTATAGAAAAAACACAAAAAATCGTCTAAAAATTGCAATTTTCAATTTCTGATTGTCCACGATTGTCCCGTATGATCCAATTTTATACGTACGAACAGTAAAAATGGTTACATACGAATAATATATGAATCAGTATGAACTACCTTCATACCCAATAATCATCCCATACAAACTAAGTTTGTCCAATATGAACAGTTATTCCCAAAGTTCATTAGTATGAAAATACAGGACAAATTTCAAGTCTTTAGAACGAAGAAGATCATCATGGGATGAACCATAAATATCTTCTGGATGAATTGTTCATTTTGGCCAATCCAGAGCCCTTTGTCTTGGGACGAACGATAACTATTGTCTGAACAAATCCATCTAGAGAGCACCATCCTGGGACGCACGATAAATATCGTTCAAACAAATGCATCCATAGCCCATCATCCTGGGATGAACGAAAAATATCATCTGGATAAATAGTTCATTTTGGCAAATACAGAGCCCTTCGTCCTTGGATGAACCATAATTTTTGTCCGGATGAACGCATCCAAAGAGCATCATCCTAGAATGAATGATAATTATCATTTGAATGAACGAGTCCAGAGACCATTGTCTTGGGACAAATGAAAAATATCGTCTGGATGAATAGTACTTGGAAAAATTTTGGCCCACTCTGTTCGTTCTTTCACTCATTCGAGAGTTTTAACTGACCAGATCGTCTCGTACGAACATGGTTCATACTATACGATCAATTATAAAAATTATGAATTTTAACTCTCCCCCGGTGTGTGTGTTAAGTTACTTAATTACAATCACACACTCTCTCAGATTCAAATAAATAGAAAAATACAGACTTCAATATTACAACACATTCTAAGCATATTTTGATTTGATGTCTTTTATAATATGGAGTATGATTTTTCCGAAAAGTTAGTATACACAAGAGCAAAAATAATTCTTCTAAAATGTGTTAGGAGATGATAATAATCAAAACAATAATATTTAGAATCATCAAAACATACAAGTTGTAAGAATGTAAATCATGCAAAGCTAAGTAGTAACTCTCTCAACAGCTATATATTTTAGCTCTCTAATTATCTATGGAGTTAATCCAAAAGAAAGATTATAGAAGGAAGAGGGAGAACTTGAGAGAGAGAGAGAGATCCTTGTGAGGGAGAGTTGTGATGGAATCACAAATGTTGTTCCATGTAAGGTGTTTGTCGTCTTCCTTAGGTTGCTCCTTGGATTCTTTAGTGGCTCTAGCGAGATTGTCTTCAATATTAGATCTAGGTTCTCTGCCTACTCTAAGAGAGAGTAAAAGGATTCCTAAGTTCTCTACCTTCACCAGGTGGGTGAAAAAGGATTCATGGTTCTTTGCCTCATCGTGTTAGTGGAAATATTTTATAAGGGCTTCTCCACCTTATTGTGGGAGCAAAAAGTGAGTCACTTTAGTTTTAGTGTAATACTTAGAGAGGAATTCTCCAAGGAGTGGGAATAGGTCAGATTTGACCAAACCACTATGAAATTTGGTGTGTTCTTTCTTATTATTTTTATCATATTTTATTTCTGTACTATTTAATGATTTATTCTATAATTGAAAATTTTATTTATATTATTATTATGAAAATTATTTTTCTTCCACATTAAGGGTTATTATTTTTATTTTAAAATATTTAAAAACATCAAAAAGATTTTTTTTGGTTAAAATTTTTAAACTATCGGGCTAGTTCTTTAAGGTTTAACATCCCTCACAAACTTTCAACCGAGAGGGTGAAAAGGAGTCAAGATTCTCTGCTTGTGAAAGGAGTTTAGCCCTCTGTCGCACTTGGTTGGTGGAACAGTGTTTGTAAGGACTTCTTCGCCTAGTTGTGGGGGCTCAAGGAGAGTTACTAAAAAGTTTAGTACAATACCTTGAGAGGGAGTCTCTGGGGAGTGGATGTAAGTTTGGTTGACCAAACCACTATAAATCTTTAATGGGATTATTTTATTATTTTATTTTTCTATATTTATTTCTATATTAATTATCTGGTAGAAAATCTTTAATTTTTTATTATTATGAAATTACTTTGCTTCCGCATCAAGAGATAAAATTATCTATTTTTAGATATTGGAACAAATTTAAAAAGGGAATTTTCTTTGTGTTTAAAGAAGTTTTTTTAATAACCAATTCAACCCCCCCACCCCCCCTCCTCCCATATGGTTAGCTTCGGGAGTAGTCTTTTAGGGTTTCAATACCCTCATGAACTTTCAAGTGGTATTAGAGCGAGATTTATAAATTAAGTTTTAGAAAATTTTTGAAAAAATATTAATGGCTAACTTTAGAAATCTTAATATTATGGAAGGCTATTCAATCTTGCAACCACCTTTATGTAAAAACATTTCTTTTAATTTTTAAAAAATTTGCATGTCTACATTCTTGCAATCAATTAGTTATCAAATATGGCATATGATTCAAACTGGTTATTCTGTGCCGTCACATATTGTAGTATAGAATAAATTAATACTCAATTGAATGCTAAATGCTTGAATTATTTTGGTTGTGCTTTGAATTTTGAAGATTGCTTTAGAATCTCTTTATGTACTACTGGCAAAGAAATTTGGGATAGATTATGCTCTACATACAAAGGTACTAATAAATTCAAGCAATCTAAGTTGAATATTCTAATGCATGATTATAAACTTTTTTGCATTAAATCTTATGAGATGATCTTAGACATGTATACTAGGTTTACTCAAATTATGACATCATTACATGTTTTAGGTAAAGAACTTTCAAACTTTGAAATGATCAATAAAATTCTACATTGTTTACATGATAAATTTCATGCTGAAGTCACTATTATATGTGAATCAAAAGACTTGAATGATTATTTTATTTATAATCTGATTGGCTCACTCTTTATCCATAAGCAAGTGTGAGTTAAAAACATTTTAATGCAGGCAAAACTATAGTTCTAAAAGCTAAAGACATGGATGGAAGTGGCTTAGTAGATGATGAAAGTGAAGAGTTAGCATCAATAACAAGCAAATTGGAAAGTCTACTGAAGCATAAGCATAAGAATCATCAAAAGTGGAAGAAAGGTAAAAACAGTAAGAATGTTATGATTTCCTTTGATGTTATTTGTTTTTGGTTAGGAAGCCTGGACATCTAAAAAATTAGTGCCTTAATATAAAAACTCTTCATGCAAAGGAAAAGGGTAAAAATAAGTAAATTGTAATAAGGGAAAATGATAAAAAATAAAAGATCTCCTAGGAAGAACTATCTTCTGTATCATCAGATCAGGAACAAGATAATGAGGTGTAATGTTTTATTTGTTTATTTATCTGTGTTATAGGTAATACATGTGTGCATGTTCTTTATTTTATTTTTGTTTTTCATGAATGTTTTTATGTTTTATGTTGTTTTAGTGTTTTTCTAATAGTAACTTATTTATGTTTGTAATATTTTATTTTATTTTTCACGTATGTTTTTAAGAATACTCTTTGATCATCACACTCAAATCACATATCACGTTTTATTTGCATAAGAGAATAAAATCACTTCTCACTAATCATATATTTTTAACATGAAAAATTTACTTCTTTTAACTTTAAATTTTTGGTAAGTGATTATTGACTTCTCTAAAAAATTAAAGGAAGAAAATTTGATGATTATCCCTCTTCATCTAAATCCTTTAGTGGTGTAATTTATTTTGACCAAAAACTATTTCAAGTTAAAAATTAGACCAAGAAATATATGTTTAATTTTTTACAGTTCTCTATGCCATTTGAACATTTTTGCAAATCAATTAATCTATTCCAAATTTTCTTACTCAAGATATCAATCTATATAAGATGAATTTAGTTTTCATTTGTGATTTACTCTTCCCTATAAAAGAGTGTGAGTTCCTCTTCTCTTATATTTGAAAGATAATATCATAACTGATAATCTTTAAAGACTTAGGCCTCATTTAATTAGACTTTTTTTCTCCTTTATTCGTTTGGATAAGCCAAACTCAATTACTTTGAATTGTTTGGAAACAAAACTTAACCGTAATTACTTGTTAATAAACATCATTTTTGTGGCAATTACAAAAATTTTTCTTTGCCTGCTTATTCGTTCCCAAATCACCATTTTAGATGCAAAATGTCCAAATTAACCCATCCCACATTCGCACATCCAAACACACGTTAACATCCTTTATCATCTTTAGCAGGTCGCACGAGGAATTTATTTCTTCCGATATATCTCCATCTAGAGGACTCCTAAATCGTCTGTTCTTCCCACGCTTGGCCTTAACCCCTCTCCATTTCTCCTACCTGAACACGACAACCTGCTACTGATCGGTTCAGGACAAAAATTCAGCCCTCGTTTGGCACAGTCTGCTTAACCTCGTAGCTAAAACTGAATTCCCTACCATCCCTGATCTTTTCTTCTTGCTCCTTCATTTTTGTTCAACTTTTCTCCTTGAACGATGTTCCCTTCCTGTCACAGAATGACAACGATGGTAGCTTACTCGTTCTGAAGGTAACTTTTTTCATTTTGCATGCTTATACGGCCAAACCCTATACATCTGGGATATATGATAATAACAGGGAAATGGAGGATTTATTTCACCATGAGATTAATGGGCACAAATCCTATTTGGTAGGATTTTGCAAAAATCATGCTCGAATCCCGCATAAGTCTTGTTGACAAAAGCGGATTGTTTTTTAAAAGCAGAGCAGGTGGATTGTTATAAGTCTTCGAATGCCTAGGTGGATTGTTTTTTAAAACTTTATTTCTTACCTTACAAAATATTACAACTTTTAACTATTATGAGGCACGATTTGGTACAATATGTACTGTTTATAAAAATTAATTAATTTAATTAACATAATACAAATTTAATTGCTTTAAACATTGACTAATTATGTTATATCCTAATATATATTTGATTTGGATATTCATAATTACTATTATTTTCTGTTTAAAGTCAATACATGCTTTGTATATCTAACAAGATACTACCAACATAAGTAGTAACCTACAATTATAAGTTTTTTAAATCAATAAAATGATTTGTAAGTATAAATAATAAAACCATCTTACTATTTTTTTAAAACTCTAGATGGGAAACCAAAAAGAAGGATATGCACCTGCAATGTGGGACATAGATACTACTTTAATTTATTGTGATATATGTATAAGAGAAATAGAACTAGGTAATTGACCAAGTACGCATTTTAGTAAGGAAGGTTAGAAAAATCTACTTAAACATTTCAACGAATGCACTGGAAGAACTTATGATCGAACCCATCTTAAAAATAAGTGGGACCAATTAAAGAAGGATTGGAAGCTATGGAAAGATTTGTTGTGAGGAGAGACTGGAATTGGCTGGAATCTAATTAAGAAATCAGTTGATGCTTCAATGATTGGTGGAATGAAAAATTAAAGGTACCTCTCAAATTCTAAATCCTTCACTTTATATTATAAATTCAAATAAACTCTTATGTAACATAATACATGATTCATAATTACTTATTTATTATACTTTAGGTTATGCCAAATGCGAAGAAGTTTCGTTTCAATGGAATACCACCAGAGTTGGAAGAGAAGTTAGATTTGATGTTTAGTTGTATTGTTTCAACTGGGGAGAATGTTTGGATTCCTACTTCTGGTGTACTTCCTCCAAAACTAAATGATGATAACACAATATCATCTGAAGAAGTCTACACTCAAGATGATCAAACACAACTTCCACATGTTATTAGAAATGACCCTACAACCAACTATGATTCACAAAGATCACAACAAAGTGTCGCATTCTTGTGTAGCAGGAAAAGAGTTAGAACTCCTAAGTTGGGACATGGACAACTATTTTTAAATCATATTCAAGATCTCGTAGCTGGTGCTAAATCTATAAGTTCTGCTATAAGTACATCGAATGACAAACGTGTAACATTTATTATCCTAGAGATTTTAGAAGAGATCTCTAAAATTCCTGATATTTTTGATGATTTCGAATTATGAGACTTTGCGATGAAGTACTTCAAAGATAAGAATAATAGGAAGATGTTCATGGGAATACCCATTGAAAGAAGATTATCATGGTTTCGTAGGAGATTTGATAGAAAATCCTTTTAACAATCCATCAAAGGAGATTTTTTGTTTTTGTAGTTGTTGTTCATGTGTCAGCTTATGTAAGAACTTATATGTCTATAATATGTTTGTTTAGGTTGAAACTTGTTTCTTAACATTGTTCTTGATATAGGTATGTTCAATTGCTTTCGTAATTGTTCATGTAGTTCATTAGGTTATAATGTTTGATTGTTAATATTGTGTTGGTTGTTAAAGTTTGGTGTTACATTATGCTTCTCTAAAAATCTATTCAAACTCGTATAATATTTCTAATTTATTTTTTTTTTTCAGTAGAAAATGGTTTGTTTAATTAAGTTTACTAATCATAGTTGTACATGCAAGTTTGCTATTTGGCTGCTTATGTTGGGATCCTTCTCGAAATTGGCCATTGAGATAAAAACTACACTTTTTTATATCTCTCCCAATTTTTTGTTCACTGTGGAAAGCCTTTAAAAGGGAGGAGGGTATGAATTTATCACATTCACTAGCATTCTGCTGGTTTTTTCTTAACCTCCATAAAGCATCCAGGCAACCTCTAAACTCCCACACCTAGAAATAAACCCAAATAACAACATGGTATATGTCTGGATTAAGCTTTTGATGCCTCGTCCCTACCAATCAGCTCAAACAATGCAAATCAAACAAGCTACCAAAAACTTTGATATCAAACCCTATTGACCAAAGCGAGGGATGGCTTGTGCATTCACCTAATGGACATGTATATATCAGTAAAGATAACTTCGACTCCAATCATATTACAAATTCAATTCTTCATAGATTGCTTAAATGGGTTAAACAATTGTCATCACCAAAGAACTTCGGTTGCTTGTCCGTGCTCTTCATAGTTAGTATAATCTTATTTATTATTGATTTTGATTTTAGTATAAAATATACATGTATAATGAATTTTTGTTTGTTAATATGTGTAATTTGTACTTATTCAGATCAATCATGTCTGAGGATTCTGTAAATTTTATGGAAGACGAAGTTCTTAATGACATGTTATAAGATAAGAAGCGTAAAGGAGTGGCATAATTTACTCCTACAGTACTTACGACAACATGTGTAATTCTTGATTATTTTGCATTGTACGTTTATAAGAGTCCTTGCATGACATCAGATCAAACTAGAGAAAAATGGGTGTGTGAGTTATTGCATGGTCATCCAAACAGATTTCATAGCATGTACCGAATGTCACAACTTATTTTCATGAACTTACTTTATTTGCTAGAATCATCATATGATTTACATGGATCTCATAGAGCTACTAGTAGAGAGATAATTGCAATAACTTTGTACATTTTGGGACATAATGAGAGTATTAAATCAACATGTGAACGCTTTCAGCACTCTATAAAGATTTTTAGAAGGTTTTTTTATAATGGTCTTAATGCATTAGTTTGATTATCAATGGAGATTATTGCACTTGTGGATAAGCTTTTCAATGATATTCCTGAAAAATAACTAATGAAACATGGTACATGCCATACTTTAAAGATTGCATTGGTGTTATTGTTGGCACACATGTTGATGCACGCATCCCTATTGAAGAATATGTTGTTTATATTGGATGACATCATTCACTGACACAAAATGTGCTGGCTGCATGTAATTTCAACACGTGTTTAACATTTGTTGCACCTGGTTAAGAGGGTTCGATACATGATGCGCATATATTTAAACCCAAAGTGATGGATCCAAGATATAATTTTCCTACACCACCTCCAAGTATTACTAATTTCTAGAATTAAATAAATAAATTTGTTAATTATGTTATACTGTATACTAATTAAGAAATTTATGAACAGGAAAGTTTTACTTAGTTGATGTAGGTTACCCTATACAAAGAGGATATTTGAAGCCATATTTGGGAACAAGATATCACATACCATATTTTAGAAGAGGTAATAGAATAATTAGGGGACATGAGGAGCTTTTCAATAATAGACATTCCTCACTAAGAAGTGTAATTGAATGTTCCTTTGGTGTATGGAAAAAGAAATGGGGAATATTAAGAGATATGCCTAATTATAGCCTTAAGAAGTAGCGACTTATTATTATTGGTACTATGGGATTACATAATTTTATTCAACGACATATATCACGAAATGATTCAGATTTTATAGACTATGACGTTGATGAATATTTTATTCATCATAAGGCATATCAATGTAGAGTAGGAGGGAAAGTTGAAAGAAGTAATCTCATAGATGCCAAAGTAGAGTTTGGTGATGGCGATGGGGTGAATGAAATGATTGAACTGAGAGAGAAAATTGCATTAGAATTATACAATAATAATAGGTATAATGAATATGAAAAGTTGTTTATTTTTTAAATATAAATTTCCAAATAATTTCATAGAAAAAAATATGAAATATTTGTTTTTATGTTTCTGTAACAGGAACCCAATTCAATCATCACACTGAGAAGGAGATGATTACATGGTTGTTAATGATTTAGTTATGAAAGTATTTGTAATGTTATTTGTTAATAGCTTTGAGGAGCAAAGGTTGGAATTTTACTTATATAATTAGAGCAATTATATGTGAAAATTTATGAATTTGTTATCAGTTTGTATTTATCAAAAAGCCATTTTGTTGTCTTACTATCTTTTTTGGTTTACTTGCACTGCTGAGTGTGAGTCTTATGTTTGAGACTGAATGATGTTTTTTTTTTTTTTGTTTTTTTTTTCAAAGCTTTGTGTTGGCTTTCACTAGATCAATTGCTGATTTCTATAGTATTCTTTCTGATTTGTGATCGAAATTGTAAAATTTTGTTTCATTGATTTTATCAATAATGATTGTTGAAAGACTGTAATATAACTAGCTCTGATATTGGATGGATTTATTCAATAGACTTCAATGGATTGCTTGTTCATTCTCTTTTGTTGTTAAGCTAAGCAAAGTAGCAAACTAAGATGCTTAGAATGATGTAAAAGGCGTTGCATCAAGCATCACATTTCTAGAACAATGTGACATTTGCATCAAGCATCAACTACGTAATGTTCATATATGTGTATTTTTTCAATCACATAAATAAGCTTGAAATAATATTTAAATTAAGAAATTGGTTTATTTGTTTACAAGATAAATGAATTTTCTAACATAAATATATTTTTGTAGTTGCACATGAGTATTTTTAATAGAAGAAAAAATAATGAAATATTGTAACTATCATAATAAAGTAATATAATTTAAAATTTTATCATATTTGTAGTAAAAATTATGCTATATGTTAAGAAACTATAAGTTAATAATGTAAAATTTTGATATTATAAGTTAGTAGAAAATTTCTTGTTTTTTTTTTCTTAGAAAGCCACATGTATAAATTTATTTAAATTTTTCCTTGTAAAATAAAATAAATAAATTACATATAATGAAAAATTAAGTATGGGTAATTTAGTCTTTTATAATAAAACCACTAAAGCTAAACTCCTAAACAAACAATTTAACTCTGTTGTCAAGTATTAATAAGCACTTAAAAAAATATTATCCAAACAACATTTCATTATTGAAACTCCATTTTATTAAATTTCCTTTTATAAAATTCCTTTTCTAAAACACCTTTTTACATAAGAAAAAAATGAACCAAACAAAGCCTTAAAAAGGAAGCAAGTTGGCAAAAATGAAAAGAGGCACAAAATGAAAAGATGCTAATGTCCGCTAAAAATTATAAAATACACAAATTGTATCAAAATTTAAAAGATGCATTAAGTGAATTAAAAATTGATAAAAATTTATAACATGAGCCCACAAAAAGTTAGCTTCCCTTCCTGTCAAGTCTTTAAATCTTAGACAAATTCATGTGCCAATTAATATCATCCACACTTGTATTTGAGAATCATGATTTCATGTTCATCACTTTGTAATGCTTTTCTCTTAAGATATATTTCTAAAAAGAAGTTTGAAATTATCACATTTCCTTTCTAATTTAATTTTTAAATTAGATTTTTATTTAAAAAAGGACTTTAACCTATAAGGAGTCTAAACTAGGGTTGATAAAATTTAAATTTCCAACCTTTTTAGATTATAGTGTGGTTAATTCATTTCTCGAAAAGCTTTTGAATAAAATCAAAAGGTAACTTTCTTATTTCAAGAAAAAATGTTAAAATTAATTTATTCTTCCTAAACATCACCCTCCACCTAATCAAGGTCGGTTTGACCTTCTGTGTTTGTTTTATTTTTTGATTGTTTGTTTCTTTTTTCATGCTTTTTTTTTTTGATAATGTCAAAGGGGGAGAACATATTTGTATGGTTACATTTGTTCATGTTGTATTTGCATTTATTTATCTATTATTTCAATTTATTTTTTTGTTGCCTAGTTTCTTAATTTCATTTGTCTTAAATAAAAAAAATTATTGGTATCTCCTATTTTTTAATATAATTATCTTAGTGAGGTGGAGATTTCACCTATTATTGGTATCTCCTATTATTCCCCATCTATTTCACCCAAATTGACTATTTTCTTATTAGAAAATTAAATCGTTTAGATTGCAAAGATTGTAAAGTTATTCTGAGTGAAAATTTATGTACCCAACATCGATCATTAGTTTTAGACTTTAAGATAAAGGGGAAAATAAGAAAAAATAAAGTAAAATGATTTTTTAGGATAAGATGGGGGCATTCAAAGAATATTAACAAAAATATTTTTGAGAATAAGATTTTAGATTTTAAGATTTTGTTTGTGCATGAGGATGCTAATGTTATGTGGGAAAAAGTGGCTAGTGATATTAATAATATTACAAAAGATGTCCTTGGAGTATCTAAGGAAAAGCTCCTAATAGTAAAAATAGTTGGTGGTGGAATCCAAATGTGCAAGAAAAGATTAAAAATAAGAAGTTTTGTTATAAAATTAGTTTAATTTTAAAAATTTTGATAATTGGAAAATATATAAAGTGGCTCGTAAGGATGCTAAGAAAGCAATATGTGATGCAAAGACATTAGCTTTTAGTGATTTATGTAATAAATTAGATACTAAAGAGGGAGAAAGATATATGTATAAGTTAGTCAAATAAAGAGATAGGAGTAGTAAGGATTTAGTTCAAGTGAAGTGTATTAAGGATGAAGATTAAAAACACTTTTCTTAGAAGATGATATTCAACAAAGGTGGATGAGATATTTTGCTAAACTTTTTAATGAAGATTATGAAAATAAGATTGACTATAGTGACCTTAGCACCCTAAATGAAAATAAAGATTTTTGTTTTTATCAGTGTATTAATAAAACTGAAGTTTGAGAGGCTTTAAAGAAAATGAAGGGTGGAAAAGCTGTAGGACCTGATGATATTCCAATAGAGGTGTGGAAATGCTTAGGAGATGAAGGAATTTCTTGGCTTACTAAACTTTTTAATACTATTTTGAAGACTAAAAAGATGCCAGATGAGTGGAGAATGAGTGTGTTAATTCCTATTTTTAAGAATAAAGGTGATGCACAAGATTTTATGAATTATAGAGGTATTAAGTTAATGTGTTATACTTTAAAACTATGGTAGTGAGTTATGGAGCATGGTTGCGGCGTGATACTAATGTTTCTCAAAATCAATTTGGATTCATGTCGGGTAGGTCGACTATGGAAGCCCTTCATTTATTAAGAGGTTTGATGGAGAAATATAGAGAAAATAAGGAGGGCCTACATATGATATTTATTGATTTAGAAAAAGTATATGATAAAGTTCCAAGAGAAGTGCTTTGGAGAGTTCTTGAAAAGAAAGGAGTCAATAATGCTTATATTCAAATCATTAAAGATATGTATGCAAGAACTATTACTTGTGTTCAAAAAACAAGGTGGATTGACCAAGTATTTCCCTATTTCGGTTGGGTTACATCAAGAATTAGCCTTAAGCCCATATCTTTTTTCTTTAGTCATGGATGTTCTCACTAGACATTTGCAAGAGAATGTACCTTGGTGTATGCTTTTTGCTGATGATATTCTTCTTGTTGATACGACTAGAGAGGGAGTTGAAGGTAAACTTGAATTATGGTGGTCAACCTTAGAGTCTAAAGGTATTTGCTTGAGTAGATCTAAAATGGAATATATGGAGTATAATTTTAGTGGTAATAGACCTAGTGGGGGATTATGACTTTAGGCGATCAAGTCATTAATAAGAGTACCTGTTTTAGATATCTTGGATCTATTGTTCAGAGTGATGGTGAAATAAATGGGGATATTATCAGCAGAATTCAAGTTGGTTATGCTATAAATTTATTATTATTATTATATTATTTATATATATATATATATATATATATATATATATATATATATATATATATATTGATTTCTTGAGTCAAGTAGGGTATGTGCTAGCTTAGTGACCATGCACACACTCACTCAATGGGAGTGAGATTAAGTCAAAATTAGAAGTTTAAATTTTGAACTCATCGTACTGTATGATTTATATCATACTATACAATTAGCTCTTCTAATAAATCATACTGGATGATTTAGATCATCTAGGATGATCAGTTATGATCATGAAAATAGTCGCTAATCATAATTTAGGCAAGATTTTAAGAGTCAAATTTTTTTCGAATTATGCCTAAATTTATTCTATGATTAGTCAATCAAATCTACTTAATTTTAATATTCTAATCATATTGTATGAACTGGATCATACAGTATGATAAATAGAGATTATTTTGGTCATCTCATATTTTGTCCCAAATGAATTATATTTTAGTTAAACTAATCATCATGGATGATTGCATAATCATACTGGATGATTTATTCAAACACTTAAACTGACCGTATCCGGCACTGCTGATCCTATAGGCAAAAAGGTTTATTTTTTACTAGTCATATAGGAGATTTTATGACTGAAATGAATTTTAGGGTCTTTAAAGCTCATTATTTAATCTTTCTCTAAAGGCATTATAAATGTCTTTGGCATGCATTGAGTCTCCATTCTTCTAGAGAAAATTTGAAGAGAGAGCCTTGAAAGGGATAGAATAAAGGGTGAAGTTTGAGAGGTAGAAGATCCTTTTGGGTTTCAAGGAAGTGTAGAGGGGGTTTCACATGGTTGCTCCGGCAAGCTTACAACTCAGTACCATCAGATTCAAGGTTGTCTTTAGGGAAGTTTTGGGAAGAAGAAGATCTCTTTGGTGTCAAAGGACCCAGCTACTCCACCGCACCGAGGAAGGTGAAGGAAGGTGAAAGTGATTCCAGTTTCTCTACCTCAGCAGGAGGGTGAAAAGTATTCAAGGTTCTCTTCCTCACCGGGAGGGTGAAAAGGAGTCAAGGTTCTCTGCCTGTGAAAGGAGTTCGGTCCTCTACCGGATCGGGTTGGTGGAATATAGTTTGTAAGGGCTTCTCCACCTAGTTGTGGGGGTTAAAAGAGAGTCACTAAAGAGTTTAATGAAATACATGGAGATGGAGTCTCTAGGGAGTGGACATAGGTCAGGTTGATCGAACCATTATAAATCTCTTATGTGATTGTTCTTATTTTTATTATTTTGCACTTTATTTTATGCATTTATTTCTGTGTTATTTTGTGGTTGAAAATCTTTGATTGTCTATTATTGTGAAATTAATTTTCTTTTGCATAATGGGATAAAATTATTTATTTTTAAATGTTGAAAAACATTTAAAAAGAGGATTTTTCTTTGTGTTTAAAGAAGTTTTTTTTAATAACCATTTCACCCCCCCTCTTGGTTAGCCTCGGGACTAGTTCTTTAGAGTTTTACAGCCCTCGCAAACTTTTAGATTGCTCTTATATGAAGTTTAGAGCCAAGTATAAAAATAAATCATATCTTAGTTCCTTTTTAAGGTAGGGGAAGAATCTATTAATGTAGACCTAGCTTTAAATATTTATTTAGTTTCATGATCAAAATGATAAGTCAATATTCATTTTATCGTTTGGGATGGATTAAATATTTCTTATATTATATTTTATTATTAATATAAATATATTAATTTAGTTTTTTAATCAAACTGGTAAGTGAATATTCCTTTTATCCTACGGGGTGAATTGAATATTCCTTATGCTTTATTTAATAAATATAGTTCCTCTTTTCAAATTAATAATGAAACATTAATCTATCTTTTAAGATGATATAATGTTAATATGTGTAAATTTAATAAAAGAGGTATTTTATTTTTGAGAAACTGCATATAGCAATATTATTAAAAACCAAAGAAGAAGAAAAACTAAGTGAATTTGGATAAATCACATTCCTCCTTCAGTATATTAAAGAAATTAGGAGGAATGTGATTAATATCCAAACTTTCCCAACCAAAGTCATTATTTCTAGCATAGTTAGCACAACAATCAGCTAACTTATTATAACCTCTATTTACAATTTGAATAACAACTTGATTAAACTTTCTAAGAAAAAAAGAATTCTTCAGAGCAAGTGTTATTAGCTCCTTGCACTCCTTCCTTGATTGACTTTTGAATGAATTTTAAAACATTATGATTTTCTCCTTCTATAATGATTACTTTAGCATCAAACATCCACTCTTGAAGAACTTTATTGAAGGATAAAACTGCTTCTAGTTCTAGAGAAGAACTATCCCAATGTATATGTTTGAACCCAAAGGCAAATAGGAATCTACCTTTGCTATCTCTTAGAATTCCTCCAATTCCTGCAGAATAGTTATTACCAAGAGAAGCATCCACATTTAATTTGATCCAATCGGTTGGAGGGGGATTCCAAATAGAAGAAAATAGCCTAAGCTGATTAGAATCCCAGTTGACCGTGATAAGATCATAATTTATTGATGAGGATGTGAAAGATAATGCATTTGCTGCTACAATATTGAAGCTATCCTCTTTATCACCATGGACTAGCTTATTTCTGCTTTACCAAGAATGAAAGATGATCGAGCAATATAGATTTCCCAGAAAAATATTAGAATTTGAAATTTTCTTCAATTCAGTAATGCAACAATTTAGATTATTGAAAATCGGGATGTTAAAACCCCAGCTTTTCAAAACCTTCAGAACATCAATAATAAAACTGCATTTCACTACTATATGATTAGCATCTTCAATTTGATTGCATCCTCTAGGACAACCATTGTAGTTAATGAGTCTTCTATACATTAAAAACTCTTTACTTGGTAAAGCTTTGTTCAAAAATCTCCACCAAAAGACCTCTATCCTTGGTCTTAGTTTCAACTTCTTCAACCATCTCCAATTGGCATTCTCCTCTTCATTGCTGTATTTTTGTTCAGAAATTAAATATGACAATGATTTTCCAGAATGTTTTATAGCAATCCCTATTTCATCTTTTGATATTCTGTTCTGGATCGGAAAAGAACAAATTAGTTCTACCAATTCAGGGCCAAAAACTTGCTTTATATTTGAAACATCCCATTTACCATCCTTTATGAAATAATGTAAGATTTCTTGTTCTTCTTGCAGATTTGCTGAAAAAGTAGGCCACCTATCAATACATTTATCAAAGATCCACACATCCTTTGAAGTATTGATGAAATTTCCATCCCTCACCTTCCATCTAAAAATTTTTTGTAGAGATTTAGCTCCTTTAGTAATAATCTTCCAAGAAGAAGATTCTCCATATTTATGTTCATATTCCAAGATATCTGAACAATATTTAGCAATAAGAACTCTTTTCAAAAGGGATGTAGGATTTGAGATGAGCTTCCAAGCAAATTTAGCCCTCTAATTGTCAATTTTATCAGTAGCAAAATTTATACCTTGGCCACCATATTTTTTGCTCTTACAAAGAGTTTCTCAATCAACATAGTGCAAGAACTAACTCTTATCATGTTTTCTCCATAATAAATCTCTACTCAATTTATCTAAATCATTGAGTACTCCCAAAGGAATCAAAGAGTGAGTAGAAAGAAATATTGGCAAAGACAAGAAAGCAGATTTGATGAGTTGTATTTTACCAGATAGACTAAGGAACCGATTTCCCCAAAGATTGAGCTTGTTATAGGCTTTCTCCAGTAATTCATTAAAATCTGATCCATTATGTCTTCTCAACGCCATTTTAATGCCAAGATAGTGCAGCTCTTTAACAATTCTGATGCCCAGAATATTCGACAAAGTTTTTCCATTGTTCCTCCCTACAGACTTACCAAGGAGTAAAAAAGATTTGGACACATCAATCCTTTGCCCAGTCCAGCTGTAGTAACTCTTCATAATTTTATTGATTTTCTTAGCATTCCTACAAGAAGCTATATAAAAAACAATTTATCATCAGTATATTGAAGGTGAGATACTTTTTCAGCATTTGGAGACACTTTAACTCCAATTTTTGGTCCCCTTTGTTTGAATTCTTCTGTTAACAATTGTGAGCACAAGATAAATATAAAAGGCGATATTGGGCAACCTTGCCTGAAGCCGCATTTAGCCCATATCCATTCAGTATTAAACCCATTTATATTAATGGTGTATTTGGTATCAACTACACATTGAAGAAGAAGCTTTGAAAATTTTTCCGGGAACCCATAAATGTGTAGTACTTGTTCCAAAGTTTGCCAACCCATGCTATCATAGGCTTGCTCCACATCCACTTTGATGGCCATTAAGCCTTTTTTAGATTTAGAAAATCTAAATTTGTTGATGATTTCTTGAGTTAAAAGGGATATTATCCAATATGGATCTACCTTAGATGAAAGCAACTTGATTTTCAGAAATGATTTTAGGAATGCAGCCAACTAATCTATTCAACAAGATTTTGGCTGAAATTTTATAGATGGAATTACAAAGACTAATCGATCTGTAATTAGAAGGATTAACAGGGTTTTTAAGCTTTGTAAAAAGAATAATAGCAGTTTCCTTCCATAGATCACACATATGTCCAGATTGTAAGAATTGATAAACCGCCTTCCATATGTCATCTTTAATGATTTTCCAATAAAATTTAATAAAGGAATGAGTAATTCCATTAAGACCAGGAGAAATATTACCTTCAAGTTGTTGAACCACAGCTTCCAGTTCTATAACAGAGAATTCATCCACCAGCAAACCAATTTCAGCTCCTTCCAGGATTTTGCTTGGTTTCGGCCATCCAGATAATTTACAATTCGTCAATCTCCAAATAAAAGAGGTATTTGAAGCAAATCATCTGGCAAACCAAACAAAAGTAAAATTTTTCCACACAGGGCAGCTTCACCATAGCATCAGTTCTCTAGTGAAAAGATTCTAGGAGAATCTAGAAGATTCCTTAGGAGCGCAGCAGCAGTGGGGAGTTGAGCACTATAACAAAAATTCATGTTAGTTGTTTTTATATTAAAATATCTAAATATATTTTTCTTAAGCCATCACCCTAGCCATCCCTCCCTTTATTACTGCTTGGTTAGAAGAGAAAGGGAGGAGAGAGGAGGAGGAGGGGGAAAGAGAGAAAGAGAGAGAGAGAGAGAGAGAGAGAGAGAGAGAGAGAGAGAGAGAGAGAGAGAGAGAGAGAGAGAGAGAGAGAGAATACTTACTCTAGTTCATTTTCGCTCTATCATACTAGTTGAGAAAAATGATTTGATCATTGTAGCTAACCTAAATCTTATTTTAATTTTTAGTAATTATAATTTTTCAATTTTTTCTCTCCTAAATTTAATTAAAATGTAATATCTCTCATTCTAAAAATTTTCTATCATATAACTTTTGATATGTGATATATATCATCATCCTAACTATTATGAATAGTTAATATTAAAAATTCACTATATAGTTTTACTTGTATGTTATTTTAAATAAAATGGGTAATATATATATATATATATATATATATATATATATATATATATATATATATATATATATATATATATATATATATATATATATATATATATATTTGAAACTGCCAAAAGCATTAATTAAAGAAAACTATTACAAGCTACTATGTGATAGAAAGTCTATCATATTCCTCCTTAAGCAAAACAAAAAAACTTGGAGGAATCTTATTACAATTGAGATTATCCCAAAGAAAATCACATAATAAAGCAAAATTAGCACAAAAATTGACTAATTTATTACTTTCCCTATGAACAAAATGAAATAAGAAATTCCCCACATCTTTCAAAAAGGACAAGTCTTCAATCGGTCTATTGTCCCATTTATTAGATGCTTCTCCAAAGAATGTTGAAGGTACTTGATGACATTGTTGTTATCTCCTTCAATAATAATCCCTTTAGCATCAAAATTCCAATCTTGAAGAACAAATTTTAAAGCTCGGATAGCCATAAGTTCCAAAACTCCAATGTCCCAATGAATACAATTGAACCCAAATGCAAAAGGAAACCTTCCCTTGGAATCTCTAAAAACTCATGCAATTCCAGCTTCATTTGAATTTTAAAGAGTCACATAAAAGTTACCTTTAATCCAATCAAGTGGTGGAGGGTGCCAAGAAGAAATAGACAGCTTAGGAAGCTGATTAACACCTTAGTGGTCCGAGAGGATGTTGTAACTTGATGAAGAAAGAGCTATTTCAACAGCTCTTGAAGCCAAATATCTGACACCCAGCTCTTTATAGCCATGAATTACATTATTTCTACTTTTCCAAGATAAATAGACAACTGAACAATAGAGATTAACCATAAAAGGATTTGACTTTGAAAGAAGCTTTAGTTTCTTTAAACATTCAGTGGGAGAGGTATATATTTGCATTTTTAATCCCCATTTGCTTAACACTTCAAACAACTGAACCAGCTTTTCACAGCAAACTGCAATGTGTTCAATAGTTGCAGCTGCAGCACATCCTCTTTGATAGCTATTGACCTGAATGATTCTTCTATACATCAGAAAATCACATGTAGGAATAACATTATTTAACAACCTCCACCAGAAACATTTAACTCGTGGTGATAATTTGATTAACTTGAGCCATTTCCACTTAAAGCAATCATCAGTAGTAGGAACTTCTAAATTTCTCACCAAAGAAGCTAATGATTTTCCAGAAAATCTGATCGTGAGTTCCATGGAGTCAGCTTCATCCTCCTTATCAATTTGCACTTGTGATATCAGTTCCAGCAAATCTTTACCAAAAAATTTACTAAGTTCGCCTTGATCCCATTCTCTATTTTTAATGAAAAACTCCAGCTTGGGAAATTCCTCCTCCATCACATTAATAAATGTTGGCCACTGAGAAAAACTCCTGTTTAGGAGCCAAACATATCTTAGAATATCAATTGAATGACCTATAGCAACTGTCCATTTAAGCAATGGCCTCAGTGATTTAGCTCCTTTCAATAGAATCTTCCATGTTGATGAGTATTTTCTTTTCCAATTATCACTCCAAATACAATCCCTATTTTTCTTTTAATGTCATATATAGCAAATAATTAGATTCGTTAATGAATTCCCAAGCAAATTTAGCTCTTAGTGGATCAACCATAGTTACAGCTGAATGAATTCCAGTTCCACCTTCATCCCACGGCTTACAGAGAACATTCCATGCTATATAATGCATGCCTTGCACATTATCAGATTTTTCCAAATAAGATTTCTGCACATCATCTCCAGTTTTTTCAAAATGTTAAGAGGAACCAATGAATGAGAAACATGAAACATTGGAATAGAAAGCATCACAGATTTCACTAGAACTAACCTCCCAGGTAAAGAGAAGAATTTATTCCCCCATCCATTTATTTTACTTGCTGCTCTTTCAAGGATAAATAGATAATCCGAAGATACCATTCTTCTCATACATAATGTAATACCCAAGTATTTTAATTCATGCACTTCCTTATACTTGAATATTTTAGACAAAATCTTTCTTTTTGTTCGACCAACTGATTTCCCAAACACAATAGAAGATTTTTAAGATTGACTGACAAACCAGTCCAATTGCAGTAATCTAAAATGAACCTTCTCAACTTCTTCAAATAAATGGATTTAGCTTCAGAGAATAAAAGCACGTCATACGCATATAATAAGTGGGAAATCTTGGGAGCCGATGCAGCTATATTGATGTCCAAATCATTGACATTATGATAAAAATTATTTGATAAGAGTTGTGAACATAAAATAAATAGATAAGGAGATAGCAGACATCCTTGCATAAATCCACTTTTTGCTTCTATCCACTTTGATTTAGTACCATTGAAAAGTAAGGAAAACTTTGGATTTGTCACACATTCTATCAAAAGATTTGAGAAACTCAATGGAAAACCAAAATGATCCAAAACTTGCTTCAAAGAGGTCCAAGACATACAATCATATGCTTATTCCATATCTATTTTCACAACCACCATTCCTTTCTTAGATTTTGAAAATCTAAATTGTGAAATAATTCTTGAACTAATAAGACATATTCAGATAAGGATCTACCTTTTAAAAAAGTAGCTTGATTCTCTAAAACCAGATTGTTGATTACCATTGTTAGTCTATTTAATAAAACTTTTGCAACAATTTTATAAATAGACAAACATAAGCTAATAGGACGAAAGTGAGAAGGATCTACTAGATTTTGGACCTTAGGAATAAGGACCACAAGAGTTTCTTTCCATTTAGCATTCATAGTACCCGAAGCCAAGAAATGAGGAAAAAGCCCTCCATATGTCTTGGTTGATTAATTTCCAATAAGCTTTGATGAAGGAGTAAGGAATCCCATCAACACCAGGCGAAATGTTCTTCCCAAGATTCATAATAACTTTTTCAACTTCCTCAAATGAATATTTAGCTTTTAAAAGATTAATATTTTCCAAACATAAGGAGCAAATAGCCTTCGGCCATCCAATAAGAAAACAGTCCCTTTCTTTCCACTTTTGAGAAAACAATTTGAGAAAAGTTTCTTCAATAGCATTTAGATCTGTAACCAACTCTCCAACCTCATTTTTCACTTGCTTAATGAAATTCCCATTCCTTCTACCATTAGAAAAAGTATGAAAAAAAGTTGAATTGGTGTCACCTTCTTCCAACCATTTTGCCTTCACTCTTTTTCTCCACCACATATTTAAACGAGTTAGAGTTACATTTAGATCATGTACCTTTGTTTTGAGTAACAAATGTATCTCATCAGCATTTACTTTCCCATTCATTTCTACTTTTTGCAAATCAGCCACCTCCTTCTTAAGCTTCTTCTTTAACTCCATAAGGTTTTGATGTTTAGCTCTACTCCAAAAGAATAGAGCCCTTAACACCTTATGATATTTTTTATTCAAAACCTCCATAGGATCACCTTCAACCACTTTGCTCCAAGCTTTCTTCACCACATTAAAAGATGACAGGTATGACAACCAAAGAACTTCAAATCTCAGCAATTTGATTTCCTGAAATTTTTTATTAAAAATATGGAATACTATAGGACAGTTGTCAGAAGCCACCTGAGCCACATACCTATTAGCTGCTTGAGGAACCAATTCCAAAGCTCTAGAGTTGAGCAAACACTTGTCAAGTCTTTCCCAGATTCGAGCATTCCCACTTTTTTTTTGTTACACCACGTATATTTAGGACCTATGATCCCCATATTGTGATAGTCAAATTCATTCATAAAAGAGTTCATCTCTTGAGGAGCAAGAGAGAATTTAAAATTTTTACCTCATTTTTTTTCTTCTTCAGATAAAATACAGTTAAAATCACCTCCAATAATAGCTGGCATATCAAAAGAAGAATGCAATCCCAAACATTCCCAATGATTTCTTCTACTGTACACATCTCTACTACCATAAACTGTAGAGACTATCCAGGAATCTTTGTTAACCACACTAAGCTTCCCAATCACACATTGATCAGTATCTTTTATCATTGAAAAATCTGCAATATCAGTTCTCCACATTACCACTATTCCTCCTGACATCCCATCAGAGGGACATAAAATGAAATCGCATCCTTCACCCATACATTTCCCAAACTCCAATTTATATATTGTAGTAATTTTAGTCTCTACTATAGCAACAAAAAAAAATCCCAATACCACCCCTTTAAATATAGAGAGGCTTCCCTCTTATTTTCCCCTCTACAGTTCCAAAAAATAAGTGAACTCATTTAGCCTTTAAGGGGGATGGTTCCCCACCCTTTTTTTTTTTGTTCAAGCCATCTAGCTTCTTAATTCATGAGGATTGATTCAATGGTCCCAAAAATTTGAGCTCCTTTTGAAGTTTAGGCTTCACCTTCCCAACAGTATCCAATTCTTTATTATTAGATACTGAGCCAGTACAATTTCCATCCTTCTCATATGATCCCATAACAATCTCAGCAACTGATTCAATAGCCTTTGCTGAATTTAAGATTTCTCCTTCTTCAGATTCAGGTTCAGCATTTTGAACATTCACAACCAAAACATTTTTCCCATTTTCTTCCTCTAGATCACCAAGCATTTCAAATTTGTTATTTCTAGGAATAGAAAAACCATATTGAGAATTATTTACCATTTCCACTCCTCCCGAAGCTGATTCTTGATTTGGAACTTCTAATGCTTCTATATTCTCCTTCTCGGTTTGTAGATTTTTTTCCCCCATTTAGAACACTGTCTCCATTTCTAGCTTTCAGTATTTCTGCCTCTTTATACTTCATCTTATTGTAAATAGGAACAAATTTCAGAATAGCAGCCTTATTACTTTTCACAGCAGTAGTCCATTTCTTTTTTTTTTTTTTTTTGTTGACATGTACCCAAGGCCCATAGGAAGGATCCTTAGGCTCAAAATTCCCAAAATTACCTTCCAAATTTTTCAGTGCCACAGCTGGTTCATTTCTTCCTTCCAACTTATTCATTTCACAAGAATTGATTAAGTGCCCAATTTTTCTACACTTATAACAAAAAGAGGATATCTTCTCATACTCAACTCTTTAAAAGAATCTTCCATTTAGAACTTCAACCCAAACTCCCAAAGGGAGTTGCTTATCAAGCTCCACCCTCATGCAAACTCTAGCAAATTCCCTCTTACTCCATTGAAAATGCTACCATCTACTAGAAGAGGATTACCAATTAACGAAGCAAATCTAGCAACATTAATTTCATCCCAACAAAAAAGAGGATGGCTAGGCATCCTTATCCACATTGGACAACTTAAACCTTTTAAAGATAAAGGAGAGAAATCCAAGCTCCATTTATCCATATCGATTATATGCCCATTTACGAACCAAGGTCCTCCAGATAATACGTTCTCCATTGCCTCTTTTTTTTTTTTAAAAAAAAGAACACAACATCCATCCTGAACCAATTGAAATCAAATGAAATTTGCCAAATTGACTCCATTGAAGGCATAATTCTATGGCAATCAATTGAACCGAGATTCTTCCTCCAAATACCTTCACAACAATAGAGTGTTGAAGACGATCTGAATTGCTTTTTACATTGGGCTCAAACAGTTTTACAGCTTTTTTGTCTTCTATTAAAAATTGTTCCTTCTTATTAAGATCAACCTTAATGTAAGATCATTTGTTCCATGGGTTAGTTTCCATATTTCCATTCACTCCTCGTATAACTCCTTGATCTTCTATCATCAAGGAATTGATTTGAGCATTTTTGCAGACAGCCGAATGATCTTCACTATATTTTTGAACTGAAGGACATCCCTCTGAAATGCAATTTTCTTTGTTAACATTTCGAAATCGATTGACGAAAATCTTCATACCAAAAGATTAAAAAGCTTCAGCTTCTGTAGAAATGATTTTACTGACAAGTCGTGGCATTCCCGTATCCACAACAGTTTAAATCTCTTTTCCTTTGCCCGCCACAAGAACAGGGGAAATCGGCTTGAAAATAGTAGGCTCTTTGATCACTAATGCACCATTCTTTGGAGATGATTCATGAACCATAATTGGTCGTGAGTTACGAATGATGAAGCTCTCAGCAGCTCCATCACCGGAGAAGATTGTCGGATGATCGGCTGGCATCCCCGAAACAGCTGCCAAATCAAAAAATGATTAGAATTTGAATAATTTTCTCTCTCTAGAAAACTGGAGTCTTTCTCTCTAGAATACATTTCATGATGGAGAGAACATAGAAGCAAAGATGGTGGATAACAGTTCAAATACTCTAATTGGGCTAAAGAAATGGAGGATTTCTTTTCTAAATGGGTAACATATTATTAATAATAAAATGATTAGAAATCAATGTTGCAGATTGGGGCCCAAGTCATGTGATTTTTTATGATAATAAACATTATTGTTTTTATTTACTATGTTATCTCCTAATAATTAAGTTCATTGCATGTATATTTTCACTGTTGAATACTAAGTTTTCAAGTCCATAAGCTCACTCTCAAGCCAGCTCAAAATTGGGTAGTCTAGGTCTGAGCCAAGTTTGTAATTTAAAGTTTAATGCATTTTCTATCTTTTCTTGAGTCAATTATAATGTGGTGAATCCTGAAGCTAAGTAACCTTCTACAAGCAAACACACTTAGGGGGAGAAATTTGATAAGTTAAAGTTTTTTTTTTCTATTTTTGATCATATCATACAAGATGAATTAAAATCATCCTAGTCGATCAATTAAAAATAGAAACCCTAATTAAGGCATTCTATTGAGATGAAATAATTAACTAATCATACTAGATAACCCAAATTATCCAAGACGATCAATCACATGCATGAAATCCAACCGTCAATAATATTTTAGGCATGTTTTTTATATTCCAATTTTTGTCTAATTATCTCAGATGATCAATATCATCCTAAATGATGAAATATAATCATGCCTAAGTTGATATGATGATTAAGAGAGTAATTAAGGTTAGATTAATCAATTATATCATCCTAGACAATCGCAGAATCATACTGGATAATTCTCCTAAATCTCATTGACGTCCTGAACTATCTACTACTGGACGATAATGCATGGTTATTGAGATAATCATATAGGATGATCGCAAATCATCCTAGATGATAAGTTAAATTTCAACATATCGCCCCAATTTATCTCTTGGACATCCCGAACTATCTATTGGATGAAAGTATATGTTTGAACTAATCATACAAGATGATATATACATTAGTCCTAGATGATTAGTACAAACTTTAATTTAATCATACAATAAACCCAAATCATCCTAATTGGAAGAGCTGATTTAAACTAATCGTACAGGAAGATCTACAGATTGTCCTGGACGATCTTTAATGGCAAGTTGAAAATTAGGGTTATTTTGGAGCTCTTCTATTTAAGCTTAAGTATTTGTCCTTTGATAAACTATTTTTCTGAAGTCCTAACCTAAGGAAGCTTAGAGAAGGAGAAAGAGAGTTTGAGAGAGAGAGGGATAATCTTATAAAGGGGAGTTGGTGAGGGGAATCACAAAGGTTGCTCCAGGAAAGGATTCATTCATCTTCTTCAATCTTCATCCTTAGTTCCTTGGTGGCTCTAAGGAGACAATCATCACCATCAGATTAGGTTCTCTGCCTAATCCAGGAGGGAGTAAAAGGATTCTAGGTTCACTGGCTTCACTAGGATGGAGAAAAAGGATTTAAGGTTTTTTTTCCTTCAACAGGAGGGTGAAAAAGGATTTAAGGTTCTCTGCCTCACCGTGATGGTGAAAAGATTTTACAAAGGATTCTTTGTCTTACTATGGGAGAAAAAGGAGAGTCTCTGAAGGTTTAGTGCAATACTTGGAGGGGGTGTCTCTAAGGAGTGGACGTAGGTCAAGTTGACCGAATCACTATAAATCTTATGTTCTTTCTTATTACTTTTCCATATTTTAATTTTTGCACTTTAATTTTCTATAGTTGATTGTATTGCAAAAATTTTTGATTTATTTTGTTAATAACTTCTGCATCAAGAGTTGATCTTGTTTTTTTTTTTTTAAATATTCAAAAAGGTTTCAAATTTTTTTTTAAAACTATCATTTCACCCACCTCCCACCCCATCCCCCACTCCCCCCCCCCCCACACACACACACCCCTCTTGGTTAGCCTAGGGCTTAACAATCCTAATGAACATAAGGGCTTAACAACCCTAATGAACTTTCAAGTGGTATAAGAGCGGGATTCATAAAATCAAATTTTATAAAACTTTTAAATTTTGATCCATGGCTAACTTTAGAAATAGAAACACCACAAAAGGTTATTCAATTACTAGACCACCTCATCTTGATAATATACCTTTTGATTTTTAAAAACTCGCATGTCCACCTTTTTGCAATTTATAGATTATCACTTGTGGATACTTATAAAAGAAGGTTATTCTACACCAACACGTGAAATTAATGATATAAAAATTGAACTTCCTTTTTTTCAAATGGACTTTTGAAGATAGAGATCTAGCACAACTCATTACAAAAAATATTTAAACTATTTTTTTTGTACACTAAAATTTGAAGATTGCATGCGTATTTCAACATGTATAACTAGTAAAGAAATTTGGGATAAATTATGCATTACTTATGAAGGCACAAGTGGAGTTAAGTAATCTATATTGAATATTTTACTTTATGACTATGAACTTTATCTCATGAAACCTAGTAAGTCAATATCAAAATTATATATTAGGTTTTGCCAAATAGTCACCTCCCTATATGCCTTAGGAAGAGAGCCAATAAACTATGAGAAAGTTAACAAAATTTTAAGATGTTTACCTTCTTCCTTCGATACTAAAATTATTGCTATAACTGAATCTAGGGATTTTAATGTTTTTTTTTAAGATAACTTACTTAGATCACTCATTGTTTACTAGCAAGGAGAAAACCAAAGACAACTTGATGTATGGGAGAAAAAGGACAAATTGTAGCCTTAAAAGCTAATGATTCGAATAATGATCCTTCAAGTTCTGAAAGTGATGACGTTTCTTTAATTACTAGGAAATTCAAGAGCTTCTTAAGGAAAAAGCAAAAGCGTCATCAGAAATAGAATATAGGTAAGAACCATAAGAATTCTAAAGTTTATTTTAAAGTTATCTATTTGAATGCAGGAATCCAATACATCTGAAGTCTGATTGCCAAACTCTGAAAGCTCACCCAAGAAAGGAGAAGGGTGAAGAAAAGCCTAAGATTAGGAAGGATAAGAAATGGAACCAAAAGGCTTTTTGGGTAGATTTTGCATCTGATTCCTCTGAAACTGAAGCTAAAGAGGAGACAACAAACTTGTGTTTAATGGAAAATGATCATATTGGTCACTCTAACCAAGAAGAGGGATGTGAATTAACATACGATCAATTGCTTGATATTTTTGAGAAAATTCATTCATCCTATAGAAAGCTTAAAAAATCACATGCTAGACTGAAACTGGAATTTTTTAACTTATAAAAAGAGCATGAAATTTTGATTAAAGATCATTCTACTCTTGATAGCAATAACATGATATTATTAGATGAATTTAATGCTTAAACAAAAAGTATTCTAAATTGACGATGAGCATGATTTCTTAAAAAGTTTGCATGTTGAGTTAAAAATTGCTTATAAGGACATAGATACTCTTGCAACTGATTTATATAGTAAAGTGCATGCTTTGAAAATAGAAATTTTAATTCTTGAAAATACAAATAAATTTTTAGAAGCTAAATTAACTACTTTTAAAGAAAATAAAAAATGACCTGTATTGCTTGAGTTTCACAATCCATCTGGTCAGCATACATCATTCAAACCTAAGAAGAGGCACTATAACATGAGTAGATTAATAATCTCTTTCCTGGTGTTAGATATTTTTTATGTGACATGTTAGGACATATCTCCCACACATGTACCATTCACTGTGGAACACATTTAATGTAGAGACCTAAATTGCATGATTAATAACATAACACATATTCATTGCATTATTTTTTCTATAAGAAGGGACCAAAATTTGTTTAGGTTCCTAAATCTAATATCTATTAATTTTATAGGTGTGCTCTCACACAAAATCTAGTGAGAACATGTGGTACCAGGATAGCAAATGTTCATGCCATATGACTAGAGATGCTAATCAATTCATTTTGCTGGAGGATAGGGTTGGAGGCAAGGTCTCTCTTGGAGACAACATCACCATGAAAGTGGTGGGCACAAGTATAATAAAAAACTCCAAGAATCTTTTGATTGAAAATATTTTACTTGTTGATGGCTTAAAATATAATCTGCTTAGTATAAGCTAGTTGTGTGATAAAGGCTACATAACTAAATTTCTATCTACTAGCTGCATCATAAGCCTGAATAGAAAAAAATTTGCTACTTCATTTTGCTTAAAAATGATTGCTGATGAATTTTGGTTGTGGCATAGAATGCTTTGTCATTCAAGCATGAAAAACCTTAGAAAGATCACCCAAAAAGATATAGTGAGAGGGATAATCAAATTAGAGTTCACTAAGGATCACATGTATTATGATTGTCAATTAGGAAAGCAAGTCAAATCCTACTTCCCTTTAATTAAAGATATTTCCACTAGTAAACCCTTAGGAGTCCTACACATGGATCTCTTTGGACCTATCAGCACTACACGCATAGGAGGGAAAGTCTTTAGGTATGTGATTGTTGATGAGTATTTGAGCTTTACTTGGGTGAGATTCCTATCTCATTAAAGTGAATCATTTGAGGAGTTTAAGTCTTTTTCCACATGGATTTAGAGGAAGCTAGGTTGTGAAATTATGACAATTCATACTGATCATGGTAGAGAATTTAAGAATGAAAATTTTTAATCTTTCTATAAGGAGCAAGGGATATACCATAACATTTTTGCTCCTATGACCCCTCAGCAGAATGGGGTAGCTTAAAGGAAGAACATGATCTTAGTGGAAGCTACTAGAGCCATGCTTGATGATTATTCACTTTAAAAATTCTTTTGGGCTGAAGCGATGAACATAGCCTATTATGTGTTAAAAAGGATGAAGTTAGATCCAAACTGAATAAGACGCCCTATGAGATCATTAAAGGTAGGACACCCAACCTTTCCCACCTCCATGTCTTTGGATATAAGGTTTTCATTCTAAATAATGGGAAATCACTTATAGGAAAATTTGACCCAAACTCTAATGTAGTGTTCTTAGGCTATTCAAGTGTAGGGACCTATAAAGTATTTAATAAGAGGATATTGGTGGTGGAGGAGACTACTCAAGTAGTGTTTGATGAATCTGATTCTGAGAAGTTTAAGGTTGAGGAAGAAGATGAAATAGATGAGATTTCCCAAGGAGTAGAAATTATAAATCTAGAGTAAAGGGTATAACCTTAAAACACTTTGCCTAGAGAATAGAAATATTCTTCAAGCCATCATAAAGAACTGTTCTTAGGAGACTCTTTTGAAGGTGTTAGAACTAGGCAAGGACTTAAAAATGAAGTAAACCACTCTGCCTTTATTTAAATGACTAAACTCACAAATATCAATCAAGCTCTTTCTAATAAAATCTGGATCCTAGCCATGCAAGAGGAACTAAATAAATTTGTTAGGAATGATGTCTGGGAGCTAGTAGAAAAACCTAAGGACCATAGTGTAGTAGAACCAAATGGGTATTTAAGAATAAAATAAATGATTATGGTATGGTGGTTAAGAAAAATGCAAGATTATCGGCTAAGGGGTATAGCCAAATAGAAGGGATTTATTTTGAGAAAACTTTTGCCCCTGTAGCTCAATTAGAAGCCATTAGAGTGCTACTATCCTTTGCCTGTTATAAGGGATTTAAGTTTTTAAATGGATGTCAAGATCGCCTTTTTAAATGGGGTAATAAAAGAAGATATGTTTGTAGAGAAACACCTAGGATTTGAGAATTCCCTATTTCTAAATCATGTTTTTAAATTAAAAAAGGCTTTGTATGGATTAAAACAGGCACCTAGAGCATGGTATGAGAGACTTAACATATTTTTACTAGAAATGAGAAGAGTAGGAGATGAATTACTTATAATCCAAATCTATATTAATGATATACTTTTTAGATCTTCTGATAAAAAAATATATGATGTTTTTTCTAAAATAATGAGTAAGGAATTTAAGATGAGTATGATGGGAGAATTATCCTACTTTTTGGGGTTTAGTATAAGGCAAATGGATAATGAAACTTTTTTTAATCAATCAAATGATATTAAGGACATCTTAAAGAAATATGAAATGGATAAAAGTAAGCTAATAAACACTCCCATGAGCTCTAGTATTCAATTAGAGAAGGATTAAAATCATAAATCAATTGATCATAAGAAATACAAAGGAATAATTGGATCAGTGCTTTACTTAACTGCTAACCGACCTAATATAATATTTAGTGTTTATCTCTATGTTAGATTTCAAGTTGATCCTAAAGAATCTCACTTGACTGCAATTAAGATAATCCTTAGATATCTCTTAGGAACCCAAAGCTTAGAAATTTGATATCTAAGGCATATCACTTCTTTTAAAATTATTAGATATTCTAATTTTGAATTTATAGGATGTATGGTGGATATAAAGAGCACCTCTAAAATATGCCAATTTATAGGACAATCCTTAGTCTCTTGGTCCAGTACAAAATAAAATTTTATTGCACTTTCCACTACTGAAGCTAAGTATATTTTCTTAGGAAGTTGTATGGCCCAAGTCCTTTGGTTGAAGTAACAAATTTGGGATTCAAGATTACCTATAAGCATACTTTCTATTCTATGTGATAATACTAATGTCATATGCATATCTAAAAATTCTATTCAATATTCTAGAACCAAACACATTGATATAAGACATCACTTTATTAGGGACCATATTACTAAAGAAGATATTGAGCTACACCATGTAGAAACTAAAAACCAACTGGCTCGCATCTTTACTAAACCACTGGCTTTTAAAATTTTCAACATCTTATGAACTAAATTAGGTGTCATAGATATTTGCTTGAATTCGTTGATTTCTATTTTCTAATTTTTCTTTTGTTTTTTTTTTTGCATATTTATTTTTGTTTATGTACTTATATTTTTCGCTTTTCATTTTTTGTTATTTTTCCCTTCAAATTTTTTTAATCAATGGTCACTACTAGTATTGATTTCTTAAATGACATTTTTGCCTTGCTTTTGGGTTTTAAAAATTATAAATCATGATTGACCTCCCTAAATTAGTTAAATGAAGAAATACGGCTGATTGTTTATCTTCCTTTAACACCATTAGTGGTGTAATTTTCTCTTTGAAGCAAAAATCTATTTTAAACTAAAAGTTGGACTTTTAAAATTGAGATCTTTTTTATCTTCTTATAGAAATCTATCTCATATGAATAATGTTCAAAGTCATTAAATCACTTTCATTTTTTCTTTATTAGGCTGTTGCATTTATCATATGAATATGATTCTGATTTGTGGTTATTCTTCCTTATATTACAGAGTGAGTTTTTTTCTCTTATATCTCGAATATATTCTTATAACTGGGAGTCTTTAAAGGTTTCAAAATGGTGCTAGCTCACAAAAATAATAAGATACATAAAAATGAGCTCAAAAGAAAATTGAAAAGATGCACAATGATCGCCAAATAATTGAAAGATACACAAAATATATAAAAAATTAAAAGATATTCAAAGTGTGCTAAATAATTCACAAAAGCGACAAAATGAGCCCACAAAGAAATAAGCTTCATTCTCTTTCAATCCTTTAAATCTTAGAAGAATTCATGTGTCACTTGATATCTTCAAACACTTAATTTTTGAAACCCATGATCTTGACTAATAACTTTGCTATATTATTCTATTATAATTTTTTTGGAACAAGTTTTGAATAGATCACTTTTCTTATTTGATTTCTTTTCTGAGTTAGATTATTGTTTTTAAAAATATTTTTACCCTATAAGGACTCTGAGCTATGGTTAAAAAGAATGTTTGTTCTACCATTTTTTGGATTTAGGTGTGGTTAATTCATTTCTTACTATTTTTAAATCTAAAATTAAGGTAACTTTGTCATTTATTAGATGATGATTGATTTTAAAAAAAAAATTGTTTTTATTCTTTTCATTATTCTTATCATTTTTTTATTTCTTGTATTATGCTTTTTCTTTCATGTGTTCTATAGTTCCTCTTTTTTTATGTCAAAAGGGGGAGTAGGTAAATTTTTAAAAGCTTGTGTTTAGTGCTTATTATTATGTTCTTACTTAGTTGTTTTGTGTATGTTATTCTATTTTTTTTACATAAAAAAAATATTTTTCTTATGTCACCTCCCCTATTTTTCAAAGAATTATCTTAGCAAGGGAGAATTTAGGGAATAGCAAAACACGTTTGAAAGCTTTTAATAATAATGTTTGCCATCATCAAAAAGGATGAGATAGTTACAGACTGGGGCCCAAGTCGTGTGATTTTTATGATAATAAATATTATTATTTTTATTTACTATGCTATCTCCTAATAATTAAAGTTCATTATATATCTATTTTCTCTATTAAAAACTAACATTTCAGGTCCATAAGCTCACTCTCAAGCTAGCTCAAGATCGAGTAGACTAGGACTAAGTCATGTCTATAATTTTAATTTAAATGCATTTTCTACCTTTTTTTTAAGTCAATTGTAATGTAGTGAATCCTAAAGCTAAGTAACCTTATACACACACACACAAGGGGAGAAATTTGGTAAGTTATATTTAAAATCATCCTGGATGATCTATTAAAGACAAAAACCCTAATTAGGGGATACTATTAAGATGAGATAATTAACTAATCATATTGGATGATCTAGATTATCTAGAATGATCAGTCACATGCATGAAATCTAGCCAACAATCATATTTTAGGCAAGTATTTTATATTATAATTATATTTTAATTTTTGTCTAATCATCCCAGATGATCAACATCATCTTGGATGATGAAAGACAATCATGCCTAAATTGATCTGATGATTAGGTGGGTAATTAAGGTTAGATTGATCCATCATATCGTCTTGGACGATCGCAGAATCTTACTGGACAATTCTCTATAATCTCTTGGACATCCCAAACAATCTGCTGGATGATAATGCCTGATTATTGAACTACTTATACATGATGATCGTTGAATCATCCTAGATGATAAATTATATTTCAACATATCATTCCAATTTATCTCCTAAATGTCCCAAACTATCTACTAGATGAAAGTGTATGTTTGAACTAATCGTACATAATGATATATACATCATCCTGGATGATCAGAACAAACTTAGTATTCTAATGGTACAAGAAACTCAAATCGTCCTGGCTGGAAGGGATAATTTAAACTAATCATACATGTTGATCTATAGATCATCCTGGATGATCTTTGACGATAAGTTAAAAATTACAGTTGTTTTGGAGCTCTTCTAGTTAAGCTTAAATATGTTGAAACTTGTTCAATATGAATTAGGTTATTTAACCTAAGCTTATGTTCCAGCGGCTAACCAAGAGGGGGGGGGGGTGAATTGGTAATTAAAAATTAATCGCGCTTTTAAAAATTTAAAATCGAGAATTAACTTTAGTGAATTTTATAGAAAGAGATTTTTCAACCACAAGTTAAAACAATAAAAATTAAAAGGCAGCGAAAAATAAAAAGATACAAGATTTATAATGGTTCGATCAAACCCGACCTACATCCACTCCCCGGAGGCACCCTCCAAGTATTGCACTAATAACACTAGTGACTCTCCTTTTTCACCCATAGCAAGGTAGAGAAGCCTTTACAAAACTCTCTTCCACCACTACCCGGTGCGGCAGAGAACTGCCATCCTTTTACACTCTTCCCAGTGTAGGCAAAGAACCCTTCATCCTTTCACACTCTCCAAGTGTGGGAAGAGGACCCATCGGCTGTTCACACTCTCCAAGTGTAGGCAAAGAACCCTTCATCCTTTCACACTCTCCAAGTGTGGGCAAGGGACCCGTCGGCTGTTCACACTCTCCAAGTGTAGGCAGAGAACCCTTCGGCTATTCACACTCTCCAAGTGTGGGTAGAGAACCCTTCGGCTGTTCACACTCTCCAAGTGTCAGCAGAGAACTGAATATGCTTAACAGATCTTCTCTCAAGAAATCTAGAAGGAAGAGAGAAAAGAGTGAAGTAATAAAAAACCATAAGTGGAGACTCTTACCTTTGAGTACCAAGTGAAACCTTCACGTTCCAGTAGTAAGAATCCTCCTTCAAATAATCTCTCACACTCACTCCTTGAGTCTCCCTTCAGTTGGCACGAAGATTAGTAGGCAAAAAGATTAAGAGGCAATTCTAATTGGACTTTATATAGGAAAGACACAAAAAACCATTCAAAAATTGCTGATATTCAAGCCTGTACATAGTGGATCATGCCGTAGGATCGGTGGATCGTCCTGGATGAACTTACTTAAATCAGTTCCATATAAACCCAATGTATATTTGTACGATTTGACTTCATACCCGATTATCATCCCGTACGAACTAAGTTTGTCTGGTACGAACAGTTATACCATAGATCAGTTTGACAAACTATAGGAAGTTATCAAAATTGGAAGAAATAAAACATTTTTGTCCTGGGACGAATAAGAGTTCGTCTGGACAAAATTTTTATAGAGAGCATTTTGTCCTAGGCCTAATAGGAACTCGTCTGTACAAAACTTTTTTAGAGAGCATTTTGTCCTAGGACGAATTAAAGTTCGTCAGGACAAAATTTTTATAGAGAGCATTTCATCCTAGGCCGAATATAGGGTTTTGTTTGAACAAAAATTTTCCAGAGAGCATTTCGTCCTGGGACAAATTGAAAAATTCGTCTAGACGATCAGGACTTAGAAAAATTTTCTTACTTCCTGTTCGTACCATTGCTCTTCCAAGGAGATATTAACTTGATCGTCCCGTACAAACATGGTTCGTCCCGTACGATCAGTATGAATTTTAAAGATCTCCCCGAGTGTGTGTGTGCTAAGTTACTTAATTACAATCACTCCCTCTCAAACTCAATACAATAAAAAGTACAAGCTTCAATTTTATAAATTATCTCATGCTGAATTTTGATTTGAAGTTTTCATTAGTCTGGAGTTCGATTATCCTGAAATGTTAGTCCACACAAGAGAAAAAATAATTTTTCTAAAAAGTGTTAGAAGAAAACAAAACTTTAAAACAATAATATTTGGAATCATCAAAACTTTACAAGTTGCAAAAATGTAAAACATGCAAATAGTAACTCTCTCAACAATCTCCCCCTTTTTATGATGGCAAAACAATTATTGTTTGTATAAATTTCAAATTTTAAGAATCTCCTAAACCCCCCCTTGAATTGATGAACATATGAAAATAATGAGGCATTTCACAACAAATTTATCTTTTATCTTTTCCTTTTTGATACACAACAAGCACATAGATAGCGGTACGATACAAACAAGCACACAGATACGATATAAACAAGCACACAGATACGATACAAATAATATTTTCTCCCCCTTTTGTCAACAGCAAAAAGAGAAGAAGAAAAAGTACAGTAATGTAAGAAGTCATATGATAATCCTTTGATAATTGATCCTTGAAAGTGATTGAAATAAATATTGCAAATAAAATCAAATCATTAGGTAAATAAAAATGATTCATAGAATTTAAGAATAGATATAACATTGATAATAATAAATATATATCAAAAACATGAATCAATTTAGATACTAAGATAAAAAAAATCATAGCAAAAAGGATGAATATAAAATTTGTATATTTCAAATGTCAATATGAAATATAAATGTACAGAAGATTAATTTGGATTAAGATATTAAAAGATTGTGGAAAGAAATGACTATAACATGTGGCACTTTGTGTATCTTTTTCAATAGTTTTGATACATTTTTGTGCATCTTTTTACTTATGTGCTTATTTTGTGCCTCTTTTTTAAATTGCGAACCATTGCGCATTCTTTTTGATTTTTGTATATTTATACATTTTTCAAGAGTAATCTTGATCTTTCCAAAATCAATAATAAAAAATTTCAAATTTTTCTTAGTGCATCAATATTTATTGATAAGTGAAATACAAAATAAGAAAACATCACAATTGCAATACTAATATTAAATATTAATGTTGTCTAGTAAGAGACATGAAATTGACATTCTTAGTTTTATCAAGAAATAAGCAAAACTTAAATTTAGAAAAATTTGATTTTCTAATGAACTCAATTTTGAGTTGCAGTTTAAGTTTAGGGTTTAGGGACGAATAAGAGCTCGTCTGGACGAAATTTTTATAGAGAGCATTTCGTCCTAGCCCGAATAGGAACTCATCTGATCAAAAATTTTTCAGAGAGCATTTCGTCCTAGACTGAATATAGGATTTCGTCTGAACGAAAATTTTCCAGAGAGCATTTCGTCCTAGGAAGAATTGAAAAATTCGTCTAGACGATCAGGACTTAGAAAAATTTTCTTACTTCCTGTTCGTTCTATTGCTCTTCCGAGGGGATAACTGACTTGATCGTTCCGTACGAACATGGTTCATCCCTTACAATCAGTATGAATTTTAAAGATCTCCCTAAGTGTGTGTGTGCTAAGTTACTTAATTACAATCACTCTCTCTCAAACTCAATATAATACAAAGTACAAGCTTCAATTTTATAAATTATCTCATGCAGAATTTTGATTTGAAGTCTTCATTAGTATGGAGTTTGATTATCCTGAAATGTTAGTCCACACAAGAGCAAAAACAATTTTTCTAAAAAGTGTTAGGAGAAAACAAAACTTTAAAATAATAATATTTGGAATCATCAAAACTTTACAAGTTGCAAGAATGTAAAACATGCAAATAGAAACTCTCTCAACAAAGTATTGATCCTTTGATAAAATCTTTTGCTAAAGTCCTAACCTAAGGAAGCTTAGAGAAGTAGAAGGAGAGTTTGGGAGAGAGAGGGAGAATCTTATGAGTGGGAGTTTACAAGGGGAATCTCAAAGGTTGCTCTAAGTAAGAATTTGTTTATCTTTTTCAAGCTTCATCCACAGTTCCTTGGTGGCTCTAGGGAGATGACCATCAGTATCAAATCTAGTTCTCTACCTACTCCAAGAGGGAGTAAAAGGATTTTAGGTTCTCTGCCTTCATTAAGAGGGTGAAAAAAGATTCAAGGTTCTTTGTATTCACTAGGAGTGTAAGAAAGGATTCAAGATTCTCTGCCTCAATTGGATGGTGGATATATTTTATAAGGGCTTCTCCGCCTTACTATAGGAGAAAAGGAGAGTCACTGAAGGTTTAGTGCAATACTTGGAGAGGGTGTCTCCAAGGAGTGGACGTAGGTCAAGTTGGCCAAACCACTATAAATCTTATGTTCTTTATTATTATTTTTCCACATTTTAATTTTTGCACTTTAATATTCTATGGTTGATTGTATACTTAAAATTTCTAATTTATTTTATTGATCTTTTTCACATCAAGAGTTGAACTTGTTTGTTTTAAAATATTCAAAAAGGTTTCAAAATATTTTTATTTTTGTTTAAGAATTTTTAAAACTACCCATTCACCCCCCCCCCCCCCCCCCCCCCCTCTTGGTTAGCCCATGGCTAGTTCATAAGGGCTTAAATACCCTAACTTTTAATCAATATATTGCATTTAGATCTGGAATGCATTATATGCACATTTTTGTTATTCATTTAGAATAATATACATTTTTAACATACTATATGTATAGTGTTAAGTATATTGAAAAATGCATTGATTATATGTGATGTTTGCTATTATAGTTTATATGATATGAAATATGTATAAAAGCAAGAAAGGATGGCTAGGAATGATTAACTAATTTAAGCTACCTGGAGACATGTTACCCTTTACAAGAGGATGGGCCAACAAACTTATCCTTAAATAATATTTTTGGAGTAATCCTAAGTGAAGTAAAAAAGGGAGTCATAATAAGACTGGTTAAAATGATATGATTCACCATTGGACATGAAATGATGACTTCTTACATAAAAGTTACTTCTTACATCATATTTTATAGTGGTTTGGTGAACTTCACATACGTCCACTCTCCGGAGCCTCTCCTTAGGTATTGCACTAAAATATAGTGACTCTTCTTTTGCTCCCACAGCAAGGTGGAGAAACCTATACAAACTCTTTTTCATAGACCCCAGTGAGGAAGAGAACTCAAACTCCTTTTATTTCCTTCTGAAGTAGGTAGAGAACCTTAAAATAGCACTGATAAAGACCTCTCTAGAGTCACCAAGGAACCAGGTACAATGATTGGAGAAGGAGACTCAAATCCTCACTTGGAGCAACCTTTGTGAACACCTCACAAACCCCCCTTACAAGATCCTCTCTCTCTCTCCTTCTCTAAGCTCTCTCAGGTCAGGACAACAGCAAAAGATCCTCTTATTAATAAATAAGAGATCTTATAAAGAATGCCTTAAAAACAAATTGCTCTAATTTTCAACTTGTCTTCAAAGATCATCCAGGATGATTGAAAGATAGTCTTGTACTATTAGTGCAATTTAGCCCTTCCAACTAGGACAATCTGTGTGTGTTAGATGATTAGAACATGTTATTTATTTTGGTCATCCAGGATGATGTGGAGATCATCCTATATGATTACTTCAAAATTATGCATATAATCTAGAAGATAAATCAGGACATCTAGGAGATACATGTTAGACGATGAAGAAATATCACTGATTGTCCTAGGATCATGTTTGGATCGTCCCATATGATTATTTCAAAATTGGTGATTATCATCTAGCATATAGTTTGGATCATCCAGGAGAAACATCTGGGTGATGAAGAATTATAACTGATCATCCAACAAATAGTTTGAGACATCTAGGAGAACTAAGGTTTTTTATGCATATCATCCAGGACAATCCTGCAATTATTTAGGACGATATGATCGATCAATCAAAACTTAATTATTTTCCTTAATCACCTAACTAATTTAGGCATGATTATAATAAATCATCTAGGATGATATGGAATTATCCTATATAACTAGAACAAAGTTCTAAATATAAATTTTTTCCTAAAAGAGTTTAGTGGCTAAGTATTTTTAATTTGAGCATATCATCCAGGACAATCAGAGTATCATCTAGGATAATTTACTTGAGCAAGTTTACATGATCTGGATGCCCTAATTATGGTTTTTATTTTTGATTGATTACTTAGGATGATATGGGAATCATCCTATATAATATGATCAAAAATATAAAAACTCTGACTTACCTAATTTCTCCTCCTGAGTGTGTGTGTAAGGTTACTTAGCTTCAGGATCCACCAAGATATATTTGACTCAAGAAAAGAAAAAAAAATACATTAAAATAGAAATTGCATACTAACTCAATCCTAATCTACCTAATCTTGAGCTGCTGATTGATGTTCCAAGCAAACTTGTGGACCTGAAAGGTCTGCGAGCAAGGCACATAAAACAAATATGCATGAATGGCAATAGTCAAGGATTAATAATTTTTGTTATCATCAAAATCATAGTGCTTGGGTCCAGATCTGCAATAATCTCACTTTTTTTTTATGATGACAAACATTATTGTTGGAATAATTCAAATCACATATTTTTTTCTTTTTAATTTATAAAAAAAATGAAATATAAAACAAAGAAGAATAGTGTAAGTAAAGCAAAACAAATTTTACTAAAATAAGTAAATGATAAAAATGATAACACTACTCCCCCTTTTGACTTTACAAAGAGGTAATAGAAAAAATAACTACGAAATAGAAACTAGTACATAAATAAGTACAAAACATCACATAAAAAACACTAAGCAATTTATAGGTACAAAGAAACCTAATCATGTAAAGTAGATGGTGGTGGTGGTTGAAATAAATTGTGAATGGAAGCAAATTGCTCCCCAAACCAGGCCATATCCTGGCCATGGTGTTGTTATTGCTGGATGACATATGCATTGAAACGATCAACATCCACTACATGTTGCTGCACTTATGAAACAATATAGGAGTTAAACCTAGCCTCCCACTAGTCAAATCTCTCCATTAATTGATCTAGCTATGACTATTAAGGATAGAAACAGGTTTAGGAATAGCCTTTTCCCCTGCTTCCTCAACCTCCTTGTGCTCCAGGTGGAGGTGAGTGATGTGAAGAATGTGGAAAGAGCTATTAGTGTAGAAGGCATGTTAGTAGTTTGATTGGGTAGGATACTGAAGATTGTACTTCATTTCATGAATATATGCAATGGTGTGTCATAGGGCTAGATTTGGTTTCCTTTTGTGTCTGTGATCCCTAATGCTAGTCAAGTGTTTAATGTATCAAAAAAGAAGATCAGTAGCATTAAAATCCCTATGAGCCATGACATAATAGGTGGTGAGGGAGAGTAGAGGACTTATGTGAATACGGTCACCAGCCTTAGGAATTATAAGGGTTTGAAGGACATGTTGGATTATCCTAGCATCTTTGACTAAGGAATTGGAGGCACCATCATGGAAAGACACATTGGTATGTCATAAGTATTGATTAATAGGGCTCCATTTGAAGTCAGGATCTAAAGCTATGATGTAAAGTTTGTCCCCAATTGTGGAAAGTTGAAGAAGTTCATGACAGTCTTGATAGGTGATTTTGACAGGTCTTTTATTCACAAAAGATTGGAGTGTAGTGTAGGTAGATTTAATGGGAAGACTGGCAAAGAATTTATAAAGAAGTTCAAAGTGGAATGGGAAAGTAAGGGTCAGAATGAAAGTCAAGGTGGTATGAGCAAACAAATCTAACACTGGATAAGTAAGAGTGCGGGGATTAACAATCTTAGAGGATGTATTCCCTACTATTTTATATTAGAGATAGGAAGCATGATCTATTGCCTTAGTGAGTCGACATTGCCCTTGAGGAGCTTCAAATAAGCATTCTAAAATGCTTGCTACCAGCCATTGAAAGTATTAGAGAGAAGAAGTAAGGATTGAAGAAGTTTATTGTGAGAAAAATGGTTCTAATACTATTATTTATAAAGAGTCGGTCAAATCATCTAGGATGATCATGGAATCATCTAAGATGATCAGGAGCAATAATGATGCCCAGGATGATTAGTTAAAAAGGTGGTCATATCATCCAGGATGATCGGACATTATCCAGGATGATTAGACACAGGCAATCATCTCGAGGAGTCAGCCAGTATGATATTTAATTATATGGATAATACAGGATGAATAGGTAGATCATCTAGCATGATGGGTAATAATGAATTATACCGACCAAATTAAAAATATTTAATCATTTTTTGCCACATGGATCATCCAGAATGAACATGTGGATTATCCAGGACGATCATAAATAATTGAGGCAGAATTCAATTAGAGCATCTAGGATGATGTGGATAATCCATAATGATCTCAAATAATAGAATCAGATCAGCTGTTAGATGGATAATGAGCAGTGTATTGATGATATCATCCAGATGATAAAAAAATTGTCCAAGACAATGTGAACAAAATTTGAAAAATTGATGATGGTTAAAGATGATCAGAAGAGGTCCCAAAATAAGTAAAGCATTAAAAATAGGCAAAAACATAATAAAAATATAATAAAAATAGTAAAAATATTAGAAAAAAATAATGTTTTTTTTTTAATCAATGCTAGACAATGATAAATTTTTCTTATAATTGGATTAAAAATTAGTAAAAAATGAATTAACATTGCCAAAATCCAAAAAATGGTAGAACAATCGATCCTGTTAACCCCAGCTCAGACTTCTTATAGGGCAAACCATTTTTTTAAAACAAATATCTAAATTAAAAAGATAATCGAATAAGAAAAGTGATCAGTTCAAAACTTCATTCTAGAAAAATATCTGACAGAATAATGTAGCAAATTAATTAGTCACGACCATGAGTTTCAAAAAATTAAGTCTTTGAAAATATCAAGTAACCATCAATTCTTTTATGATTTAAAGGGTTGAAAGAAAAGTAAGCTTGATTTCTTGTGGGCTCATTTTATGCCTCTTATTAATTATTTTGTGCACTTTAAGACTATTTTAATTTTTGATATACTTTATGTATCTTTCAAATTTTTTATGATCATTGGACATCTTTTCATTTTTTCTTTTTAGGCTCATTTTATACCTCTTATCTTTTTTGTGAGCTAGCTCTCTTTTAAAACCTTTAAAGGCTCTTATTTGTGAGAATATCTTATATATATTATTGAAGAAAAATTCACTCTCTAATATAAGGAGTAAACCATAAAGTAGAATCATATTCTTATGATAAATAAAACAACAAGATCAAGAAAGCTTGAAAGTTATTTGATAACTTTAAACATTATTTATTTGAGATAGATTACTGTAAGAAGATAGAAAAGATCTCAATTTCAAAGTTGAATTATTAATTTGAAATAGGCTTTTACTTAGAAAATAAAATTACACCACTAAAAAGAGTTAGAGGAAGGGAAATAATCAATGTTGTTTCTTCCTTAACTAATTAGGGATGTCAATCATTGATTTCAAATTTTCAAAAACAAAATAAGAAAAAATATGTCTTTCCAACATTGATTGATAAAATAAAATTGAAGTGATAAATAACATAACAATAAAACACAAAAAACTATGGCACATAAAAAAATAAAAAGCAAACAAAAACTAAAGAAAGATCAGAACTAGAAAAAAATTAGAGTTCAGTAATCATCAATTTCATGCAGCTATGTCTATGACACATAATCTGGTCCTTAGGATGTTGAAGGTTTCAAAGGCCGCAGTTTAGTAAAAATATCAGCCAATTGGTTTTTAGTTGCTATATGGTGTAGCTCAATATCTCCTTTAGTAACATGGTCCTTAATAAAGTGATGCCTTATGTCAATATGTTTGGTTCTAGAATGTTGGATAGAATTTTTAGAAATGCAGATGGTACTAGTGTTATCACATAAAATTAACATTGTGTTTATAAGTAATCCTAAATCCAGAATATATTGCTTTAACCAAAGGACTTGGGTCACATAACTTCCTAAGGCTATATATTCAGCTTCAGTAGTGGAAAGAACAAATGAGTTTTATTTTCTATTGGACCAGGAGACTAAGGATTGTCCTATGAATTGACATATGTTGCAAATCTGATTTTATGGATTAGAATTTTGATGATAGCAAACATTTATGTTTTTCTACGGCTGCCTTGCCTACTAACATTTTAGTTCCACAAGATCAAGAACTCAAGCCAGTTCAAGATTGGGTATATTAGGTCTGAGTCAGTTTATAATTTTTCCCTTTCTTGAGTCTATTGTAAATGATATAGTTCTTGATGCTAAGTAACCTTACACACACACACATTGAGTAAAAATTTTGTCTATTAGTTAGAGTTCTCTATTTTGATCTCATCATCCAGGACGATCCAAATATCATCCTAGAAGATCTGTTAAAAATAGAAATCCTAATTAGGGTATATGGTTAAGGCAGCGACATTAAGCACATCATCCTGGATGATATTTGCATTGGTCGAGATGATAGGCTCAAATAAAAAAGAATCAACCGCCAGATCTATTTAGGTATTATTTATTTTTGGACATCATCCAGGACATCGTCTTAGACGATGCATGCCTAAATTAATCTGCTTATTAAGGAAAGTAATTAAGGTTTTAATTACTCAATCTAATCATCCTGGACAATCGTAGGATCGGCCGGGATGATCAGTTCAAAAAACCTTAGTTGTTTCTAGAAGGTCTTCATTGGCCAGCTGCCTTCAGGGAGATGGTCTGGACGATTTTCACGGATTTGAACTAATCATCCGGGATGAACGTGAGATCGGCATGGATAATCAAAATATTTTTTCATCGTCTAGACATTCATTCAGTGCGATTGTCTAGATGATATTCAAGGATTTGTACTGATCGTATAGGACGATATTATATCAGCTTGGATGATATGAACAAAAATTTTTTGATCATTCCAAACTGTTCAGGCTGATTGAGAAAAATTTATGTTGATTATCCATGACGATATATATATCATCCTGGATGATAAAGTTGGTTTGTATAAAATAAGAGCTATTATGAAACTCTTATATTTAAGAGCTATTGTTCTACCCAAGAGCTCATCTTTTGCTGATGCCTTGACTTGAGAGAGCCTAGAGGAGAGGGAGAGAGAGAGAGAGGATCTTATGAGGGAGAGTTTATGAGGGGCTTTATAAAGGTTGCTCCAAACAAGGATCCAAGTTTTCTTCTCCGATCATCATCCCTTATTCTTAGAGGTTTGAGAGAGGTTCACTTCAGCAATTGATTAAGGTATTATGCCTGCTTCAGGAGGAATCAAAAGGAGTTAGGTTCCCTGCCTCACCAGTGTTAGTGGAAAGGAGGTTCTATACAGGCTTCTCTGCCTTACTGCAAGAGCAAAAGGAGAGTCACTAAGTTTAGTGCAATACTCGGAGGGCGCTTCCGGGGAGTGGATGTTAAGAGAGTTGTTATTTGCATGTTTTACATTCTTTCAACTTGTATTATTTTGATGATTTCAAATATTATTATTTTATGTATATATATCTCCTAACACTTTTTGGAAGATTTATTTTTGCTCTACTCTGTACTAATATTTCAGGAAAATCAACTCCAAGCTATGAATACTTCAAATCAATTAGCAAATATTCATTTATAAATTATAAGTTTTGAATTGAGAGGGAGTGATTGTAATTGAGTAAAAAATCACAACACACACACTTGGGAGAACAATTTTTATGAACTGTTCGTACGGGACGATCATGTTAATTAAGCCCTCGGAAGTGTAATGGATCGAACAGTCAGGGAGAAATTTTTTTTAAGTCCTAATCATTCAGGACGAATTTAGCATTTGTCCCAGGACGAACGTCTCGGGATTCTCACTTTGCATTGTTCATCCAGACGAAATGCATGGTTCGTCTCTGGATGAAACTCTATGTATAAAATCACACAGGACAAAATTAACCTTCATCTCTGGACGAAATTCTCTGTATAAAATCATCCAGGATGAAACTTATTCATCCCAGGATGAACCTAACCGACTTACCTCAGTTGGTTTCGTCCTGCAGGGATTTAGGAACCGACCTATGCAATAACCGTTTCGTACCGGATGAACCTAGTTCGTATGGGACGATTAGCATGTACGAACATAATTCGTACCAATATACATCAGGATCATTTCTAACACTTTAAGTAAAATCGTCCAGGACAATCCACGATCGTACGGGATGATCCATTTCGTGATAACTTGAAAATTCTGCAATTTTGGACGGTTTTTCTTGTCTCTCCTATATAAGGTCCAATTTTTACTGCCACCAAATCTTTTTGCTCATTGATCTTCATGCCTATTGAAAGAAGAGTCAAGGTGAGAGTAAGAGAGAGCATTCAAGGAAGGATTTCTATCACTGGAGCGTGTAGGCTTCGCTTGGTGTTCAAAGGTAAGATTTCCACTTGTGATTTGAGATTACTTCACTCTTTTTTTTTCTTCCTTCTAGATTTCTTGTGAGAAGATCTATCAAGGAGATCGGGTTCTCTGCCCACACTAGGAGAGTGTGAAAAGACGAAGGGTTCTCTGCCCATACTAGGAGAGTGTGAAAGGACGGACGGTTCTCTACCATCGCTGGGGATAGTGTAAAAGGACGACAGTTCTCTGCCAACACTAGGGATAGTGTAAAAGGATGATGGTTCTCTACCGCACTGGGTAGTGGTGGAAAGAGTGTTTGTAAAGGCTTCTCCACTTTGTTGTGGGTGCAAAAGGAGAGACACTATTGGTATTAGTGCAATACTCAGAGGGTGCCTCTGGGGAGTGGATGTAGGTCTGGTTTAGACCGAACCACTATAAATCTTATGTCATTTATTTTAACTGTTTTTTATTTTCTAAATTTTTCTGTTCAAAAAAGTTGTGGTTGAAAAACTTTTTTTATAAAAATTCATTAAAGTTTTTTTTCGGTTCAACTCATCTAAATGAGGGACAATTTTATAAAATACCAAATCACCCCCCCTCTTGGTAGCCTTGGGACATTAACTTATGTTTAACAACCTATTCACTAGACTCAACAAATGGTATTAGAGCTTTGTTTCAAAATCATAAGTTTGAACTACTTTTTGATTAACATAGATAGCTACATTTCGAAACCGAAATACACCTGAGGGTTACTCTATTACTAGACCTCCACTGTTTAACAATATACCTTTTTATTTTTGGAAAATACGCATGTCTACTTTCTTACAGTTACTTGATTATCGTATGTGGATCTTAGTCCAGAAAGGTTATACAAAACCAACTAAATTAGTTGATGGAGTTAGGGTAGAAACACCTTTTACAGACTGGACTATAGAAGAACGTGACTTAGCACAACTAAATGCTAAATATTTAAATAGTTTCTTTTGTGCTTTAAAATCTAAAGACTACATGCAAGTTTCCACTTGTAAAAGTGGAAAAGACATATGGGATAGACTTTGTATAACTTATGAGGGGACTAATGAGGTTAAGCAATCAAGACTTAATATCTTGTTACATGATTATGAATTATTTCGCATGAAACCAAATGAATCCATTTCTGATATGTACACAAGATTCACACAAATAGTCACCTCTTTACATGCACTTGGTAGGGAACTAACGAATGCTGAAATGGTTAATAAGATTCTTCGTTGTTTACCTACTTCTTATGATGCAAAAATTAATGCAATTACAGAGTCTAAAGATCTAAATATTTATTCTATTGACAATCTTCTTGGTTCACTTATTACTTACGAGCAAGGAGTTAGTCAAAGAAAGATTGATGTAGGTGAACCACGAAAGGAAAAGAACATAGCACTGAAAGTGGAAGAGTTTGAGAGTGAATACTCTTAACCTGAGGATGAAAATGATATTGCTTTGATGACTAGACAATTCAGAAGCTTTTTGAAGAGGAAGCAGAAGAGACGCCAACAATGGAATAAAGGTAAATTTAACATAAATGACAAAGTTTCTAATGAAGTGATTGTTATGAATGCAGAAAACCTAGTCATATCAAGACTGATTGCCCAAAACTCAAAGCTACTCCTAGCAAGGAGAAGGTAGAGGAGAAACCAACTGTAAAGAAAGGAAAGAAAAAGTTTCAAAGAGCTTTTTGGGCGGACTCTGCTTCAGATTCATCAGAAAATGAAAAAGAAGAAGAAGTCACCAATCTTTGCTTGATGGCAGATAGTCTTGATCAGTCAGATCAAGAAGAAGTTACTTAACTTATGATGAATTGTTTGAAGTTTTTGAACACATGTATGATGCATATAGGAAAATGAAAAAGATGCATGCTAGTGTAAGTTTAGAATTGGAAGAACTTAAAAAAGAACATGAAATCCTTATGAAAGATCATGCTTTAATAGATGACAACCACATGAAACTACTTGACGAATACGATGACTTGAATAAAAATCATGAGATTTTAAAATTATCCTATGCTGATCTTGAAAAAGAATTTAAAAAATTTAAGGATGAATCAGAGAGCAAAATATATCGAATCAATTATACAAATCGAATCTTGGAAGATATAAATTCATTTTATAAGTTGAAAATAAAAGATCTCGAGAATAATAGGATACCCCCCAAACTTGAAGATTTTACAAATTCTAAATTTTATCCTAAATATATGGAATCCCTTAGAAGACAAACAAATGGTAAAAGACTTTGGAATCCTTTTCCTAACGTTAAATGTAATAATTGTGGATTGCTCAGACATATAGCACACACCTGTACTTTGAAGATGAAATCTGATTTGGTATGGAGATCTAAGATGCATAAACCTAGACATATCATACATGCTTCTGATTATAAATTGCTAAAAGAAGAACCAAAACTTATTTGGGTTCCTAGGTCTAACATTTGATATTTTTGCAGGGTCGCTCTCACACAAGACTTCGTGAGAGCATATGGTACCTGGACAGCGGATGTTCAAAGCATATGACTGGAGATACTGCTAAATTCATAACGCTAGAAGCCAGGAGTGGAGGCAAGGTTACACTTGGAGATAACACCACAAAGAAGGTGGTTGGATCAGGTATGATTGGAAATTTGAAAAACTTTTTTATTGACAATATGTTATTGGTTGAAGGCTTAAAGCATAATTTGTTAAGTATAAGTTAGCTATGTGATAAGGGTTATAGTATAAAATTTTTTCTTACTAGCTGCATATTAAGCCTAAATGGGAAAGATGTGTTAAATGGTAAAAGGGTAAACAATGTTTATATACTAGAACTAAATTGCATTTAACTCCTACTGCTTTTTATTTGAAAACTATTTCTAATGAATCATGGCTTTGGCATAGGAGACTTTGTCATTCTAGCATGAAAAACCTTAGAAGGATTACCCAAAAGAATTTAGTAAGAGGTATACAAAAACTAGAGTTTACTAAGGACCACCTTTGTGATGCATGCCAATTAGGAAAGCAAGTGAAGTCCTCTTTTCAGTCCAATAAGGATCTTAGGACTAGTAAACCATTGGAAATTTTATACATGGATCTTTTTGGACCAGTTGGAACTGTGAGTCTAGGAGGGAAGGTATACAGATTTATTATTGTAGATGATTACTCAAGATTCACTTGAGTTAGATTTCTATTTCATAAGAGTGAATCATTTGAGGAATTTAGAAATTTTTTGACTTAGATTCAAAGAAATTAGGGTGTGAATTTATTTCTATACAAAGCGATCATGGAGGAGAATTTGAAAATGAGAGGTTTGAAAATTTTTTTAAGGAGAAAGGAATTGATCACAACTTTTCTGCACCTAGAACCCCTCAGCAAAATGGGGTACTCGAAAGAAAAAACAGAACATTAATAGAAGCTGCTCGAGCAATGTTGGCAGAATATTCTCTTCCTAGATATTTTTGGGCTGAGGCGGTTAGCACTGCATGTTATGTTCTGAATAGGGTGAATGTAAGATCTAAATTAAATAAAACACCCTATGAGTTGCTAAAGGCAGAACACCTAATTTGTCACATTTGCATGTTTTTGGTTGCAAGGTGTTTATTCATAATAATGGAAAATCTGCCTTAGAAAAATTTGATCTAAAATCAGATAAAGGAATTTTTGTTGGATACTCAAGTGTTAGAAAATCTTATAGGGTATTCAATAAAAGAACTTTGATTATTGAGGAAACCACACATGTTGTATTCAATGAATCTAGAAATTTAGAAGAGCCAAATGTTATTGAAGATGAGATTGAGGACAACTCCCAAAAGATTGATAGAATAAACTTGGAAGAAAATATGGAAGAGAATTTGGAAATAGAAAACCCTTTGCCTAGAGATTTGAGATTTTCTAAAAACCACCCAAGGGAATTGATTATAGGTGAACCTAGTGAGGGTGTTAGAACTAGGCGTGGATTAAACAAGAAAGTCAATCATTCAGCCTTTATTTCAACTATAGAACCCACTAATATTTATCAAGCACTTTTTGATGAATTTTGAATATTGGCCATGCAAGAAGAGTTGAATCAATTTGTAAGAAATAAAGTTTGGGAACTAACTTCAAGACCAAAAGATCAAAGTGTTGTTAGAACTAAGTGGATATTCAAAAATAAAATGAATGACTCAGGTGTAGTCATTAGAAATAAGGCTAGATCAGTTGCTAAGGGGTATAATCAGATTGAAGGGATTGATTTTGAAGAGACTTTTGCCCCTGTAGCCAGACTTGAAGCAATTAGGGTTTTGCTAGCCTTTGCCTGTTTTAAAGGATTCAAATTATATCAAATGGATGTGAAAAGTTCCTTCTTAAATGGGGTAATTGAAGAATATGTTTTTGTAGAACAACCACTAGGTTTTAAAAATTCAAAATACCCAAATCATATTTTTAAATTGAAAAAGGCATTATATGAATTAAAACAGGCACCTAGGGCTTGGTATGAGAGATTAAGCACCTTCCTACTTGAAAGATCTTATGCAAAAGGAAGTGTGGATACAACTCTCTTTTTGAAAAAATTTGAAAAGGATATACTCATTGTTCAAATTTATGTTGATGATATCCTTTTTTGTTCTTCAAATAAAAATCTTTGTGATGATTTTTCTAAAACAATGAGTAGTGAATTTGAAATGAGTCTAATGGGAGACTTAAATTACTTTTTAAGTTTTAGCATTAAGCAACTTGAGGAAGGTACATTTCTTAGCCAATCTAAATATGTTAAGGACATCCTAAAAAAATAGGAAATGGACAATGCTAAACCTGTTAGTACACCAATGAGTTCCTCAGTTCAGTTGGATAAGGATCTTAAGGGAAAATCTGTTGATAAAAAAAATTAGAGGGATTATTGGATCTTTACTTTACTTGACTGCTAGCCGATCCGATATCATGTTTAGTGTTTGCTTGTGTGCTAGATTTCAATCAGATCCAAAAGAGTCACATTTGACATCAGTGAAAAGGATTTTAAGATATTTTCTAGGAACTCAGAACTTTGGAATTTGGTATCCTAGGTTTAGCTCTTCATTTGAAATTATTGGTTATTCAGATTCTGACTTTGCAGGGTGTAGGGTGGATTGGAAAAGCACTTCTGGAACATGTCAATTCATTAGAAATTCATTAATTTCATGGTCTAGTAGAAAAGAAAATTCAGTGGCCCTATTTACTGTAGAAGCTGAATACATTGCTTTAGGAAGTTGTGTGGCACAAGTTCTTTGGTTAAAATAATAGTTGATTGATTTAGGATTAACTATAGGCACTATACCAATTTATTGTGATAATACTAGTGCTATCTGCATTTCTAAAAATCCTATTCAATATTCAAGAACCAAACACATTGACATAAGGCATCATTTCATAAGGGATCGTGTATCTAAGGGAGAAATTGAACTTACTCATATTTCAACTGAAAATCAACTTGCAGACATTTTTACAAAACCTTTAGCTTTTGATACTTTCAGTACATTAAGAACAAGGCATGAAGTGATTGATTTAAATGCTTAGATAAAAATATTTTTCTATAACATTGATATTTTTTGTTTTGTGTTCATTGTGTTTTCTAGTTTGTTTATGTGATATTTTCTTCTTAACAAGGTATGTGTTTAAGTATTGTCTTGTTCGTTTTATTCGTTTTTGTTTTGAGTGTGAAAATGTGAATTTGTGGTCATCATCGTCCGGGACAAAAATGCTTCGTACGGGACGATTTGTGTAGTATGACAAACTGTATGATTTCGAACCATTTTAAGAGCAGTTTTAATGTAATTCATCTGTACGATCGTCCGGAATGAAATATTTTTTCAAACGACGGGACGAGTGAATGCAGCAGTTGAATGGATAAGATAGTTTTTAATATGAACTTCATTCGTACAAACCTTTGGTTCGTCCAGACGAACACATGTCGGTTCATAGCGAGGGACGGTTTCCAACTGCCATAAAAATGAATTGAATTCCTGATCGTCCGGACGAACACGTGTTCATCTGTACGATCATTTTGGTCAAAAGCCTGTATGAAAGGATGCTTCTTAAGTTGTGTGTTTACAAAAAGCCATTTTTTTAACTCATTTGTTCATCCATACGAAATTTTTTCGTATGAGACGAATTGAATTCGTACGGGATGAACGAAAATTTTGTCTGGTACGAACAGTCATTTTTTCCATAAATTGATGGCATTTTTTACTGAACAGTCACGCTCACACATCTCTTTCAAACCTTTCTTCTCTTAAAATCTTTTAATGGCAAGTTCTAGCAAGCGCCAAAAGTCTTTGACTAAGGGTCCACCAAGAAACACTTCTAAAAATTTCCTTTCTAAAGCCAATGAAGAATCCTATGCTAGGTTTGTCTCCGCAAAAATTACGCCATCTAGAGTACTCCTACAGGAAGAATTAACTTTTAATGTAATGCACTTGTTTACCTCTACTCAATTTGGCTTAATCCTCACCTTAGTACACTTCTACAAGGAAACATTTCATTATTTTTTGGCAAACATGTCTTTCAACTCCGACCATTCTGTCATTAGTTTCTTTATTTTTAAAAAGAAAGTTGAAATCACCATGGCTGACCTTGGTATCTTCTTAAACTTAAGGGTTGAAGGATTAAGAGCACACACCTTAACCTCCACAAATTTTAATTGGACTGAAGTAAATCGAGTGATTAGAGGAGTAAACTTTAAGGATCATTTACCTAAGGTAGCAACTTTAGTTCGTGATGCCCGTATCATCCAACACGTACTTAGAACTTCCATTATACCTAAAGCTGGTGATAGAGTCAATATCACACCTCTTCTTTCTGTTGTTACCTTCTTGATAATGACTAGACAACCTATAGATGAGGCCTAACTCCTAATTGACTACATTTATGGCCTTTTTGAAATTGGTCATGTTGATCATAAAAGAAAGAAAAACATAGCCTTAGGACATCTGATTGCCTATATTTTGGAAAAGAAATATAATTTGATTCATCCAGAATAAGATTTTGAAGAACCACTCTACTACAACGATGCATCCTTTAGAGCTATCTTCAATAAGGAAGAACTTAGAAAAATTCATGTTGTTCTGAGTGAAATAGAAGAAGAAGCTGAACCTACATCTGCTACTGAACCAAATTATCAGAATTTGGTTCAAAGATTTGACAATTTAGAGGCTCATTTTGATCAAAGGTTTGATCCAATTGGAACTCATTTACAGCAGCAGGATATTTAGTACAATCAAGATATGGGATTTATGCGTGATTAGATAAATAACATAAATACCAACATGTTTATGATGAGTAGTTACTTCAACTTCTTTGGTGCGACACCACCACCTCCTCCTCCAGATCAGGGTCCATCTGAATGATTGTTGTGTTTGTTTTATGTTTCTTTGAAGTTTATGTGTTTATTATTTTCTTTTAGATTGTTATATTTTTCTTGTTTTAGTTGTCTTTTTATTGATATCTTGAATTTAAAATTATAATATCTTCATTCGATATCAATATATGTTCCAATGTTTTGTTGTTTAAGTATTTTAGAAATGTGTGTTAGACTTTATGGCATTCATTATTTTTTAATCTTAATAGTGATTTAACCAAAATTATAAATTAAAATTAATTTCATTAGAAAATCTAATTATTCTAAATTTAAGTTATGCTTATAACTTGATATTATTAGGATTTTTAATTTCATGTCTCTTATTTAAACTACATTATCTTTAATATTATTATTGCAATTTAAATGTTTTCTTATTTTGTATTTTTTTTTCAAATAGTATTTATGCACTTAGAAAAATTTAAAATTTTAGATTATTGATTTCGAAAAAAATTCAATTACTCTTGAAAATTATACAAATGTACAAAAATCAAAAGTATTGCACAAAAGTTTGCAATAATAGAAAGAGGTACAAAATAAGCCCAAAGTAAAAAGATGCACAAAAATGTGAAATAAAAATAAAAAGATGCACAAAAATGTGCCATAAAATTGAAAAAGATGCGCAAAGCGCCACATCTGTTAGTTACATCTTTTAGGACTCTTTTAATCTCCTAATTCAAATTGATCTTATATTCATTTATAATTAACATTGAAATTTGAAATATAAAATTTTTATTCATCCTTATTGCAATAATTTTATTTATCTTAATGTCTAAATTGACTCATGTCTTTGAAAAATTCTTTTCATTATATGTTATATCACTTCTTAAATTATATGAAATTCTATGATTTCTCTAATGTTTTAATTTTATTTGCATACCTTATTTCAATCACTTTCAAGATTAAATTATCAAATGAATTTCATACTTCTGCCTACATTTCAAAACTTCTTTTCTTCTTCACTTTTTGCTGTTGTCAAAAAGGGGGAGAAATTGTATGTTTGTTTTGTTGTTTTATTTTTTATTTGTTTGATTTAGTTGTGTGTTTTGTATGTTTATTACTATGTATAAAATATTTGAAAAATAAAAATTTTGAATAAATTTATGCCTCCTTATTTTTCATGTATTCATCAATTCAGGAAGAGTTTAGGAGATTCTTAGAATTTGAAATCCTACAAACAATAATTGTTTTGCCTTCATCAAAAAGGGAGAGATTGTTAAGAGAGTTGCTATTTGCATGTTTTACATTCTTGTAACTTGTATTATTTTGATGATTTAAAATATTATTATTTCATGTATATATATCTCCTAACACTTTTTGGAAGATTTATTTTTGCTCTAGTGTGTACTAACATTTCAGGAAAATTAACTCGAAGCTATGAAGACTTCAAATCAAATTTAGTAAATATTCATTTGTAAATTATAAGTTTTGAATTGAGAGGGAGTGGTTGTAATTGAGTGAAAAATCATAACATACACACTTGTGGGAACAAGTTTTATGAACTGATCGTACGAGACGAACCTAGTTTGTACTGGACGATCATGTCAATTAAGCCCTCGGAAGTGCAATGGATCGAACAAGCAGGGAGAAATTTTTTCTAAGTCCTAATCGTTCAGGACGAATTTAACATTCGTCCCGGGACGAATGTCTCGGGATTCTCACTTTGCATTGTTCGTCTAGACGAAATGCATGGTTCATCTCTTGACGAAACTCTCTGTATAAAATCATACATAATGAAATTAACCTTCGTCTCTTGACGAAACTCTTTGTATAAAATCATCTAGGACAAAACTTGTTCGTCCCATGATGAACCAAACTGACTTACCTCAGTTGGCTACGTCCTACAGGGATTTAGAAACCGACCTATGTAATAACCATTTCGTACCGGACGAACCTAGTTCGTACGAGATGATTAGCGTGTACGAACATAATTCGTACCAATATACATCAGGATCGTTTCCGACACTTTAAGTAAAATCGTCTGGGACGATCCACGATCGTACGGGATGATCCATTTCGTGATAACTCTAAAATTCTGCAGTTTTGGACGATTTTTCTTGTCTCTCCTATATAAGGTCCAATTTTTACTGCCACCAAATCTTTTTGCTCAATTATCTTCGTGCCTATTAAAAGAAGAGTCAAGGAGAGAGTGAGAGAGAGCATTCAAGGAAGGATTTCTACCACTGGAGCTTGAAGGCTTCGCTTGGTGTTCAAAGGTAAAATTTCCTACTTGTGATTTGAGATTACTTCACTCTTTTTCTTTCTTTCTTCTAGACTTCTTGTGAGAAGATTTGTCAAGGAGATCGGGTTCTCTGCCCACACTAGGAGAGTGTGGAAGGATGGATGGTTCTCTGCCCACACTAGGAGAGTGTGAAAGGACGGACGGTTCTCTGGCAATACTGGGGATAGTATAAAAAGATGATGGTTCTCTGCCAACACTGGGGATAGTGTAAAAGGATGACGGTTCTCTACCGTACTGGATAGTGGTGGAAAGAGTGTTTGTAAAGGCTTCTCCGCCTTATTGTGGGTGCAAAAGGAGAGACACTTTGTTGTGGGTGCAAAAGGAGAGACACTATTGGTATTAGTGCAATACTCAGAGGGTGCCTCTGGGGAGTGGATATAGGTCTGGTTTAGACCGAACCACTATAAATCTTGTGTCGTTTATTTTTACTATTTTTTATTTTCTGCATTTTTTGTTCAAAAAAGTTGTGGTTGAAAAACTTTTTTATAAAAATTCATTAAAGTTTATTTTCGGTTCAACTCATCTAAAAGAGAGACAATTTTTTAAAATACCAATTCACCCCCCCCCCCCCCCCCCCTCTTGGTAGCCTTGAAACATTAACTTAGGTTTAACAACCTATTCACTAGACTCAACAGTGGATGTAGGTCGAGTTTACCGAACCACTATAAATTTTTGTGTTCTTTTCTACTGCTTTTTTCTGCATTTAATTTTCGCATGATTTCTTTATGGTGAATTTTGGTTTGGTTAAGATTTTGTTTTTTTATTGAAAGATTTTTTTTAAAAAAATACCAATTCACCCCCCTCTTGGTTATCTTGGGATACTTCATAAGGGCTTAACATCCCTAACAAACTTTCAAGTGGTATCAGAGCGGGATTCATAAAAATATGTTTTTGAAAACTTTTGAATTTTGATCAATGGATAACTCCAAAAATCTTAATACTATGGAAGGGCATTCTATTAGCCGACCACCTTTGTTTGACAATATTCCTTTTGATTTTTGAAAAACTTGCATGTCTACATTTTTACAATCAATTGACTATCACATGTTGATGCTTGTTAAAGAAGGATATTCACCTCTCACTCGTGAAATTAATGTCATTAAAACTGAACTTTCTTTTACTGAATGGACTTTTGATGATAGGGATTTAGCACAATTTAATGCAAAATGTTTGAACTATTTTTTTTATGCTTTAAAACTTGAAGACTGCATGCGTGTTTCAACTTATGCTACTGGTAAAGAGATTTGGGATAAATTGTGTATTACTTAGGAAGGAACAAATGAAGTTAAGCAATCTCGATTGAATATTTTATTGCATAATTATGAACTTTTTTGTATGAAACCTTCTGAATTAATTTCTTAAATGTATACAAGGTCTACTCAAATTATTACCTCTTTGCATGCCTTAGGATGAGAACTCATTAACTATGAAAAAGTGAATAAAGTTTTATAATGCTTGCCTTCCTCTTTTGATGTTAAGATTAATGTAATCACTTAATCAGAAGATTTGAATACTTATTTGATTGATAACTTACTTGGATCACTCATTTCTTACGAGAAAGGGATGAATCAAAGAAATCTTAATGCAGGTGAGAAAAAGAAGAAGAAAACTATGGCACTGAATGCCAATAATACAGACACTAACTCTTCCGGGTCTTAAAGCGATGATGTTACCTTAATCATGAGGCAATTCAAAGCTTTCTAAGGAAGAAGCATAAGAACCATCATAAGTGGAATAAAGATAAGGGTAACAAAAATTTTAAGAGTTATAATGATATTATTTGTTTTGAATGTAGGAAGCCAGGACATGTTAAAGTTGATTACCCTACACATAAAACTCATCTTAGTAAGGAGAGGGGTGATGAGAAACCATGTTCAAAAAGGACAAGAAGAAGTTCCAAAAGGCATTCTGGGCAGATTCTGCATCTAACTCATCTTAGGCTGGAGCTGAAGAGGAGACTATAAACTTGTGCTTGATGGCAGAAGAAAATCTTGGCCAAAGTTACCAAGAAGGGTATATGAACTAACCTATGAGCAACAACTTGAAGTTTTTGAACAAATTCATGCATCATATAGGAAACTTAAGAAATTACATACTAGCTTGAAATTTGAGTTTTTAAATTTACAAAAAGAGCATGAAATTCTTCTTAAAGATTATTCTATAATTGATAGCAATCACATATCATTACTTGATGAGTTTGATGCATTAAATAAAAAGCATACTGAATTATCTGATGCACATGATTCCTTGAAGTCATCCCATGATAAGTTAGAAAAGAAGTTTAAGAAATTAACAAATTTCAAAGCTTTTGAAAATAACAAATCATCATTGCATACATCACATAACTTTAAAAAGAAGCATCACCACCTGAGTAGATTAGTATATCTTTGTCCTGGTGTTAGATATTTTTCATGTGGAATGTTAAGACACATTGCATACATTTACACCATTCACCATAGTATAAATTGGGTGTGGAAAACCAAATTGCATGATTCATAGCATAACACATATTCATTGCACTCTACTTTTAATAAGAAGGGACCCAAACATGTTTGGGTTCCTAGATCTAACATTTGATGATTTTGCAGACTTGCACTCATAAAAGGCCTCATGAGAGCATGTGGTACCTGGACAATGGATGCTCACAATACATGACTGGAGATGCCAATCAATTCATTTTGCTGGAGACCAGGACAGGAGGAAAGGTTACTCTTGGAGACCACCATAAGGAAGGTAGTGGGCGCTGGTATAATTGGAAACTCCAAGAACCTTTTGATTGAAAATATTTTGCTTATAGATAGACTAAAACACAACTTGCTCAGCATCAGTCAGCTTTGCAATAAGGGCTTCGTCATAAAATTTTTGGCTAATACTTATATTATAAGCTTAAATAACAACACTGTTTTACAGGAAAAGCGAATCAATAATGTTTACATGCTTGACTTAAATAATATTGAATGTGCTGCTTTATTTTGCTTAAAAACTATTGTTGATGATTCATGGTTGTGGCATAGGAAGTTATGTCATGCTAGTATGAAAACTCTTAGAAGCGTGACCCAGGAAGACCTAGTTAGAGGTGTCCCCAAGCTTAAATTCTCAAAAGACCACCTTTGTGATACCTGCTAACTAAGGAAGCAAGTTCATTCCCCTTTTCACTCCATTAAGGACATTAGCACCTCTAGACCTCTAAAAGTCCTTCACATGGATTTTTTTGGACCCACTAGCATTGCGAGCTTAGGAGGAAAATTATATGGTTTTGTGATTATCGATGACTACTTAAAGTTTACTTGGATTAGATTTTTATCACATAAGAATGAGTCTTTTGATGAGTTTAGAACCTTCTTCACTTAGATTCAGAAAAAGTTAGGTTGTGAGATTTTGACCATCCATAGTGACCATAGTGAAGAGTTTAAAAATGAGAGATTTGGAGACTTCTGTGAGGATAAAGGGATTAGTCACAACTTCTCAGCTCCTAGAACCCCTTAGCAGAACGGGATAGCTGAAAGGAAGAATCGGACCTTAGTTGAAGCAACTAGAGCCATGCTTGCTAAGTACTCACTTCCAAAAAAATTTTGGGCTGAAGCGGTAATCACAGCTTGTTATGTATTGAATAGGGTGAATGTTAGAGCCAAACTTAATAAGATACCCTATGAGATCCTTAAGGGTAGGACACCCAATCTTTCCCACCTCCATGTCTTTGGTTGTAAGGCTTCATTCATAATAATAGGAAGTCACACTTAGGGAAATTTGACCCAAATTTGATGAAGGAGTATTCTTAGGATATTCAAGTGTGGGGAAATCCTTTAGGATGTTTAATAAGAGGATTGGTGGTGGAGAAGTCAACTCATGTAGTGTTTGATGAATCTGATCCTAAAAAGTTTAGAGTTGAGAAAGAAGATGAAGTTGGAGAGAATACCACTGGAGTTGAAAATTTAGAGAAGAGGGTAGAGCCCCAAAATACTAAGGAGTAGGTGAGATTATCCATGGAGAAGAAAATATAGATCTGGAGAAAAGGGTTGAGCCTACACACACCTTGCCTAAAGATTGGAGATATTCTTCGAGTCATCCTAAAAAACTGATCATAGGAGACCCTTCTGAAGTTGTTAGGACTAGGCATGGACTTAGGAAGGAAGTGAACCACTCTGCCTTTATCTCAATGACTGAACCCACCAACATCAACTAAGTCTTTTTTGATGAGTTTTGGATCTTAGCCATACAAGAGGAGTTAAACCAATTTGTTAGGAATAGGGGTGTCAATTTTTGTCTGAAAAAATCTGGGCTAGGGTCAACCCGGACCCAAAATGGGTCGGATTTGGGTTCAACAAATCAACCTGTTTTAAAAATTGAGTCGGGTTCGGGTTGACCCAGTAACCCAAAAATGACCTAAAAATGACCCGAAATTGACATGAAAACTCCTATTTGACTCGAAAACTCAAGATTGACCCGTTTTGACCCAATTTTGACCAGAAAATTGAATATTGACCCGATTTTGACCTAAAAACTAATAATTTTAGATCAACTTCAGGTCATTCATGTCGGGTCGGGTTGACCTAGACCTGAATTGGGTTGGGTTTGGGTCTGAAAACCTGACCCGCTTTTTAAAATGAGTCGGGTTCGGGTTGACCCGAACAATGCCAGGTCAGTTTCGGCTTCGACCTGAACCCGACCTGTTGACCCGAATTGACACCCCTAGTTAGAAATGATGCTTGGGATCTTGTAGAAAGACCAAAGGGACAAAGTATAGTTGAAACCAAATGGGTTTTTAAGAATAAAATGAATGATTCTAGTGTGGTGGTTAGGAATAAGATAAGATTAGTGGCTAAGGGGTACAACCAAATAGAAGGGATTAATTTTAAGGAGACCTTTGCTCCTGCAGCTACATTGGAAGCCATTAGAGTGCTATTAGCCTTAGTCTGTTATAAGGGATTTAAGCTTTTTCAAATGGATATTAAGAGTGACTTTTTAAATGGGATAATTAAAGAGGTGTTTGTAGAGCAACCCCCAGATTTTGAGAGTTCCCAATTTCCAAATTTTATTTTCAAATTAAAAAAAGGCCTTATATGGATTAAAGCAGGCACCTAGAGCTTGATATGAGAGGCTTAGCACATTCATACTATAGAGGGAGTTTGTTAAGGGGAGTGTAGACACCACCATTTTTTTGAGGAAAGTAGGAGATGATTTACTCATTGTTTAGATCTATGTCGATGATATACTTTTTGGATCTTATGATAAAAGGCTATGTGATTATTTTTTAAAATAATGAGTGGGGAATTTGAGATGAGTATGATGGGAGAGTTGTCCTACTTTTTGGGATTTAACATAAAACAACTGGATGATGTCTAAATCAAACAAAATATATAAAGGACATCTTGAAGAAGTATGAAATGGATAAAGCCAAGCCAATTAATACTCCCATGACCTCCAGTGTTCAGTTGTATAAAAACCCAAATAGAAAGTTTGTCGATTAAAAGAAGTTCATAGGGATGATTGGATTTTTACTTTACCTGGCTGTTAGCTGACCTGATATAATGTTTTGTATTTATCTCTGATTTAGATTTCAAGCTGATCCTAAGGAATCTAACATGACTGCAGTTAAGAGAATTTTTAGATACCTCTTAGGAACTCAAAACTTAGGAATCTGGTATCCTAGGCACAGCACTTCTTTTGAGATTATTGGATATTCTGATTCTAATTTTATAGGATGTAAGGTGGATAGAAAGAGTATTTTTGGGACTTGCCAATTCATAGGACAGTCACTTTATTAGAGACCATGTGACTAAGGGAGACATTGAGTTACACTATATGGACATTGAAAATCAACTATCTGACATCTTTACTAAACCATTGGCCTTCGACACTTTTAGCACTTTAAGGATTAGATTGGGTGTGATTGACATAAATGCTTGAACTTGATTCTTACTAATTTTTGATCTATTATCTGTTCTTTTTTTACTTCTGTTATTTTATTTCTATAGTTTCTCAGTGTTTATTTCTTTTTTTTTATTTTTGTTTGTTGCTTTATTTTTCTTTTGTATGTTATACTTTTTTTAATCATTCCTGAATTGATATCATAAGCCTTATTTTTGTTTTTGGAAATTTATAAGTCAAAGATTGACATATCTAAATCAGTTAAAGGGGAAAATATGGTTGATTGTTTCCTTTCCTCTAACTTCTTTTAGTGGTATAATTTTATTTTCTAAACAAAAGTTTATCTCAAATCAATAACTAGACTTTACAATTAAGATCTTTTCAATCTTGCTACAGAAATCTATCTTATATATATAATATTTAAAGTCTTTAATATTACCTTCAGATTTTTGAAATCTTGTCATTGTATTTATCATATGACTTTTAATTCTATTTTGAGATTCATTCTTCCTTATATTAGAGAGTGGGTTTTTATTCTCTAATATCAGAAAGATATTATCCCAACTGAGAATATTTAAGAATTTTGAAAAAGGGGACCTAGCTTGCAAAATTAAATGAAAAAAATGGCCAATGATGCCAAAATTAAAAGATACGCAATGATGCCAAATTGAAAAAAAAATAAAATATACACAAAGTGTATAAAAAATTAAAAGATGCGTAAAGAGTGCTAGTCAAATTGACAAGAAGCATAAAATGAGCCCACTAAAAGGAAGCTTCTTCCCTTTCAAAATTTTTAAACCTTAGAAGAATTCATGTGTCACTTGATGTTTTCAAAGGCTTGATTTTCAAAATCATGATCGTTATTAATTACTTTGATATATTATTTTATAAAATATTTTTCTGGAGCCAAGTATTAAAAAGATCTCTTTTTCTTATCCAATTATTTTTCTAATTTAGTTCGTTGCTTTCAAAAGACGGTTTGCCCTAGTGAAGTCCGAGGTAGGGCTAACAGGATTGGTTATTCTATCATTTTTTAGATTTCCACAATATAAACTCATTAATTCTTATAAGTTTTTAATTTAACCACATGGAAAATTTATCATATTCAAGCTTTGAAAAAAAAAACTTTATTTTTCTATTCATTTTTGTGTCTTTTTTGTATTTTATTTTTATCTTTTTCAATTAAATTTTCTATTTTTAGGCCTTCTCTAATCATCTCCATCCATTCTTTATTTTTCCACTTTTGGTCACATCATCCCAGATGATATTCATATCATCCTGGATGATGAGTTTCAATCATTCTTACAATTCCATCTACTGGCTTTTCTGACTTTTCTGCTTCTGATCGTCCTGGACAATCCAATTATCATCTTGGATGATCTGCTTGTCTTCTGTTTCCATTGGGGATTGTTCCGTACGATACCATTGTTCATCCTAGATGATCCACATGGAAAAATTTGGTACTCAACTTTAGTTTGACAAGCATGATTCATTATTGTGCATCATCCTAGATGATCCACCTAATCATCCAAGATGATATGCTTTTTCAACAATCGTCCGAAATGACTCCTCGAGAATGATTGCCTGTGTCTTATCATCCTGGATGATATTTAATCATCCTGAACGATATTATCGCCTTTTTGACCAATCATCCTGGATGCAATTATTGCACCAGATCATCCTAGATGATTCTACAATCATCTTGGATGATCCGTCTGATTCTTTATAAATCGAGCCCCTCAAGTAGTTTTTCTCACACCATCTTCTTCCATCAGCCTTGCACTTCCTATTTTCTTATTATTCTTGATCAATGGTAGGAAGAAAGCGATCTCTCCATCTTTCTAGGAGTTCCTCAAGGGAGACTCTGGACCCTTGATTCACTGAGTCGGACGATCAAGCTGCCTACCAAAGGTACAAGATGGCCAAAATTACTATTTCCCGGTCTGTCAACCCAAACATTCTCTCATATACGATACTTGATTTATTTGCTCACACCTCCTTGTGTTTTCTCCTTACTCTCTCTGTCCCCTTCAACTTTGAGCTTCTTTTTGAAATTTTTTCCAGCCTCCACATTAATTCTTCCTTAACTGCTCTTGGGTCCTATATGAATCGACGCCCCGTCGAGATCATATATCAGGACTGTGTAGAACTTTTGCAACTTTCCACCACATGGGACAAACTCCATATCCTCTGTTCTAATCTTGAATACAATTGGGCTTTGGCAAACCATTTTCTTAAAAATACTAATGCTCACTTTAACGTTGGAGAGTCTTGCACCTTACTCAAAAATGCTAGGATAATCCAGCATGTCCTTTGCACCTCAATTCTTCCTGGTGATCGTGTTTATATCACTCTCTTCTTTTGATCACCACTTTTTAAATTTTGGCTCGCCGAGAATTCAATGCCACAGATTTGATCTTTCGCTACATTGAGTATCTGACCACTATTTGAGATCCAGGATATAGGAGGAAGCCAAATCTTGCTCTAGGACATATCATTGCTTATGTTTTAGAATCAAAATACAACCTTTAATATCATGCCCCACCAAATTTTTAGCCTGTCTTCTACTCAAACAACTCCTTCCACATTCTTCACAGTACTCGTCTCCACCCGGGGCATGAGAAAGCCGAGGGAGCTGAGGAGGAGGCAGCTCCTGTACCTACTCCTACACCTACTCTGCTCCACTAGCACTCTCAATTGGATCAGCTGGTGGAGCGATTCAACTAATGGGAGCTTTGCTTCAAGCCATACATTGATGCGTAGAAGCCGTAACATACTGACGAAATTATTCACTTGTACCATCAGCACGACCAGGATATGGCCTGGTTTAAAGAGCAGTTCGCCACTCTTTCGAGTTACTTTCAGCCATATCCACCTCCACCACCACCTCCTTTAGATGATCAGGGGCCTTCGTTCTTTTAGTTTTTATATTATTTTTTTATTGTAGTTTGATTATGTTTGGTAGTCTATGCTTTGTATCTTTTCTAGTTTCCCTCTTCTTTTTTATGATGTCACAAGGGGGAGTAGTTAGTTATACAGTTTATTATGTAGTTTGATTCTGTTATTGAATAGTTGATCTATTTCCATTAAACTGCCTTGAACTGCTTAGATTATTTTTTGGTTTTCCATCATCAAAAAGGGGGAAATTATTGCAAATATGATTTTAGGGATTAGAATTTTGATGATAACAAACATTTATATTTTTCTACGACTGTCTTACCTACTAATATTTCATGTCCACAAGATCGAGTGCAACTCAAGCCAGCTCAAGATTGGGTAGATTAGGTCTGAGTCAGTTTGTAATTTTTTCCCTTTCTCGAGTCTATTATAAACGATGTGGTTTTTGATGCTAAGTAACCTTGCACACACACACATGGGGAAAAATTTTTGTCTGTTGGTTAGAGTTCTCTATTTTGATCTCATCATCCGGGATGATCCAAATATCATCCTGGACAATCTGTTAAAAATAGAAACCCTAATTAGGGCATTCTGGTTAAGGAAATCAACATTAAGCATATCGTCCTGGATGATATTTGTATCGACTGAGATAATAGGCTTAAATCAGAAAGAATCAGCTGCCAGATCTGTTTAGGTATTATTTATTTTTGGACATTGTCCGTGACGTTACAACATAATTATGCCTAAATTAATCTGCTTTTAAGAAAAGTAATTAAGGTTTTGATTACTCGATCTAATCATCCTGGACGATCGTAGGATTGGTCGGGATAATCAATTCAAAAAACCTTAGTTTTTTCTGGATGGTCTTCATCGGCCAGCTGCCTTCAAGGCAATGGTCTGGACAATTTTCACGAATTTGAACTAATCGTCTGGGATAATCGTGAGATCAGCCTAGATGATCAAGCTATTTTTTTCATCGTCCAAACATCCATTCAGTGCAACTTTCTGGATGATATTTAAGGATTTGTATTGATCGTACAGGACGATATTATATTGGCATGGATGATATGAACAAAAATCTTTTAATCATCCCAAACCGTCCGGACTGATTGAGCAAAATTTATATTGATCGTCCAGGATGATATGTATATCATCTTGGACGATAAAGTCAGTTTGTATAAAATAAGAGTTATTCCAAAACTCTTCTATTTAAGAGCTCTTTTTGTACCCAAGAGCTCATCTTTTGTTTCTGTCTTGACCTAAGAGAGCCTAGAAGAGAGGGAGAGAGAGGGAGAGAGAGAGAAGATCTTGTGAGGGGGAGTTTGTGAGGGGTTTCACAAAGATTGCTCCAAGCAAGGATCCAAGTTATCTTCTCTAATCATCATCCCTTATTCTTGGAGGTTTGAGAGAGGTTCACTTCAGCAATCGATCAAGATTCTCTGCCTTCTTCAGGAGGAAGCAAAAAGAGTTAGGTTCTCTGCCTCACCGGTGTCGGTGGAAAGGAGATTTTATACAAGCTTCTCCGTCTTGCTGTGGGAGCAAAAGGTGAGTCACTGAGTTTAGTACAATACTCGGAGGGAGCCTCCGGGGAGTGGATGCAGGTCAAGTTGACCGAACCACCATAAATTTTTGTGTTCTTTTCTACTGCTTTTTTCTGCATTTAATTTTTGTACGAATTTTTTGTGGTGAATTTTAACTTGGTTAAAATTTTGTTTTTGAATAAAAGATTTTTTAAAATACCAATTAACCCCCCTCTTGGTTAGCTTGGGCTAGTTCATAAGGGTTTAACATCCCTAACAAACTTTCAACATATTCTAGAGGTGCTCTTCCTATCCACCTTACACCTTGTAAAGTCTGAATCAGAATATCCTATAATCTCAAAAGAAGTGCTATACCTTGGATACCAAACTCTTAAGTTTAGGATTCCTAAAAGATATCTAGGACTCTCTTAACTGCAGTCAGGTGGGACTTCTTTGGATCAACTAGAAATCTAGCACAAATGCACACATTAAACATTATATCAGGTCTACTAGCAGTCAAGTCAAGGAGCAATCCAATAATTTCTCTGTATTTCTTTTGATCAACTAATTTTTCATTTGAATCTTTATCTAATTGAACACTGGAGCTCATGGGAGTGTTTATTGGCAAGGATTTATTCATTTCATATATCTTAAAGATGTCTTTAATGTACTTTGATTGATTAAGAAAAGTTCCATCATCTATCTGTTTTATGCTAAACCCCAAAAGTATGAAAATTCTCCTATCATACACATCTCAAATTCCTTACTCATTATATTAGAAAAATCATCACATAAATATTTATCAGAAGATCCAAATAGTATATCATCAATATATATCTGAATAATGAGTAATTCATCTCCTATTTTCCTAAAAAAAAAATGTGGTGTATATGCTCCCCTTAACAAACTCCCTTTCTAGTAAGAATGTGCTAAGCCTCTCATACCATGTCGTGGATACCTATTTTAATCCATACAAAGGCTTTTTTAATTTAAAAATATGATTTGGAAATTGGGAATTCTCAAAATATGGGGGTTGCTTTACAAACACATCTTCTTTTATTTCCCCATTTAAAAACCCACTCTTGATATTCATTTGGAAAAGCTTAAATCTTTTTTAACAGGTAAAGGCTAGTAGCACTATAATCGCTTCCAATCTAGCTATAGGGGTAAAAGTCTCTTCAAAATCAATCCATTCTATTCGATAATACCCCTTAGCCACAAATCTTGCCTTATTCCTAACCACCACACTAGAATCATTCATTTTATTCTTAAAGACCCATTTGGTTCCTATTATACTTTGGCTCTTAGGTCTTTTTACAAGCTCTCAAACATCATTCCTAACAAATTGGTTTAATTCCTCTTACATGGCTAAGATCCAGAATTCATCAGAAAGGGCTTGATTGATGTTGATGGGATTAGTCATTAAGATGAAGGCAGAGTGGTTAACTTCTTTTCCAAGTTCATGCCTAATTCTAACACCTTCAGAAGGGTCTCCTAAGATCAATTCTTTATGATGACTCGAAGAATATCTCCAATCTCTTGTCAAAGTATTTTAAGGTTTACTCTTTCCTCCAGATTTGTAGATTATACTCCTTGGATAATCTCACCTACTCCATCAGTATTTTAAGGTTCTACCCTTTTCTTTATATTTTTAGTTTCTACTCCTTGGATAATCTCACCTACTTTATCTTCTTCCTCAACTCTAGACTTCTCAAAATTAGATTCATAAAACACTACATGAGTAGTCTCCTTCACTACCAATGTTCTCTTATTAAATACTCTAAAGGATTTTCCTACAATTGAATAGCCTAAGAACACTCCTTCATCAAATTTTGGGTCAAATTTTCTTAAGAGTCATTTCCCATTATTTAGGATGAAAACCTTATAGCCAAAGACATGGAGATGAGAAAGGTTGGGTGTCATATCCTTAATGATGTCATATGGTGTCTAATTCAGTTTGGATCTAACATTCACCCTATTCAACATGTAATAATCTGTGTTTACTACTTCAGCCTAAAAGTATTTTGAAAGTGAATACTCAACAAGCATGGCTCTAACAGCTTCCACTAATGTCTTGTTCTTCCTTTCAGCTATCTCGTTCTACTGAGGGGTCTTAAGAGCTGAGAAGTTGTGATTAATTCCATGCTCCTCATAAAAAGTTCCAAATCTCTCATTTTTAAACTCTCCACCAGGGTCAATATGGATGGTTAAGATCTCACAACCTAGTTTTTTCTAAATCCAAGTGGATAATAATTTAAATTCATGAAATGACTCACTTTTATGTGACAAAAATCTAATCCAAGTGAACATTGAGTAGTCATCGATTATTATAAATCCAAAGACCTTCCCCCTAAGCTTGCAGTGCTAATGAGTCCAAATAAATCCATGTAAAGGACTTATAAAGGTTTAGAGGTGTTAATATCCTTAATGTAATGGAAAGAGGATTTAACTTATTTTTCTAGTTGACAAGCATCACACAAGTGGTATTTAGTGAATTTAAGCTTGGGGTTTCCTCTTACGAAGTCTTTTTGGTTACTTTTTTAAGAGTTTTCATACTAGCATGACATAGCCTCCTATGCCACAACCAACTCATCAGCAATAATTTTTAAAATGAAAAAAAATATATATTTAATATTATTTAAATCAAGCATATAAACATTGTTAATATTTTTCCCCTATAAAATTGGTTTACTATTCAAGCTTATAATGTATGTGTTTTATAAAAAATTTATACTAAACCCATTATCATCGAGCTGGCTGATGTTGAGCAAGTTATGTTTCAAGCCATCAACAAGTAAAATATTTTTGATTAAAAGGTTCTTTGAGTTTTTTATTATACATGCATCTACCATTTTCTTGATAGTATTATCTCCAAGAGTAACCTTGCCTCAAGCCCTGGCCTCTAGCAAATTGAATTGATTAGCATCTATAGTCATATGGCATGAGCATATGCTGTCCAGGTACCATATGCTCTTATGAGTTCTGGTGTGAGAGCACTCCTACAAAATTATCAAATATTAGATTTAGAACCCAAATAGGTTTGGGTCCCTTCTTATCAAAAGAAGAATATAATGAATGTGTGTTATGTTGTGAATTATGCAATTTGGGTCTCCACACCAAGTATGTTCTACAATGAACAGTGCATGTGTGGGAAATATGTCCTAGCATGCCACATTGAAAACTTCTAAAACCAAGAAAAGAGTTTACTAATCTAGTCGTGTTATAGTGTCTCTTCTAAGATTTGAATGATGCATTCAGATTTGATGGATTATGAAACTCAAGCATTGTGGGTGATTTTTTATTTTCTTTGAAATTAGTTACAAGAGAATTTAAGTCCTTATATACACTTTCTAGCTTAACATGTAAATTTTTTAGGGAATCATGCTCATTAGTCAATTCAAAATACTTTTTATTCAAAGTGTTGAATGATCTTTAATTAAAACTTCATGTTTTTTTTGCAAGTTTAGAAATTTCAATTTCAGACTAGCATATAATTTTTTAAGCTTTCTATAAGATGAATGAATTTTTTCAAAAATATCAAGCAGTTGATCGTATGTTAATTCACATACCTCTTCTTGATCAGAGTGACCAAGATGATTATTCTCCATTAAACATAAGTTGGTTGTCTCATCTTCAACTTTAGTTTCAGATGAGTCAAATATAGAATCCGCCTAGAAAGTCTTTTGGATCCATTTCTTCTCCTTCCTGAACTTAGGCTTTTCTTCACCCTTCTTCTTACTTGGGCAAGCTTTAAGTGTAAGAAAATTAGGTTTTACATGTATGGGCTTCCTACATTCAAAGCAAATCTTTTCTAAAGAAGAACCTTTAGAATTCTTACTATTCTTATCTTTGTTCCATTTCTGATGGTGCTTTTATTTCTTTCTTAAAAAGCTATTGAATTTCCTTGTAATTAAGGAAACATCATCACTATCAGAACAAGAAAAATCAGTATCTATGTTATTAGCCTTTAAGGGTATAGTTTTCTCCTTCTTTTTCTCCCCTGCATCAAGTTGTCTATGGTTTACTCCTTGATCATAAGTAATGAGTGATCGAAGTAAGTTATCTATAGAATAAGTATTGAAATCCTTTGACTCAGTTATAGCATTAATCTTAGCATAAAAGGAAGAAGGTAAAGATCTCAAGATTTTGTTCACTTTTTTATAGTTTGTTAGTTCTCTTCCTAAGACAAACAGGGAGGTGACTATTTGTGTAAAACTAGTATACAATTTAGAGATTGACTCACTAAGTTTCATGCAAAAAGTTCATAGACATGAAGTAATATATTTAACCTAAATTGCTTAATATCGCTTGTGTCGTCATATGTAATAAATAATCTACCTCATATTTCTTTACCAGTAGCATAAGTTGAGACACACATGTAATCTTCATATTTTAATGCATAGAAAAGCAATTCAAACATTTTATATTAAGTTATGCTAGATCTCTATCATCAAAAGTCCATTCATAAAATAGAAGTTCAGTTTTGATGCCATTTATTTCACATGTTGGTACAGATTAACCTTCTTTTACAAGCATCTCCTTATGATAATCTATAGATTATAAAAATATGGGCATGTGAGTTTTCCAAAAATTAAAAGGTATATTGTCAAATAAGGGTGGTCGAGTAATGGAATATCCTTCCTCAATGTTTTGATTACCAAAGTTAGCCATCGATCAAAATTCAAAAGCTTTCAAAAACTTAATTTTATAAATCCTGCTTTGATACTACTTGAAAGTTTGTTAGGGTTGTTAAGCCCTTATGAACTAACCCGAGGCTATCCAAGAGGGGGGGTGAATTGGTAGTTTTAAAATTATTAAACAAAAAATAAAAACCTTTTTGAAACAATTTTGAATACTTTAAAACTAACAAGATTAATCCTTAATGTGGAAGTGATCAATAGAATGAATCAAAGATTTTAACCATACAATCAACCATAGAAAAATGTGAAAAATAAAGTGCAAGAATAAATACAGAAAGAACACACCAGATTTTATAGTAGTTTGATCAACTTGACCTACGTCCACTCACCGAAGCCTCTCCTCCAAGTATTGTACTAAAACACAGTGACTCTCTATTTGCTCCTAGAACAAGGCAGAGAAGCATTTATAAACTCCTTTTTAATGACCCTGGGGAGGCAGAGAACCCAAACTCCTTTTGCTTCTTCCTAAAGTAGGCATAGAACCTTGATCTAGCGCTGATGAAGACCTCCTAGAGCCACTAAGGAACCAGGGTTGATGATTGGAGAAGACGACTCGAATTCTTACTTAGAGCAACCTTTGTGAACACCTCACAAACAACCCCTCACAGGATCCTCTCTCTATCTCTCCCAAGCTCTCCCTCTCCTTTTCTAAGCTCTCTTAGGTCAAGACATAGCAAAAGATCCTATTGTTAGTTAATAAGAGGTCTTATAAAGAAGGCCTAAAAAATTATCCTAATTTTTAACTTGCCGTCAAAGATCATCTAGGATGATTAACAGATTGTCCTGTACGATTAGTGTAATTTAGCCCTTCCAACCAGGATAATCTGGGTGTGTTGGATGATTATGTTACAAACATGTTTTTAGATTATGATTTTGATGATAGCAAACAAATCTTGATTCATTATGATTTCCTTTTTTCTACTGACCATTTAGAACTCAAAGATCAAACGGAAATCGGAATCAGCTCAAGACTGGGTAGATTAGGATTGAGTCAGTCTGTAATTTTATTTTTCCCTTCTTGAGTCAATTATAATTATTTGAAGTGACTGATGTCAAGATAACCCTACACACACACTTGAGAGATGTAGAACTTGTGTTTTTACTCACATCATCCCGGACGATATTTATATTGTCCTGGACGATTGAGTTCAAAAGAGAAGTTCTAATCAGGATTTCTTGTTAAGGCAGTCGTAATTAACTTATCAGCCTGGACGATACTTGTATCAGCCAGGAAGATAGGCTTAATACAGAAAGAATTTGTCGACATAATCAATTTAGGTATTCTGTATTTTTGGAAATCGGCCAGGACGACCGTGATATCAGCCTGGATGATATCACACAATTATGCCTAAACTAATCCAGGAATCAAGGAAGTAATTAAGGATGATTGATACGATCACATTGTCCTGGATGATCTCAAGATTGTCCAGGATGATATATTCAAAAACCCTTTGTTACTCTTGGACGATGAGTATCGGCCAGCTTGAATTCAGGGTGATTCTCAGGACGATTCTCCTCTAATTTGAACAGATCGGTCGGGACGATCGTGAGATCATTCTGGACGATCAAGCCAATTTTTTAATTATTCAGTTTGCATTCAGAGCGATGCTCTAGCCGATCTTCTATGATTTATACTGGTCGGCCAGGACGATGTCCATATCGTCCTGGACGATATAGTCGGCAACTTGTAATTAATGAGCTCCTTTGAAGCTCTTCTATTTAAGAGCTTTAGTTCAATGTTTTTGAACATCCTTGGCTGTTTTCTTGACCTGAGAAAACCTAAAAGGAAAGAGAGAGAGAGGGAGAGAGAGAGAGAGAGAGAGAGAGGATCTTGTGAGGGGGAGCTTATGAGGGGATTCACAAGGGGTTGCTCCAAGCATTGTTCCACTTCTTCTTCCCTAGAGTCTCTTGTCCTTGGAAGGGTTGGGAGAGGTAAGTTTCAGCAAGTGATCAAGGTTCTCTGCCTACTTCAGGAGGAAGCAAAGGAGGAAGGTTCTCTGCCTTGGCGGGTGTGGCAAAAAGAGGTGTTTGTAAAGGCTTCTCCGCCTAGCTCATGGGGCTAAAGGAGAGTCACGATTGTAGTGCAATACTCGGAGGGAACCTCTGGGGAGTGGACGTAGGTGGAGTTGACCGAACCACTATAAATCCTTGTGTTCTTGTTTTTACTGCTTCCGCATTTATTTTCTTCCGCACTTATTTTTGTGGTGTTTTGGTTTGTAAAATTTGTTAAGCTTTGCTTAAAGTTTTGAAATACCAATTCACCCCCCCCCCTCTTGGTTAGCCTCAGGCCAGTTTTATAGGGCTTAACATCTCTAACAAACTCTCAAGTGGTATCATAGCGGTATTCTCCACCTTCTCGTGAAATTAACGGAATTAAAATGGAAGTTGCTTTTACTGAATGTGTTGCAAATCTATTTTTTCATGGCTTATGTTTTGATGATTGACAAACACTGTTTCTCTTGGACTACTTGTTGCTTCTAACTTTTCAGGAATCGAAGATCGGACGATCAAGAGGAAGCCAAGTCCAGGATCGCGTAGGTTTAGGGTTGAGTCAGTCTGTAATTTTATTTTTCACCTTTTGAGTCTACTTGTAATAAATCAAAAAGACTGATGCTAAGTAACCCTTCACACACACACTTGAGAGGCTTAGAAATTATGTTTTTTGCCCACATCGGCCCGGCCGATATTTATATCGTCCGGGACGATCAACTTAAAACAGAAAGTCTAATTAAGGATTCTTAATTAAGGCATCCGATATTAACATATCAGCTTGGACGATACGTGTATCGGCCAGGACGATAAGCTCAAAATAGAAAGAAATAGCCGCCTTAAACAGTTTAGGCATACTGAATTTTAAATTATCGTCCAGGACGATTCCAGGATCGGCCAGGACGAAATTACCAAATTATGCCTTAATTGATCAGGAAATCAAGGGAGTAATTAAGGATGATTGATACGATCATATTGTCCAGGACGATCGTGAGATCGGCCTGGACGATCAAGCCAAATTTCAATCGGCCAGGACTGTTCCCAGGGCTGTGCTCAGGACGATTTACCTCTTATTTGAACTAATCGGCCAGGACGATCGTGAGATCGGCCTGGACGATCAAGCCAAATTTCAATCGTCCAGGACTGTTCCCAGGGCTGTGCTCTGGCCGATCTTCCTTGATTTGTACTAATCGGCCAGGCCGATGTCCATATCGGCCTGGACGATAAAGTCGGCTACTTGCAATTAATGAGCTCCTCTTGAGCTCTTCTATTTAAAGAGCTCTTCTTCAACATTTTTGACAGACCTTTGGCTGCTGCCTTGACCTGAGAAGACCTTGAGGAGAGAAAGAGAGAGAGGGAGAGAGAGAGGATCTTGTGAGGGGGAGCTTGTGAGGGGTTTCACAAGGGTTGCTCAAGGATCGCTCTGCTTGTCTTTCGTCTGGAGTTTCTCGTCCGTGGAAGGGTCGGTAGAGGTAAGGAGTTTTGCCTTTGGTTGTGGTTCTCTGCCAGCTTCAGGAGGAAGCAAAAGGAGGTAGGTTCTCTGCCTTGCCGAGGTGGCAAAAAGGAGTTTCTTGTGAGGGCTTCTCCGCCTAGCTGTGGGGGCTAAAGGAGAGTCACGTTTTGTAGTGCAATACTTGGAGGGTGCCTCCAAGGAGTGGACGTAGGTCGAGTCGACCGAACCACTATAAATCTTGTGTTCTTATTTTTGCTTCTGCACTTTTAAATTCCGCATTTGGTTTGGTGGTGTGATTTGGTTTGTAAATTTATTTATTTGTCTTAAGAATTTTTAAAATACCAATTCACCCCCCTCTTGGTTAGCTTGGGACTAAGTTCATAGGGCTTAACATCCCGAACGAACTTTCAAGTGGTATCAGAGCGGGATTCAAAAAATTAAGTTTGAAAACTTTTTGAATTTGATCCATGGCTAACATAGGAAATAGAAACACTACTGAAGGTTATTCGATTACACGACCTCCTCTATTTGACAACTTACCTTTTGATTTTTGGAAAACCCGCATGTCAACGTTTTTACAATCTACTGATTATCGCATGTGGATGCTTATTCAAGAAGGTTATTCTCCACCTTCTCGTGAAATGAATGATATTAAAACTGAAGTTGCTTTTACTGAATGGACTTTCGATGAACGTGATTTGGCTCAGTTAAATGCAAAATGTTTGAACTGTTTTTTCTGTGCTTTGAAATCTGAAGATTACATGCGTGTTTCAACTTGCAAAACTGGTAAAGAGATTTGGGATAAATTATGCATCACCTATGAAGGTACTAATGAAGTTAAGCAAACCCGTTTGAACTTTCTCTTGCATGACTACGAACTTTTTCGTATGAAACCTCATGAATCGATTTCTGACATGTACACTAGGTTTACTCAGATTGTTACTTCATTGCATGCACTAGGAAAAGAGCTTTCGAATTATGAAAAAGTTAACAAGATTTTGAGATGCTTGCCTTCATCTTATGATGCAAAAATAACTGCAATCACTGAATCAAAAGATTTGAATACTTATTCCATTGATAACTTACTTGGCTCACTCATTGCTTACGAGCAAGGTGTAAATCAAAGAAATCTTGATGCAGGTGAGAAGAAAAAGGAGAAAATAATCGCTCTGAAGGCGCACAAATCGGATTCTGAATCTTCCGGGTCTGAAAGCGATGAAATTGCCTTCATCACAAAGCAATTCAAAAGCTTTCTAAGGAAGAAACAAAAGCATCATCAAAATTGGAGAAAAGGTAAGGATCATAAACATATTAAAGAATCTTCTGATGTTGTTTGTTTTGAATGCAGGAAGCCTGGACATGTGAGAACTGACTGCCCTACACTTAGAGATCAATCAAGCAAAGGAAGAAGAGAGAAGAAAGATAAGTCTAGGGAGGACAAGAAGAAAAACCAAAGGAGCTTTTTGGCAAAATCTGGTACTGACTCCTCTGAGACTGAATCAGAGGAAGAAACTACAAACTTGTGTTTCATGGGAAAAGACCAAAGCGATCAAGAAGAGGTATGTGAACTTTCCTACGATCAACTTCTTGAAGTTTCAGAAAAAATTCATGCATCATATAGAAAACTAAAGAAAACTCATGCTAGCTTGAAACTAGAATTTTTAAATCTACAAAAGAGCATGAAATTTTGATTAAAGATCATCAAACAATTGATTCAAATCACATGAATTTACTTGATGAATTTGATGAATTAAATAAAAATCATGAGGAGTTAGTTGAAGAACTTGATGCATTAAAAATATCACACACATCACTTGAATCAGATTTTAAGAAGTCTAAGGAGAACGAGAAAAATTTGAGGATTGAAAATGAAGTTTTAAAAAGCACAAATTTGAAAATTCAAAATGATTTAGAAGCATATAAGAAAAATCGGATGACTTCTACTTTTGATCAAGTGCCAAAACCTAGGAAGAGGCATTATAACTCAAATCATTTAAGAAATCCCTTTCCTGGAGTTAGATGTTTTTCATGTGGCATGCTAGGACATATTTCACACACTTGCACAATTCACCATAGTACACATTGGGTGTGGAGACCTAAGGTGCATAATCCACAGCATACCACACATACATTGCATTCTTCTCTTCATAAGAAGGAACCCAAACCTGCTTGGGTTCCTAAAACTAACATTTCATAATTTTTGCAGGAAGGCTCTCACAAAAGACCTCGTGAGAGTATGTGGTACCTGGACAGTGGATGCTCTCGACATATGACTGGTGACGCTAGCCAGTTTGTTGTACTCGAGTCCAGGACTGGAGGCAAGGTTACCCTTGGAGACAACACCACCAGGAAGGTGGTAGGAGCAGGTATAATTAGTAATTCCAAGAATCTTATGATTTAAAATGTGTTGCTTGTAGATGGATTAAAGCACAACTTGCTCAGCATCAGTCAATTCTGTGACAAAGGCTTCATCGTACAATTCTTTACGGATTCATGCATTGTAAGTTTAAGTAACAACACTATTTTGCAGGGAAAGAGGATCAATAACGTCTACATGCTTGATTTAAATAACATTGAATGTGCTGCTTATTTTTGCTTAAAAACTGTGATTGATGATTCTTGGTTGTGGCACAGGAGGCTTTGTCATGCAAGTATGAAAACCCTTAGGAAAGTGACCCAAAAAGACCTAGTTAGAGGTGTCCCCAAACTTAAGTTTACAAAAGACCACCTTTGTGATGCCTGTCAACTAGGAAAGCAAGTCCACTCCACGTTTCACCCCATCAAGGACATTAGCACCTCTAGACCTTTAGAAGTCCTTCACATGGATTTATTTGGACCCATTAGCACGGCTAGTTTAGGAGGGAAAGTCTATGGGTTTGTGATTGTTGACGACTACTCAAGGTTCACTTGGACTAGATTTCTTTCACATAAAAATGAGTCTTTTGAGGAGTTTAGAACATTTTCTACTTGGATTCAGAAGAAGCTAGGTTGTGAGATTTTGACCATTCATAGTGATCATGGGGGAGAATTTGAAAATGAAAGATTTGGAGTTTTTTGTGAGGAAAAGGGGATTAGTCACAATTTCTCAGCTCCTAGGACCCCTCAGCAGAATGGGGTAGCTGAAAGGAAGAACCGGACCTTGGTAGAAGCCGCTAGAGCTATGCTTGCTGAGTATTCACTTCCAAAATACTTTTGGGCTGAAGCAGTTAACACATCTTGTTATGTGTTGAATAGGGTAAATGTTAGAGCCAAATTAGAAAAGACACCCTATGAGATCCTTAAGGGTAGGACACCCAATCTTTCCCACCTTCATGTCTTTGGTTGTAAGGTTTTCATTCACAACAATGGGAAATCTCACTTGGGAAAATTTGATCCTAAATCTGATGAGGGAGTATTCTTGGGATATTCTAGTGTTGGGAAGTCTTTTAGGGTGTTTAACAAGAGAACTTTAATGGTGGAAGAGACAACTCATGTAGTTTTTGATGAGTCTGAGCCTAAGAAACTTGGAGTAGAAGATGATGATATTAGAGAGATTACTAGTGGAGTAGAGAATTTGGGGAAGGGGTGTGAGCACCCAGGTAATGAAGGAATAGAAGGTGTCACCCAAGGAATAGAGAACTTTGTTGAAAGGGGGGAAACTTCACACACTTTGCCTAGAGATTGGAGATACTCTACAAGTCACCCCAAGGATTTGATCTTAGGACACCCTTTTAGTGGAGTTAAGACTAGACATGGACTTAGGAAGGAGGTGAACCACTCTGCTTTTATTTCTATGACTGAACCTACCACCATTAACCAAGCCCTTTCTGATGAGTTTTGGATTTTAGCAATGCAAGAAGAATTGAATCAATTTGTTAGGAATGATGTTTGGGAACTTGTGGAAAGACCTAAAGGACAAAGTGTAGTTGGAACAAAGTGGGTCTTTAAGAACAAAGTGAATGATTCAGGAGTGGTGGTGAGGAATAAAGCAAGGTTGGTGGCTAAGGGGTACAATCAAATAGAAGGGATAGACTTTGAGGAGACTTTTGCCCCTGTAGCTAGATTGGAAGCCATTAGGGTGCTATTAGCCTTTGCCTGTTATAAAGGATTTAAGCTTTTTCAAATGGATGTCAAGAGTGCCTTTTTAAATGGAGAGATAAAAGAAGATGTGTTTGTAGAACAACCTCCAGGTTTTGAGAGCTCCCAATTTCCAAATCATGTGTTTAAATTAAAAAAGGCATTGTATGGTTTAAAGCAGGCACCAAGAGCTTGGTATGAGAGGCTTAGCACATACTTACTAGAGAGGGAGTTTGTCAAGGGAAGTGTAGACACCACCCTTTTTCTTAAGAGAGTTGGAGATGATTTACTCATTGTTCAGATTTATGTGGATGATATACTCTTTGGATCTTCTAATAAAAATTTGTGTGATAATTTTTCTAAAACAATGAGTAGAGAGTTTGAGATGAGTTTGATGGGAGAGTTGTCCTACTTTTTGGGGTTTAGCATAAAACAATTGGAGGATGGAACTTTTCTAAATCAAACAAAATACATAAAGGACATTTTGAAGAAATATGAAATGGACAAAGTCAAGCCAATTAACACTCCCATGACTTCTAGTGCTCCATTGGATAAGGACCCAAGTGGTAAGTCTGTTGATCAGAAGAAGTATAGAGGCATGATTGGATCTTTACTTTACTTGAATGCGAGCCAACCTGACATCATGTTTAGTGTTTGCCTTTGTGCTAGGTTTCAGGCTGACCCTAAGGAGTCCCACTTGACTGCTGTTAAGAGAATTTTTAGATATCTTTTGGGGACACAAGGATTAGGGATTTGGTACCCTAGACATAGCACTTCTTTTGAGATTATTGGTTTTTCTGACTCTGATTTTGCAGGATGCAAGGTGGATAGAAAGAGCACTTCTGGAACTTGTCAATTCATTGGACAATCTTTGGTCTCTTGGTCTAGTAGGAAGCAAAACTCTGTTGCTCTTTCCACTGCTGAAGCTGAATACATTGTTCTTGGAAGTTGTGTGGCCCAAGTCCTTTGGTTGAAACAACAGGTATTGGATTTAGGATTACATGTAAGTACCATCTCAATCTTTTGTGACAATACTAGTGCCATATACATCTCTAAGAATCCTATCCAACATTCAAGGACTAAACACATTGACATTAGGCATCACTTCATTAGAGATCATGTGACTAAGGGAGACATTGAGTTACACCATGTGACAATTGAAAATCAACTAGCAGACATCTTTACTAAACCACTGGCCTTCGATACTTTCAGCTCTTTAAGGACTAGGTTGGGTGTGATTGACATAAATGCATGAAACTTTTTTATTTTTCTTTCTTTTACTTTTGTTTCCTGTTTTGGTGTTTTAGTTCTTTTTGTGTGTTTTATTTTTTTTTTTTCTCTTGTCTTTTTTACTTAGTTTTCAAAATCATGGCTAATATGGTATTATATTCCTTGTCCTTGCTTTTGGGAATTTGTAGTCAATATGCTTTTTATCTACTCAATCTCTTAGATGGTAGAAATATTTTGTGATTGTCTCTTTCTCTAACCTTTTTTTAGTGGCATAGTTATCTTCTTTAATCAAAAATCTCTCTCAAATTAAAAATTGTTTATGGAATTGAGATCTTTTCTTAAACTTGCTTCAAAAAACTCTATCTTATACTTATAATGTTTAAAGTTTTTTTTACATCAAAATTACTCGTTATTCTTGTCCTTGATTATTGATTCTGCTTGTGATAACTCTTCCTTTGGTTAGAGAGAGTTCTCCTATTCTCTAATATATGAGAAGATCTATTCACAACTTTGTCTTTAAAAGATCATAAAAGAGACTATAGCTTGCAAAAAAAAAAGGCCAATGATGCCAATAAAAGATGCGCAAAGCGCCAAATTGAAAAATATAGAATACACAAAGTGTATCAAAAGATGCGCAGTGCGCCAACCAATTGTCAAGAGGCATAAAATGATCCCACTCCAAAACAAGCTACTCTCTCTTTTTAAATCTTTTAGAACTTAGAAGTATTGGTTATCAAAGACTTGACTTCGATTAAATTACGATTGTGAAAAATTTACTCTACCTCATTATTATATGAAGATAGTTTCTCTTAAGCCAAGTGTTAAGTAAATTCCTTTTTTTTCTCATAACCAATTAATTTCTTGAGTTAGGTCATTGATTTCAAAAGACAATTCTACCCTAAAAAATGTCTGAGCTAAGAGTAGCCATGAGCGGATATTCTAACTCTATAGATTGATGAGCTTATTAACACATTAACTCACAAATTTTTGAATCAATCACATGGAATGCTATCATGTTCATGCCTTGATTAAAAAAAAAAAAAAAGGGTCTCTTCGCTCTACTTTCTTGAATCCTCCTTTTTGATATGTCAAAAGGGGGAGAAGTTTATGAGGTTCCTTTTTACATCAAACTTGAATTTTTTTTTCCCATCTGTCTTCGTAGTGGTTTACCATCATCAAAAAGGGGGAGATTGTTGCAAATCTATTTTTTCAAGGCTTATATTTTGATGATTGACAAACACTGTTTCTCTTGGACTACTTGTTGCTTCTAACTTTTCAGGAATCGAAGATCGGACGATCAAGAGGAAGCCAAGTCCAGGATCGCGTAGGTTTAGGGTTGAGTCAGTCTGTAATTTTATTTTTCACCTTTTGAGTCTACTTGTAATAAATCAAAAAGACTGATGCTAAGTAACCCTTCACACACACACTTGAGAGGCTTAGAAATTCTATTTTTTGCCCACATCGGCCCGGCCGATATTTATATCGTCCGGGACGATCAGCTTAAAACAGAAAGTCTAATTAAGGATTCTTAATTAAGGCAGCCGACATTAACATATCGGCCTGGACGATACGTGTATTGGCCAGGACGATAAGCTCAAAATAGAAAGAGATAGCCGCCTTAGACAGTTTAGGCATACTGAATTTTAAATTATCATCCAGGACGATTCTAGGATCGGCCAGGACAAAATTACCAAATTATGTCTTAATTGATCAGAAAATCAAGGGAGTAATTAAGGATGATTGATACGATCATATCGTCCAGGACGATCGTGAGATCGGCCTGGACGATCAAGCCAAATTTCAATCGGCCAGGACTGTTCCCAGGGCTGTGCTCAGGATGATTTACCTCTTATTTGAACTAATCGGCCAGGACGATCGTGAGATCGGCCTGGACGATCAAGCCAAATTTCAATCGTCCAGGACTGTTCCCAGGGCTGTGCTCTGGCCGATCTTCCTTGATTTGTACTAATCGGCCAGGCCGATGTCCATATCGGCCTGGACGATAAAGTCGGCTACTTGCAATTAATGAGCTCCTCTTGAGCTCTTCTATTTAAAGAGCTCTTCTTCAACGTTTTTGACAGACCTTTGGCTGCTGCCTTGACCTGAGAAGACCTTGAGGAGAGAAAGAGAGAGAGGGAGAGAGAGAGGATCTTGTGAGGGGGAGCTTGTGAGAGGTTTCACAAGGGTTGCTCAAGGATCGCTCTGCTTGTCTTTCGTCTGGAGTTTCTCGTCCGTGGAAGGGTCGGTAGAGGTAAGGAGTTTTGCCTTTGGTTGTGGTTCTCTGCCAGCTTCAGGAGGAAGCAAAAGGAGGTAGGTTCTCTGCCTTGCCGAGGTGGCAAAAAGGAGTTTCTTGTGAGGGCTTCTCCGCCTAACTGTGGGGGCTAAAGGAGAGTCACGTTTTGTAGTGCAATACTTGGAGGGTGCCTCCAAGGAGTGGACGTAGGTCGAGTCGACCGAACCACTATAAATCTTGTGTTCTTATTTTTGCTTCCGCACTTTTAAATTCCGCATTTGGTTTGGTGGTGTGATTTGGTTTGTGAATTTATTTCTTTGTCTTAAGAATTTTTAAAATACCAATTCACCCCCCCTCTTGGTTAGCTTGGGACTAAGTTCATAGGGCTTAACATCCCGAACGAACTTTCAGAATGGACTTTCGATGAAAGAGATTTAGCTTAATTGAATGCAAAATGTTTGAACTGCTTTTTCTGTGCTTTAAAATCAGAAAACTACATGCGTGTTTCTACTTGCAAAATTGGTAAACAAATTTGAGATAAATTGTGTATCACTTATGAAGGCACTAATGAAGTTAAACAATTCCGTTTGAATAATCTTTTGTATGACTACGAACTTTTTCGTATGAAACCTTCTAAATCTATTTCTAACATGTATACACGATTCACACAGATTGTTACTTCATTGCATGCATTAGGAAGAGAACTTTCAAACTATGAAAAAGTGAACAAGATTTTAAGATGCTTGCTTTCGGCGTTTGATGCTAAAATCATTGCTATAACTGAATCTAAGGATTTAAATACTTATTTGATTGACAACTTACTTGGCTCACTCATTGCTTATGAGCAAGAGGTGAATCAAAGAAATCTTGATACAGGTGAGAAAAGAAAGGAGAAAACGGTGGCACTGAAGGCGCACAAATCGGATTCTGACTCTTCCGGGTCTGAAAGTGAGGAATTTGCCTTAATCTCAAGGCAATTAAAAAGCTTTCTAAGGAAGAAGCAAAAGCATCATCAAAACTAGAGAAAAGATAAGGATAATAAATATTCAAAGGGATCTTCTGATGTTGTCTGTTATGAATGCAGGAAGCCTAGACATGTGAGAGCTGATTGTCCTACACTTGAAGATCATTCAAGTAAAGAAAAGGGTGAGGAGAAACCTAAGTTAAGGAAGGATAAGAAGAGAGTCCAAAAGGCGTTTTGGGCGGATTCTGCATCAAATTCATCGGAGATGGAACCAGAAGAAGAAACAACAAACTTGTGCTTAATGGGAGAAGATCATCTTGATCAAAGTGAAGAAGAAGAGGTATGTAAACTAACTTATGATCAATTGTTTGAAATTTGTGAGAAAATTCATGCATCATACAAAAAACTTAGAAAGACTCGTGCTAGCTTAAAGTTGGAACTTTCGAATTTACAAAAGGAATATGAAATTATTCTCAAAGATCATTCTATAATTTATTCAAATTACATGGCTCTACTTGATGAATTTGACGATTTAAACAAAAAGCATTCAGAATTAATTAATGAGCATGATGCATTAAAAGTTTCACATACCTCACTCAAATCTCATTTGAAGAAATCTAAAGAAATAGAGTGCAACTTGAGGATTGATAATAATGCTTTGGAAGATACTAACTTAAGGCTTAAAGATGAATTGGACTCAATTAAGAGAAATTGGATGACACCCACTTTTGATCTAAAGCCAAAACCTAGGAAGAGGCATTATAACATTAATTATTTAAGAAATCCATTTCCTGGAGTTAGATATTTTTCATGTGGCATGCTAGGACACATCTCACACACTTGCACTGTTCACCATAGTACATATTGGGTGTGGAGACCAAAATTGCATGATTCACAGCATAGCACACATGCATTACACTCTACTTTTTATGAGAAGGGACCCAAACCTATTTGGGTTCCTAAGTCTGATAGCTGTTGATTCTTACAGAATTGCTCTCACCAAAGACCTCATGAGAAGCATATGATACTTAGACAAATAGAGGCTCGCAGCTCATAACTGCCTAAACTTGCTGCTTAACAAATTCTTGAATTGCATTTTGATTATTACTATATTTTATTTTTGTGATAATTTTTGTTTAGTTATTCTAGTCGTTTTTACTTTTGTTTTCTTTATGATGATTTTTTCTTGTTCTTAAACTTTGGAGATTTATGACCAATGATTAGCATTTCTAAATCAGTTAAAGGAAGAAAACACTGTTGATGGTTTCCCTCCCTCTAACCTCTTTTGGTGATATAGTTTTTTTTTCTAAACAAAAAGTCTATCTCATTTTAAAAAATGGTTTTTGAAAATAAGATCCTTTTTATCTTGCTACAATAGTCTATCTTATATATATGATCCAAAGTTCTTATATATCTTTCAAGTTAATTGAAATCTTGCCATTGCACTTATCATATGATTTTGATTTTGTTTTGTGGCTTGTTCTTCTCTATGTTAGAAAGAGAGCTCCTCTTCTCTAATATCTAGAAGATATAATCACAACTAAGAACCTTGTTTTAAGGGTTTGTTAAAGAGCTCTTAACTTGCAAAAATTTAAAAAAAATGGCCAATGACGCCAAATTGAAAAGAAAAGTATATACACGAAAGTGTATCAAAAATCAAAAGATGTTCAAAAAGCCAATCAAAGTGTCAAGAGGCATAAAATGAGCCCACTAAATGCAAGCTATCCTCTCTTTTCAAAACTTTTAAAACTTAGAAGGACTCATGGGTTATTTGATATTTTCAAATGCTTGATTTCAAATTCCATGATAGAGACAAATTACTTTGGTATACTATTTTATAAGATATTTTATTTGTAACCAAGTTTTGAATGGATCTTCTTTTTATCCAATTTAATCTGAGTTAGACCTCTTATTTTCAAAAGATAATTTTTATCCTGAAAGATGTTCGAGCTAGGGTAAATAGGATCGGATTTTCTACTGTTTTCAGATTGTAACATTGTTAACTCATTGATCTTTCAAATCTTTAAAATTTAATTATTTGGAAAATTTGTCATATGCTTTCCTTGCTAAAAAAAATAGAAAAATTAAAAACTAAAATTTTTTTTTCTATTTTTGTTGCTTTTTAGTTTGTATTTTTGTTTGTTTGGGTTTTCTCTAATCATCTCCATCTTTTCTTGATTTTCAAATTCTTGTCATATCGTCCTGGCCGATACCTCTATTGTCCTGGACGATATGACAATTTCTCTTCAAAATTCCATCTGCTGAACCTTTTTCTGAGCTTTCTGTAAGTCATCGTCCCAGACGATCCCGTATCGTCCTGGCCGATATGATCGAACTCTATTATAATCATTTATAGTCATCTTGTCCAGTATAATTTTCATCCTGGATGATGTAATTATGGTCATTGTCCTGGTCGATACACTAGATCGTCCTGGACGATCCACGTGTCAGCACGTTTAGAATCCTTAAAATCGGCCCCGGACGATCCATTATTGGATAATCGTCCTAGCCGATTCATTGTTCATCCTGGACAATACACATGGCACAGATTTAAAACATTTTAACTTCGGCCGATACGATTAATTATTGTGCATCATCCTGGACGATACACCTAATAGGCCCAAACGATATGCTTTTTTAACGGTCATCCGGCTTGACTCCTCGGGGATGATCGCCTATGTCTAATCATCCTGGCCGATATTTGATCGGCCCGACTGATCGGACCGCCTTTTTGACCAATCGGCCCGTACGCAATAATTGAACCAAATCGTCCTGGACGATTCTACGATCGGCTTAGACGATGTGGCCATTTCTTTAAATTCAGGCCATTCCAGCCATTGTTTTCACCTCAACCTTCTTCTTCTCTTGTGTTTTCTTTCTGGTGTCTTTCTATGGCTGGTGGGAAGCGAGTCCGACAAATTTCTGGTAGTTCTTCGAGGGCTAGGATTGACCTTCGTTTCAGGAAGGCAGAAGATGAAGCTGCTTACCATCGATATAAAGAATGTGGGATAACTATCTCCAGAGTCATCAATCCTGTCCATCTTTCGTATCCAGTAATGGATCTCTTTTCTCACACTTCTCTCTGTTTCATTCTTTCTCTCGTTGTCCCCTTTTATACTGAGCTTCTTCGTGAATTCTTCGTAAATCTTTGCATAAATCCTGCTTTTATAGCTCTGACCTCCTATGTTAATCGACGCCCGGTCGAGATCACATATCAGGACTGTGCTGAACTATTACAGCTATCCACCACTGAGGATAAGCTGCATATAATTATTTCATATCCTGACTTTATTTGATCCACTGCAAATCATTTTCTTTGCCAGACCAATGCACCTTTTCATGTTGGAGAGACTAGCTCTTTAGTCAAAGATGCTAGAACAATTCAGCATGTCCTTCGAACCTCCATTATTCCAAAAGCTGGAGACCGAATTCACATCACTCCTCTACTTTCTATGACTACTTTTTAAATCATGGCACATAGAGAATTTAAGGCTATTGACTTAATTTTTCGATACATTGATAATTTAACCACAATCTGCGATCCAGGTCATAAGAGGAAACCTAATCTGGCTTTAGGACACCTCATAGCCTATGTTCTTGAAACCAAATATCAACTTCAATATCCTGCTCCTCCCAACTTCCCAACTCTCTTCTACTCAAACATTTCCTTCAATACCCTTCACAGTACTCGTCTCCACCCAAGGGATGAGGAACCTCGGGGGGCTGAGGAGGAGGAGGCTCCCGCTCCCATTCCTGATCCTGCTCCTCTTCACCAGCACTCACAGTTTGACTAGTTAGTGGAGAGATTTGATCATTGGGAGACCCGTTTTGACGCTTACGTTGTTGCATAGGAGTAGCAATATTCTGAGGACATTGCCCGCTACGAGCAGCACCGCACAGAGGACTTAGCCCGTTTTGACAGCTACATTACTCACCAGCAGCAGCACGACCAGGACATAGCCTAGTTCAATGCTCAGTTTACTATGCTAGCTAGCTACTTTCAGCAGGCTCCACCACCTCTACCTCCATCTGATGATCAGGATCCCTCATTTTCTTAGTTTTAGTTTCTATTTTCTGTGGATTGCTTCCTTTTTTTGTATTGTGTTTTTTCATTGCTTTAGTTTTTGTTTTTAGTTTCCTCCTTTTTGAGATGTCAAAAGGGGGAGTAGTGTGTTTGTACTTGATCTTGAGTAGTGTGTTTGTACTTGTTCTTGTAGTATGTTTGTACTTGTTCTATTCAAAAAATTAAAAGCTTGGTTAGTTTTGCATTACTATTTTAGAATTGATTATCAATATGTTTGCCATCATCAAAAAGGGGGAGATTGTTACAAATATGTTTTTAGATTATGATTTTGATGATAGCAAATAAATCTTGTTTCACTACGACTGCCTTTTTTCTCCTGACTTTTCAGGACTAAAAAATCGGACATAAATCAGAATCAGCTCAAGACTGGGTAGATTAGGGTTGAGTCAGTCTGTAATTTTATTTTTCCCATCTTGAGTCAATTATAATTGTTTGAAGTGACCGATGTCAAGGTAACCCTACACACACACACTTGAGAGATTTAGAACTTGTGTTTTTACTCACATCGTCCCGGACGATATTTATATCATCCTGGACGATCGAGTTCAAAATAGAAGTTCTAATTAGGATTTCTTGTTAAGGCAGCTGTAATTAACTTATCGGCCTATACAATACTTGTATCGGCCAGGATGATAGGCTTAATACAGAAAGAATTTGCCGACATAATCAATTTAGGTATTCTGTATTTTTAGAAATCGGCCAGGACGATCATGATATTGGCCTGGACGATATCACACAATTATGCCTGAATTAATCCAGGAATCAAGGAAGTAATTAAGGATGATTGATATGATCACATCGTCCTGGACGATCTCTTGATCGGCCAGGATGATATATTCAAAAACCCTTAGTTACTCCTGGACGATGAATATCGGCCAGCTTGAATTCAGGGCGATTCTCAGTACGATTCTCCTCTAATTTGAACTGATCGGCCGGGACAATCGTGAGATCGTCCTGGACGATCAAGCCAATTTTTCAATCGTCTAGTTTGCATTCAGGGTGATGCTCTGGCCGATCTTCTGAGATTTGTACTGATCGGCCAGGATGATGTCCATATCGTCATGGATGATATAGTCGGCAACTTGCAATTAATGAGCTCCTTTGAAGCTCTTTTATTTAAGAGCTTTAGTTCAACATTTTTGAACATCCTTGGCTGCTGTCTTGACCTGAGAAAACCTAAAAGGAGAGAGAGACAGAGGGAGAGAGAGAGAGAGAGGATCTTGTGAGGGGGAGCTTGTGAGGGGATTCACAAGGGGTTGCTTCAAGTATTGTTCCACTTCTTCTTCCCTAGAGTCTGTTATCCTTGGAAGGGGTAGGAGAGGTAAGTTTCAGCAAGTGATCGAGGTTCTCTGCCTGCTTCAAGAGGAAGCAAAAGGAGGAAGGTTCTTTGCCTTGGCGGGTGTGGCAAAAAGAGGTGTTTGTAAAGGCTTCTCCGTCTAGCTGTGGGGACTAAAGGAGAGTCACGATTGTAGTGCAATACTCGGAGGGTGCCTCCGGGGAGTGGACGTAGGTCGAGTTGACAGAACCACTATAAATCCTTGTGTTCTTATTTTTACTGCTTCCGCATTTATTTTCTTTCGCACTTGTTTTTGTGATGTTTTGGTTTGTAAAATTTGTTGAGCTTTGCTTAAAGTTTTTAAATACCAATTCACCCCCCCCCCCCCCCCCCCCCACTCTTGGTTAGCCTCGGGCCAGTTCTATAGGGCTTAACATCCCTAACAAACTTTTAGATTGGAACATATTATTTGTTCTGATCATCAAGGATGATATAGACATCATCCTATAAGATTAGTTCAAAATCATACATATTATCCAGCAAATAGTTTGGGATACCCAGGAGATATGAATTGGTTGATGAAGAAATATAACTGATCATCCCAGGATAATGTTTAGATCATCCCATATGATTAGTTCAAAATTAGTTATTATCATCCAATAAATAGTTCGGGTCATCTAAAAGAAACATCTGGACATTAAAGAATTATAACTAATCATCTAGTAGATAATTCGAGACATCCATGAGAGCTAAGATTTTTCATGCATATCGTCCAGGACGATCTTGTGATCATCCATAACGATCTTATGATCTTCTAGGTTAATATGATCAATCAATCTAACATTAATTGCTTTTCTTAATCACATGAATAATTTAGGCATAATTGTAATGAATCTTCTATGACAATATGGGATCATCCTTATAATAAAGTTCTAAATATAAAATCTTGCGAAAAAGAGTTTGGCGACTGAGTATTTCTAATTCGAGCATATCGTCTAGGATGATGGGAGGCTTAAGCAAGTTTACATGACCTGGATGCCCTAATTAGGGTTTTATTTTATACTGTTCATCCAGGATAATATGGGAATCGTCATGTACGATGTGATCAAAAATAGAAAAACTCTAACTCACCAAATTTCTCCCCTTGAGTGTGTGTATTAATGTTACTTAGCTTCAAAATCCACCAAGATATATTTGACTCAAGAAAAGTTAAAAATTTACATTAAAATAGAAATTATATACTGACTCAATCTTAATCTACCTGATTTAGAGCTGATTGACATTTTAAACAAACTTGTGGACCTGAAAGGTTAGTGAGCTGAGCACATAAAATAAATATGCATAAATGGCAGTAGTCAAGGAATAATAATGTATGTTGTCTTTAAAATCATAGTGCTTGGGTCCAGATCTGCAACATTACTTGCTTTTACAAGTTACTTATTCATACTGATATTGATTGAATAATTATATAAGTACTATTTTTATTATCTTATATTGATTGCAATTAAAGATTTTGATAATCTACTAAGTTCTTAGCTCACTCTATAGTTTTTATATGATTTTAGGAATGGGTTAGGATCTAATGGAGTGAGACTGATCGAATTTTCAGTTTTTAGTTTTTATTTTCTATATTTATTTTTATATATTTATAGGCACAAGTAGAAAGATAAATTGATATAATGATTGATCTTCTGGCTATTATAAATAAAATTTAAAAAGTAAATTCAATTTTTTTATAAATATCATTTATAATTAGTTTTATTGATTATGTTTATTAAAATGGGATTAGTAACTCTAATCAATTAAATAGGAAGTAAATTGAATAATTCTTTCAAATTTAGATACTAGTGTATTATATATATGCTCCTGTAACCATACCTAAAAGAGATGTAAGCATCTGACCATGTTTTCCCTTATAGGTCTCGTTGTTTCTACCAAGTCCTATACAAATGTGTTTGAATTGATCCACATAATGAATATATGCCAAAAAGAGTAGTATCATCAAAGAAAGATAGAAAGTGTAGGTGTATCTTTGATCCTAAAGTGTCTAGCATGTGAAATAACCCAATCTAGAAAAGAATGTATGCTCGCGCATGATGCTAGAATTCTAGCTCGTTCATATTGATGTATGAATCCCTCCAGAATTTCCACCTCAGCCACCAAAGTGCATGCACATCTTTGTATATACTTATACCATGAGAAATGTAGAACTAATGCAATGATTATGTGAATCCTAGTAGACAACATCTAGCTCGAGGTGTATTCCCCATAAATCCTCATAATAGTCAGGCCAGCTAACCCATCCTCTTCTTAGTCCAACAATAGTATTCCCAACAGGGGGGGGTTATTAATAAGTTTGATCATGTAATTTATAATTATATAGATAAAAGAGGTAATAAGTTAGCGGACTCATGTGCTAACTATGCTCTCTTAGCTCTTTTATTTGGGATGATATTAGCTTAAATAAAATTCCTCCTTTATTTGTGTCTTTATTAAAGGAGGAATCTGATGCTCATAGTTTGTAGTTCATTTTTCCTTTTTAGTTATTAATACAATTTGCTGCATTTTCTTCAAAAAAAAAAAAAAAACAAGAGGCGGTCCATCTATTTAGACACCAAGAATCATGGTTGTATCCTATAGCATAATGGTCATCTCCCATATAGTGAAATGGTTTGTATTGGTATATGTTGACCACCTCTCTATAAGAGCTGAGTAAGTGGTGGTCAATATAGAGGTTTTTGAGCTTGCTAACACAATTTAGACCTATCGTACGAATGCCTAACACGAACCTCGAGCAATTGATAGGCCGTTCGTGCACCATGAGAAAGTGTGATGCAACCTCAAGAATGGTGCATTGTATTGAAATAAATTATATTATTTAATATATGTTAGTACTAAAGAGGTATTACATATTACTAATTCTATACCTCATAAGGGTGTGAAATATGATGACTACCACAAAGGGAAGCTATACTCAGATTCACATAAGAAGGTGGTGGTTCGTACGCTACCTCCTCCTCTTATGGGGCCTAATAACCTCTTATGTCATGTCTTAGTGGGTGTGGCACCTAGAATTAAAATTTTAACTTTTTAGAGAAAAAAAATAATGCATGTTAATATTAAGAGTTGAAAACAATTTTGTGAACATACCATTAAAGTAATAAAAGGCTTATCACATTATTCTATCTTTAAGCATATTAAAACTTCAACAAATTTCACAAATAAATAGGAATGTGCAAGGTAATATCATGTCGAAGACACCCAAATTTTAATTTAATAAACAATTATAAAACCTTGAATAATACATAGAAAAAGCTTGCTAAGCAAAAGTTAAATTTAAAATTTTCTCCCATTTAATTTGTATAACTTTTTTTTTCTTTTCTTTTGAAAAGAAGCAGATTGCTAATATTCATAAAAAAGAAGAAATTACAAAATAATTTATAGTTATTCTATCACAATCTTCTTCAACAAATTACACGTAAAGGTTGAAGGAATATCATTATTTAATACATTCCAATAGAAACTTCCTAATAAATCATAAGTTCCACAATATTAATCAGCAACTTTATGACAATGCCTAGGAATAAAATTAAAAATAACTTTCTTAAATTTATCCAAAAGAAAAGATCAATACAAATTTTATCAATCTTCAAAATAGTCTTATAATTTTGCGTCAATCTGACAATGTTGATGGTATCTCCTTCAATCCAAATGCCATTAGCTTCCATCATCCAATCTTCAATAACTTCTTTAATATCTAGAATAGCCATAACTTCTAATTGAGCTACATCCTAATGAAGTAAATGCTTACCAAAAGCTAAGATAAATCTGCCTTTGTGATCTCTAATAATAACACCAATTCCTACTTTATTGGTTTTAAGTAAGGAAGCATCAACATTAACATTGAACCAATTTGAGGGTGCGGGTGCCAAATTTTATCAAACAACTGTTTTAGGCTGATTAACATCCTAGTTATCCATGATTAGATCAAATTATGGTTTAATTGAAGTTGCAAGAACTAAAGCCGTAGTAAAAGATGCAGAGAATAAAGACTTACCATGCTTCTTATAATTTCCATTTTTCCAAGCTTGAAAAATTACAGAGCAGTAAATTCTAGTCAACGCCACATTATTAGAACAAAAAAAATTATGAAACTTCTAAATTATATCATTAAAAGAAATGAAAAGTGGTAAGGGAATTCCTCACTGATTGATTTGCTACAATAACTTCTTTGAGTTTCGAATAGTAAATGCAATATGATCCAGATTTTCTTCTTATTGACAACCAATTGGACAAAGATTAGAATCAATAAGATTTCTATGCTTAAGCCAAGAATTTGTTGGTAAAGTTTTTTTTCCAATTCTCCACCAGAAGAAAGCTTATCTCTGATTTAGCTTCAGCTTCTTAATCCAATTAAAGTTCATGACCTCAACATTATTTAAATAGGAATTCTCCATTACTAATGCATAAATTGATTTACTTGTATGATGATAAGCGAGATCTAATTTAGCTTCATCTAATTGAGTATAAATAGGAATTTGCTTGATATAATCAACCAAATCATCTCAAAAAAAAAAAAACTTCTAAAGAATGGTTAAATTATAATAACCATTTGGATCAAAAAAATGTAGGCCATTTATCAAAAGACTTGTTAGCAAAACAGGTTTCTGATAAAACCTGAATGTGTTTGCCATCATAGATTTTCTACCTTACAATAGGTCTAAGCTCCATCAATAAGAATTTTCCAAACTGTAGAATTTGCACGGTTAGAAGAAAAAAGTCTAGATATTCTTATCATATTTTATAATGATAATTCTGTTAAGCAAAGAATTGGGATTATTACAAAAATTCTAAGCTAATCGAGCTCTAAGAGGACCTTCCCAATTGGTAGCTGAATGAAATCCCAAATCTCCTAGATTGCTTGGAAGACAAAGATCACTCTATTTGACATAATGCATACCTTCTCTTCCTTTATCTTTATGCTACAAAAACCCTCTGCATAGTTTTTTCAAGTCATCAAGAACACTTTTAGGTACCAAAGGGTGAGTAATAAGAAAGGTAAGAAATGAAAGAAGTGAAAATTTAATCAAAATAATCTTTCCAGCTAAAGATAAATTCCTACTTCCCTATGAAATAAGCTTTCCCAAGGTGTGTTGCAAAATGGATTAAAAATCTAAAGCAATGCATCTTCTAAGGACAATTTTAACACCAAGATAAACTAGCTCTTTAAAAAGTTTGAATCCTATTTTTTCGGCAAATTTCTTCTTCCTTCGTTTATTCATAGCCTTAGAATAGTCAAGGACCGATTTGCTCATGTTAATATTTTGCCCAGTCCAAGAGTAGTAATAAGCTAAAATACTCATTATAAGATAAATTGATTGAAGTTTGGCTTCAATAAAAATCAAAACATCAATTTTATTATTAGTTTTGAACTTAATTTTAATAACTTAGTTTTGAATAGCTTAGTTGGGTTTTATTTTGAATAATAAAAAATTTAATTTTTAATAGTAAAAATAATAATTTTGAATAATAATATTGGAATAATAAAAAAAAAATTTATAACTTAGTTGGGTTTCTTGGGGATAATACAAATTATTAGTTTTGAATTTCAAGTACTAAAAAGTGGTAGTACAACACAAGCACTAATTAATGATATCAACTTTTAACATTTTGTTTAGATAAATGAATCCACAATTCAGATATGGATCAATAATGTCACTAATGATTCATCCCTTTTTACTCCTCAAGTAGTGAATGTATTCATCAAACATTTCATCAACAACATTATAAGATAAATGATTTTAAAGTAGTGATATTAGACTATAATCTATTTAAAAACTCTTGCCTTAATAATATAATATTACAAGTTGGTTTTGTGCTCAAGGTAATTAGCACATATTAAACTACAACCAATTATGACTGGTAGACCAATTATGACTATGGTTTTTACAAGCACTGTAGATTCACGTAAAATGTGAGATTCCTTCATCTATAGTGTTCTTATATTATCAGGTTCTGGGTCTATAAGATCTCCTTCTATTATTAATAAGACTTAGTGGGAAAAGCCCTTTGGAAGGATCTTGTTGCCCCCACTCCTCACGAGTATGAGTGCAATAAAATTTTGAGAAGTACATATTTGTGCAGTATTCCTTAGTGTAGTACTCTGATACAAAGTTATAATAACTAGGCAGCTAAGGGCATGACAACATTACATGCATTAAAGCTCTAGTTTGCACAGGTGTATGAACATATCCCATTTTGGTTGAAGTTAACTTTATAAGACCCAATTGATATATCAAAAACTTGAAACTCATTAAAATAGATAAGTGTGGGTTCCAGAATTTGCCTGGCTTCCTATTTTATCTTGCTTAAAGCAAGGGGAACCTTTTGGGAGAATATGTCACAGGTAGCATTATCTTAGACACGTGCATTTTCTAAGCATTTCATGAACACTCCAATGGTACTGCAATATATGGAAGCAATGAGATCTTGTATTGGTAAACCCCTTGCATGTTTTAGCACTTTATTAAATGACTCAGATGCATTCATCGTCATTGTACCATATCTAAATCACCTTATTATGAATCAACATCTATCTACTAACAGTGCAATTAATTAACCATTATTAGACCTCGAACTTCACATTCTGAATATCTATCATATATGTATGAAACATATGAATGTCACCTATGCTGCCAGGTAAGAACATCTTCTGACAAATAAATTCAATATCAAATATGCACATTCTATATATGGCCTTCTTAAGATTTTCTTGTAGGTGCATAGATAGGCGAGATGAGTAGCTTTAGAAAAAAATCTATTTGTAACCATGCACCAGACCTATATCTGTTTGAGATAAAACATAAGTTACTCAGTCGAATACTTAGGAGAATACCATGCAAGTATTGGAGGGACCAATACTAAGATGAATTACACTTAGATTCAATAACAACAAATGCAAGAAAGAAAAGTCTATTGTTCACATCAACACCCATTACAGTTAGTAGTGTGCCACAATACTTTCCAAGCAAGAATGTAATGTTCAAACTTAGGAATGGCTGACAAAACCTACATCTCAATATACTAGGATCACAAGCCCAGACTATTTGCTCAAATATATGTGTATCAAAGCAATGTAACATGCACACAGTGTCGAGCATGGCTGAGACAACTGCCTCCAAAAACAAATTAATTGTGTGATACGACTCCTTCCAACTACAAAAAATAGTTTTTATTTCCTTTAATCTTGCATCCCATGCTTTCATGTAGGACACTAATATTAAACTTTGCCTCAATGCGAGTGATAATTTCTCTTGGTTTGAGGTCAATTTATCTTCCAAAAACTAGGAGTATTAAATAACTTATAAATCTAGAGGTGCATTGTATGTGTCCACTAAGAAGTATGATATTTAGGTATATGTGTGCCTAATTGAGAACACCTTTCATAATCCACTCAAGTGCTTATAAGAAAAAATGTGCATTCATCATAAGCATGGATGTAATAGTACAGAATTATGTACACAACATAATGTATATATCTTCTGGTTGTATGCAACGATATGAAATTTGACATTATTCTTTATGGACCATGCCCTAAGTGCAAATTATGGATCCATTTTTGTTGGATAACACATGTCTTCTAATATTTCTTTTGGTATCTCAAGCGCATGAGATGTATATTTTTTTTCCATGTCATTATGGAAATTCAGCTCATTAGTCCACTCTTTTGCATTTATGCACCTACCCACAAAAGTATTCTTGCTAACCATTCCATTGTGTGCTAATGGTCCTCATATAGTACTAACTAATGAGTTCATGTGCTTGGGGCTCTCCTTCTAAACCAGGTCCACCATACTCCAAATCTATATCATTTGATCTATCAATGAAGTCATCACTTATGTCGTTGCTCATAGTTACATATCATTGAACAATTATAGGTTTAGGTTGTGAATATTAAGCATGAATGTCCACACTGCGACGTATTTCTGCTAACCTTCCCATCAAATTCTTCATATTAATATCATTACATAAACTTCTTAAATATGCTAATAAAAAATTGTCATATATTAGTACGACACTTACTATGTAAACTATCTACCAACAGAACTCCACATCAGAGTATTCAGATATTGTTCATGCCCAAAGTATATGTTCTCTTCCCTAACATGAATAATATTATTCTACTCGTCATTGTGTAGCATCAAGCTCTTCAACCTCAGCATATAATATGAGGAATTAATTGGAAGTATGATGCATGACAACTTCACAAACCTCATCATCAATGATATCTGACACAATAAAAGCATCACCATCAAGAAGTCAGCAAAGCAGTTTCACCCAAACTTCTGTTGCATCTAACTTTAAGAATCTAACAACTAATGATCAAAGTTGTTCTAAGTCTGTGTTTGCTCGAATCTATTGTGGTCTATTACGACTACCAAAATATATTGAGTAGAATTGCTCGTCAATCATTAATTGACCCCCATACAATAACAATAGGAAAGTAAAGTGTCCAGCCACCCTTCTTCTTGCAGTTTAAGCGTAAACTAAAAGATTTTAATACAAATTCTATCAACTAACTTTAATAATGGAATATTATATCACATAAATAAAATAATATTTAATAACACTTCGAATGAAGTTATATTTTTAACTTAAGTGCAATTCCTTCATCGACTCCATATGTAATAATTTATAATTGGTTTGCAAATTAATAATATATCATTAATTTATAATCTTTCTATTGAATAAATATAAAATTTTACATAAAATCACAATTTTTTCACACATCACATATTTCATTTTAAATTCCTATTTTAATAATGTATGAATTACTAAATTGAAGAAAAGTACAATCATATAATTTGATTATACTTGAATACTACTTTTTCATGTATATATATGTATATAGGGGTGCAAAAATGAATTTTCATGTCGTGTTTAGGTCCAACCCAAAATTGTCCAGGCTTCAATTGATCCGACCCAAACCCAACCCGACTAGGCAAACAAGTCAAAAATCTAAACCTAGACCCGACCCATCCCTAACCTCAATGGACCCAACCTGACCCGTCAACCTGTAAGCAGCCAAGCAGGAGCGATGCAGACACAAGCGCCACGCTCGATGCACATGTGGGGGCGAAGGGTGTAAGAGTGAGCAAGCCTCTTGAGCAAGGGAGTGAAAATGCACAGATGAGGCGAGCGAGTATGATGCAAGCTAGTGCAGGTACGAACGCAGGGGCAAGCGTGAGACTGCTATGAGCCCAAGCACAAGACTGCTAAAGGTGCAAGAGTGAGTGCTTTGCAAGTGCTTCGAGCGAGTGATGACCGGGGTGATTTCTCATCAAAAATAGGTTGATTTCAAGCATTAGAGTTGGCCCGAACCCAAACAAAATTTTAAACGAGTTAAAAAATTGAAATCTAAACCCAACTCTTTTGCAAAACTGATTGACCTAAACCCAATATTCATATTTAATTTCTCATAACTTCATAAATTTGATCAACTTAAACTCAACATGATTAAATATATAATTGTATATTTTCTAAAACTATTTAAATCTAAACTTCTAACCAAAAATCAATGCTAAAAGTTAGAAAACAAACAGACCTTCAACTTTTAAAAAAAACAAAATTAAATTATAAAAATACAAGATCTATTTCAAAAAAAAATAAATAAATAAATAAATAAAACACTAACTAAAAGATTCCCAAAAACATTAAATTTTAATAATTTTATTAAAAATAACATAAAATTTGTAAACCAAAGGCAAAAAGAGACATGAATAATGAGAATATGCGAATAGTCCTCACCTAATTCTTTGCCCCTCCTGCACCTCGAAATGCATGCCATCACATCATCCAACTATAACTGAATACATTTAAAATGTGCCTTCAAATAAAAATTTATATAAAAAACTCTAATATATATAATATAATTTACAATTAATTAATCAATAACTAAGAACTAAATTTATATCAATTGAATTAATTTGTTTGGTCAGGTAAATCCAACTCAAAATAAAAAAAATTGGATGAGTGCCAAGTTGGGCTGGAACCTCTTGATTTTTGTATCAAAAGCAAACAAAAAGAAAAAGAGCAACGTCAGAGCACTATGATCCTGTATATACAAAACTTGCCAAAAACATGAGTTCATGAGAATGCCATCCCATGCATCCTACAAGATAACCCATTGGCTTCAACAAATGGGCTTTCTACAAACTTCATTTCTGGACAAAAATCTTATGAACCATGGTACAGTGAAAATCTATGCGATGGTTCAGAGTCCCACACTCTGCTTGTACAAGTGTGAATCCATTAGCCATGAGATTAAGGCTTCGTTTGGGAGACTTTCTTTCTGCTTCTTAAAGCAACTTTTTATTATAAAATTTTTAATTTTTATACTAAAAAATTGCTTTATGAAGCAGTAAGAAAGCCATCCAAAATGAAGCCTAAAAAGAATTTGCATAAAGGTCAAGCAGAATCAAATGATCCGAACCACCAGACAGCTTATGTGCACCAGTGGTGCATAAGATTTTTGTGCAATTTCATCTGTACTCTTTATGTATTTTCACTTTCAGTGTGACATATCTAAAATATATAGAATGAGACTCCCCGATTACAGATCTTAGAAAAAGTATATGGCCTCTTATGTTGTCCGACTGTTGCCTGCTCTTTTTGCTGCGAAGATTTGACGGAGAAAAGAAAGTTTTCGGACTGAGCGAGTGGTGTTGGTAGTAAGAGTGCCATTGCTGCTGCTGATGACCGCAGGAGAAGCATCAGGCTGTGGAGAAGATGGAGTTAGAGAGAAGAGGAAGGCATTGAGCATGCGAATGATCTGGCTGAAGTCGGGCCGCATATTGGGTTCCTCAACCCAGCAAGATCTTATGATGAAGTCTAAATCAGCGGGTGTGTCCTCTGGTATGGATGGTCTCTCTTGCTTTTGTAGTCGTCCAAAGAGCAATGAAAAATGGAGCTCAAGTTAGTACTTATCAATAACAAGCAAGCAATTATTAATAATTTACAGGAAATAGCACTGTGAAATTAACTCAAAGATTACTGAAAAATAAAATCAATTCTTGGCACATTGACGCCAACAAACAGGCTTGAACCAAATTTGAATTGAGTTGAGATCAGATTGAATTAAACTAACTCAAGATTGGATCAAATTTTATATGCATGTATGCATGAAGCCATATTCCATCTATTTATATATGTATTTACATTTGAATTAATGTCTTATGGATCCATATCAGAATCTAAATCTGTATGGTTGCATGAATGTCCATTGAGCTAATGAATTGTCATACCAACAACAATATCAAGCCTTTATCCCACTGCGTGGGATCAGCTACATGAATTCTGTTAAGAGTCAAATTCTCATTTAGATCTAATAAAGAAAGATCATTTCTAATATTTTTTAACCAAGTCTTTTTCGTTCTATCTCTACATTTCTTAACATAGTTCAAATCTAATACATCTACTCTCCTAACCAAGTCATCGGAAGGCCGCCGTTTTATGTGACCAAACCATCTATGGTGACAATAAATTGTCATAAGAGAGAAAAAATAAAAAAATAAAAAAAGAATCTGGTTTGGAGACCAAGCTTGAATCTGAAGATCAAACTAAATGATTTTTATCAGATATTGAACCAATAGGCATCAGCTCAAGGCCAGATCGTTCACAGCTCCAAACTATAAATAGATAACTTTTTCATACTTCTAATCCAATGTAATTTCAGATACCCATTGTTGTGGCCACAGAGCACCGTATCTACAATATGGAATATTACAAATGACACCTACCACCTATGACTGTTTCAACAAGTAATATAACGAGCAGGAAGATGAATCGGATAGTCACGTGCTCACAGAAGCCTAAAATAAAATAAGTGATCATGGCGAGCCATTACTCATAGAAAATTGAAGTTTTCCACCGCATCATATGGCAAGCTTACTGATTTTTCTTTACAAGTTTTTAAAAGAATATTCAGCATATTTTGGCTTCTGTGCAACAATTTTCAAATATGTTGGAATATATGATTGTTAGCATAAGATACTTGTTTGTAGATTCGTATAAATTGTTATAGGATATCAACTTCCATGCCATAAAAATTAGGAAAACTTTAAAAAAAAAAAAACAACAACAACAACAACATAAGATAAGGAACTTATCCTTACCTTAAAAGCAGCAGCATATGCTGCCTGTAAGTTGGACATTCCTTCGAATGGCATTCGGTTGGTCAACAACTCCCATAGAACAATGCCAAAACTGTATACATCAACCTTGTTGGTATAGTGCTTCTTCTCACCGCGACGCAATGTAACAGTACTGTACAGCTGCAGCATATTTCAATTAGTGCGTTTAACAGATATTGGCCGTGGCTTCACTGGTAACATTGATGTTAGCAATTCTAAAATAGGCTATAAATTATTTCAAACATAATGAAGCACTGTGAGAGAAGAGGTTTACAGAGATGATTTTGAGCGAAACATAAAGCAACACTGATTTATAAATATAAGTAGCCTAATGTGGAAAAAGGACAATAATTTTAGGATTTTGAGGAGGGTGTTTGATTGCTTAGCCTAACACGAAAATGATCTTACTATGACACCACTGAAGTTATGACCTCAGCCCCAAAAGGAAATTCGTTTTACCATTCAAAAGCTTTGGCACCCTAGTAGATCGTATTCAAGAATAGGCAACTTAATATGGCTACTATCGAGTTGGGCAATCAACCAGCTAGAGCAATGTCTGGAACCTTTTCTATAGGAGAATTAGGTATAACTGATGAATATGTAGCTTCTCTGGTTCAGTTGGGTGGAAGAGTAGAGGAACCCAGACACCAAAAGGGCTCTTTGGTTTCCATGTCAACTGCGTTATATGGTTGAGAATTTTTGTTGTATGATGTGAAGTATTCGATTTCTTAGGAGTTGTTTGGTTGTATATGTATGTCCATATATGTCCATATATGTAACTGGTTGGTATAAAATAGGTTCATCCTTAGGAAGGTTGGTCAAACAGCACACTTGAGCCTTGCCTTGAGAGAACATTCATTGGAAGCAACGTAAGGGATAAGTATGTGATCACCGCAATGAAGTTCGCATAATCGAAACTCGTCCCCGAGAAACTTGATCAAGTAGGCACATATTCTGAGTGAGCTCGACCACAGAACATGCCTCAACAAACCCTAATTGAAGAAGTGTTCATCTTATGGGGACTTAACTATTTCAATGGTTCTCTCGGATCAAAGCAATCTGCCTTCCAAAAATAACCATGTCCATGCTATAGGAGGCACACATCTAAAGAGTCCACAATGAAGGCTCCATCAATCAAGTTTGTCCCCATCTCACAGCCACACTCACCTAGAATACCGGCCGCTTTCCCTAAGAGACTTGCAACTTGTCCAAGACATTTTTTTAGGTAAATTCATCCAATTTCATTCGGAGGATTCGTTCAAGGCACTCATCTTCGAAGACTCAGTCATGGCACTCACTTTTGAGAACTCGCCAGGTGCACAAGATACTCGCCAAACTTTCGAGCCATGTCAAAAATAGATTGGCATGTGTGTGAATTTCAGCCTAGTTCACATTTTTATACCAATTTGTATCTGTCAAATTATATATTATTTCTCTATTTGCTAAGGTATAGTCTTTCCTATAGCAAATAAAATGTTAAGAGGCATATTTTGAACTTCATGTCATTTATGCTATTCCTAGAGTACTTGATTTCATAGTTGTTATGCATACTCACTACTCTCTCTCCTTGTCTCGTGCTTTAGCCTAACAAGACTTGCTAGTATGGTCAGGTGTCATCCATGAACAAATTTAGATCCAACATCCTAAAAGTTGTAATGAGCGTGGATTAATGGACAAGAAAACAAACATTGACTAAAGAACAACAAAACTACGAGACATTTATGAACATAGAGAACTAAAACTTCACAACCCGTTGTAATTTAATGGAGATGGAAAGGACTTACAAGGATGATACAAAATGTGTTGGGGCAAGCTTAATGGAATGCCCCAAGAGAGAGTACTCCTGAGAAATCCTCTAACTCAACAATCTAAAAAAGATTTGAGAACAAAAAGCCTAGTGAAGGGGAGAGAGCCAAAGCTGACCAATATATTTTCTAGGAAGTTTGCAAAATTGAAGCCAATCACCAAGTTCAAAATGGCCCACTTGGAGTCATACTGAGGAAGCTCTAATCCCGTCTACCAAATTAAACAATTCAAGTCAGTAACATCACTGATGGACGTCAATGATACAATCAAATGCTGAATGTTCTTTACCACCTTCAAAGAATCCTCTCTCGACGACTTTCCTACCTAATGTTAGGCATCATCAAATATTTTTTCAAGTGCAAAAGGATGTTCATCACACAATTCACAGGTGCTCAAAGGCCACCCAAAAGTTCACGGGCTCTTTTGAAAATGAGATAGGAGCCGAGTTGTTGAGTAGCTTCATCTTCAGCTTCAAGAGAGATATTGGAAATCAAAGGCATAGAGCTAGCAATCACATAAGAAACTGTGACATAAGGCCTAAGAGAAAGGTCATTTAGGTATGCACGCAGCCTACAGTTGCATAAACATCGATCAAATTGTTGAAATTCACCAATAGTCATGTGAATGCTGAAAAATATAGCAATATAGTTGAGTCTTCCTCAACCGCTCGCCCCAAAGAGCTGCCTACAAGACGAGATCACCCTCAGTATAACAATCCCAAAATAGTAGGATGGCAGCACAAGCAACAGAACCGACAACACCTGATCAACACAAACTCCATGGGGAGCATGTTGAGGATCGTGGGCTCGTCTACCATGTGAGTAGTAGAAGCCTCACGCACAATTCGCTAGTACAAAAGATGATGGATGCATCCTACTCATTAATACCTAATCATCACTCCTCTATAAGTATCCATGGCCAATTCGGTGTAGGCCATTCAAAATAAAAAGTACATCAAGTGTCTAGAGTCGATGAATGCAAACACCTAAGCTAGGGACACTATCAAGTTTTGCTAATTCCACAAAGACCACGAGCACGATACAAAGAATGTCGACATTTAGAAGCATAACAGTGGATTTAATAAAGGAGAAAAAAGTTAAGGAATCTATTCTAGTAGATCAAGTTGGCGAGCAGAGAAGGCACTTTTAGAGGACCAAGAGAACAAGTCGGTTCCCTTTCCAACTATCCGCCTTGCCATGCCTACTATCCTTATAGAAGATGGAACAAAGGCGTCTCAATGATTGAGTCTCAAGAGACCCCATTTGGGAAAGGTTAACTTGGTAACTATGCCCTGAATGTCTATAGCTGAGGTCGCTCTAGTTGGCTATATAGAAGTGGACGAGCCAGCAAATGATAAAACCATCAATAATGTCATGGTGGTCATTGTGTTGATCACCAAATACCATATCGGCATCAATCTTATCGATGTCGGGGAAACATTTAATATTGTTTAGATTTGATTTTAATAAGATAAATATACTTGTTCCTGAACTCACCTACACAATAGGTTCATTCTACGACTTCTTAATAGAGCGACAAAAGATTGAGGGCATGATTTCTCTGCTTGTAACCTAAGGCAAAAGCAAATGCAATATACAGTAATGGTCGACTTCATACTGGTGGACATACTTGAATACTTTCAGAGCGGTCGTCTCAACATATTATGTGGCAGCCAAATTACCAACTAGATATCAAGGGATCACCTTGAAAGACAACTTGATACAATCACAAGCATGCTACCTAAAGACTGTGGGGCTAGTGACAAGTTCGCAAAAGTGTTTCAACTTGAGGGAGAGAGAGAGGAACAAAGTTGAATACAACTAAGAGATGAAAGAGGCCCTAGTGGTAAATGGTACATTTGAGATATCCTCAAAATAAATTCATCTTTCAGTGTGGAGCACCACGACATACTCGTTCAAGCTCTAAAGGACAAAGATCAAAAAGGAATTAATATTGAGGTATACATAGACAATCTTTTGGTAAAGAGCAAGTCGTCAAAGCAACACATCCACCCAAAATTAAGAGAGATGTGCAGTGATATATGATGTATCGACACTTTGCCTCAAAGAGCAATGTGCCAGGCACGCCAAAGGCAATTTTGATTAAATAAATAAATACTAAAAATAAATTGGGCACGCATATCTAACATACATATCTTACATATTTTATGTTAAAAAAGCAAAAGTTTATTTATTAAAAAAAATAAAAATTTAATTTATTATTTCCTCTGCACACTCTCAAATCCCATTCATATGCAAAGGTATGTCACACTCAATACCCCATTCTCAAAATATTCCTATTTTCATTTCTCTTTGGTGGGTCGCAACAAAGGTTTCACAATGTTCTATGTCATCTCAATATCGACATCTGACGCCATCACAATATCAATATTTCAAAACCATCTCAACATCAACGTCTAATATTGTCTTGATATTGAGGCACAACGCCATCAATTTTTACACCAACAATCAGGCCTCGATGTTGTCTTAACATGTCAAGTTTGTCCAACACCATCTCAACATCAACATTTAATACCCATTGCATAACATCAATGCCCGACTCTTAACGGCATAATCGCCTCTCCTCTCAATGCCTAACACACGACATCGAAGCCCAAATATGAAAGTCCTAAGCTTAACCATTTAAAGCAAAAAACTTAATTAAATAAATTATTGATTCTCAATTATTTTTAATATTCTACTTATTAATTTTTATACTTTTTTTAGTTATAAAAATTATACTATCGTGTCCAACCCATATTTGTCTCATATATCATTAATAATCGACGTGTCTCATGCCCATATCATGTCAAGTCCATGTCACCATGTTCGTCTCTCTACATCTTAAGCAATGATTCATTGGGCAAGTCATCGAGCTCAATCACTTCATCTAGAAGTCAAGTGAGAGGTGTTCGCCTTCTTAAAAGTTCTCAGAAGCACCAAAAACTTCACAGTAGCGAGGAAAGTGATGTAGCTTTCTAACAACTAAAACTTGCCTTGTCCTTGCCTCTAATACTAAAATTCTCTAGCCAAGTGAAAATCTGTTTCTATATCACATACTAGATGAGGACTTTGTTGGCTTAGTGTTAGTCAGAGAAAGGAAAAAAGCAATGGCCTATATGGTATGAGAGCATAATGCTAAGGGGCACAAAACCAAGATATCCAATCATTAAATTGGTGTGGGCACTTATAGTTTTAGCTCAGCGACTCCAACCATACTTCCAGACCCATGCAATCTAAGTCATCACTAACCATCACCTCAAGGCTATACTTGTCAAACCAAATCATTCTGACATGTTGCCCAAGCGAGATGTCAAACTAAGCGAATTCCAAGTCTCCTATACCTTTGCAGATAGACATAAAAGCTCAAGCACTCGACAATTTTCTCTTAGACTTCAATGGTGGAGAAGGTGGCAAGTGATCACGATAAGGTGTGGACTCCATATGTGGATGGAGTATCAGGAGACTACGAAGGAGCGAGCATGGTATCGAAAGGCCCTGCTAAGATCATACTAACACAAGCCATCCACATCGAATTTAAAGTCACCAAAAGTGGAGTACAAAACCTTGGTCGTTGAACTAAGATTTACTGCTAGAGTTGGCGCCAAGAAATTCATTGTACTCTGACTCATAGTTAATGGTAAGTCAAGTTAATAGCAAGTATAAGATGCACGATAAAGTCTTACAGAAATCTCTTCAAGGTAAAAATGAAGATAGACCAATTTAAATATTTCAAAATAATGCAAATTCAAAGGGATTAAAATCAACGTGTTCACTTAATATCAAAGTCGAGGAATCCTGGTGGACGACCAGCTTTACGGTTGTCGTAACCTAACATCGAAGGCAAAGATCATATGAGTCAAGTCTAATGGCTAAATTAGTTAGATTAATCCCTACATTGAGTATCTAAAGATGGAAGAAGGCTCACCCAAGATAACAAACCAGCACAACTTTAAAATCAAAGCTGGTCAATATCTTTTAATTATGAGCAAATTGTTCAAAAGATCGATAACCTCAATAAACCTAAGGTGTGCAAAAGAAAAAGAAATGGAAAAGGCACCGAAGAAAGTGCACTCATGAGTGTAAAAGCCACTCAGGATGAAAAGCACCAATCCACAAAATGTTCATGCAAAGATATTACTAAATGACACTCAAAAAAGATTTGAGGAATTATCAAAGAGATGCCTTCAGTACCAAAAATTCTCTTGAATGCAACTACAACATTCCCATAAGCTTTAGGCATTTACTAGTCCTTGGCAAATTCTCTTGAATGCAACTACAACATTCCCATAAGCTTTAGGCATTTACTAGTCCTTGGCAATTCACCATTTGAAGGATAAATATTATTAGGTCATTTCCTCCCTCTAAAAGAAAAAGAAAATGTATTCCACTGATGAATGACTACTCCTCAAAGTAGATTGAAGTAAACACTCTAGTGAGGATGACCACTGAGATCATTCAGAACTTCCACTAGTCGAATATCATCTACATGTATGGGCCACTTTTAAAATTATCATTGATAAAAAAACAACAATTTATCCAAAAAAAAAAGGTTAAAGAATTCTATTAATCAGATGAAATTTATCTCAAATTCACCTCAGTTTATCACTCGTAAACTAACGGATAAGTTTAGGTGGCAAATAAGCACATTCTAAATACAACAACAACAACAACAACAATAACAACAACAACAACATTTTAAATATGCATATAAAAAAGTCAAAGAAGCGCGATGAAATACAAAGAAGAATGGAAACGTACTACAACGCAAATGTGAAGTTAAAACTACTCCACCCTTGCAATCTAGTTTTGAAGAAAGTGGATGCAACACCTCACCATTCCATAATGAGAAAACTTGGGTCCATTTGGGAAGGATCCTACATCATCAAGAAGAGAGATGGCCCAAGAGCAGGCCACAAATACATTCATGCTAAGAAGTGTCGAGAACATGCGGTGTTGACAACATAAAAACTTTTATCCCCTAAAGGAAAGTCATTGCACTTGTATCGTCTCTTCATTAAAAAAACAATTTCTTACTTTTTATAAAGTTCCTTTCTGTCTGGCGAGTCCATTCTAAATAAATAAATAATGAAAAATAATAATAAAATGACAAAATAATGACTCAAGATCCCTCATTGTACATTTGAGGAACTCGCTGATAGGAAACACTTGTAGATCTCAAGTGCACGCAAAGTCATGAAGGAGAAAAAGAGGTTAGTGGGCTTCTTACCCAACTTTGGGCCCACGAGGACCTAAAGAGGGCCGTTAGTAAAGCCTAGTTGGATTATCAAGTATTAATCTCTTCCAAGAATTAATTAGAGCTTTATATCGCATCTTATAAGTGATTGCTAAACTTGAGAAAAGGAGATGAGAAGCGTGATGAAAAAATATTAGTTAGAAATAGACTTTCAAGATAAGGTACAATGATAACAAAATTATCATGGGCAAAAGACATGACTTGCTTTCATTAGAACAAGAAAGGACACATTAAAAAATATGATTTCTATTGCAAAAAGAGAAAGACACATTAAGAGATATTATCAAGCTTTGATAAAGTAACATGTGAGTGACAACCACAAGAAGGATAAAGCCACAATATGCTATTTTTGTTGCCAATTGATCAGATGCATACCTAAGTGATGTTCTCTTGGTGGCTGATTGAGACATATAATGATTAGTGAATTTAAAATTCAACAAAAGCATAGCATATGTGCCCATATAAGGAGTTATGCTTCATTGTTAAATCATGTGTTAGTGGTAAAATTTATAGAGAGATAATGTTGCATGAAGTCCATAGGTTTTGACACTGAAGTTAAGGATGTATGCTTGTGTGAGTAGGACATTAACAAGAGCCAAGCATGTTATAGAATTCAATATGAATACTGTAGTTTTAACTACTCTTAGTGAAGCAGGATGTAGGAACTTAGGAGATCATATAATTTGCAAGGACGCATTAATTGTCATGAAAACAAAGATACTTGTTGGAGTTCATGTGTTACAAAGAGCAAGTTTAGGTGTACCTACTTCAACTTCATCATCATCATCATCTGAGTTGGAACATATAATTTGAATAAACAACAACATCAAGCCTTTGTCCCACTACGTGGGGTCGACTACATGAATCTTTTTTCTCCATTATGTCATGTTAAAAGTCAAAATCTCATTTAAATCTAATAAAGAAAGATCATTTCTAATATTTTCTAACCAAGTCTTTTTAAGTCTACTTCTACCTTTCTTAAGGTAAGTCAAATCTAATACATCTACTTTCCTAACCGGGTCATTGGAGAACCGCCATTTTATGTGACCAAACCATCTAAGGCGACTCTCTCTAATCTTATCTTCCACTGGAGCTACTCCAACCTTTTCACGTATATGCTCATTTCGTATCATATCTCTAAGGGTAAAGCCACTCATCTGCCTGAGCATCCTCATCTCTACAACACTTAAATTAGTATTATGCTTCTCTTTTAATGGCCAACATTCGACACCATAAAGCATTGTAGGTCTCACCACCATCTTATAGAATTTTCCCTTAAGTTTGAGGTGGACTTTTCTATCACACAACAAGCTATAAGCATTCCTCCACTTCCACCATCCAACTTGAATTCTATTGATAATATCCCCATCTATTTCACCGTCACTCTAAATAATAGATCCAAGATATCTAAAATGTGTACTCTTATTAATCACTTGATCGTCCAAAGTCAAAATCTCTCACTAAGTCTATTACCATTAAAATTACACTCCATATATTCAGTTTTAGATCTACTAAGGTGAAAATTATAATTTGAATAAGAAAAAAAAATAATGCTTGAGCAGCAAGTTAGGTACAGAAACAAAGGAAAGCACAAGTTTTGGGAAGATTGCAAGATATCATGTAGCACAAATATTTTTAACAAAAGTCATACAATTCTAACATTCAAGGGGTGATTTTACTCATTACTTTAATCTTCTATATTATCTCCTGTACAGAACATACGGTTTGTATGCTAGATATGACATTAAAATACTCACTTTACCCAAGATACAAAATAACAAAATAATTAAGAAATAATTAACTACTACAAATAAAATTATAAGGCCTTTTCTAAAGATAATGATGCACCCGGATTCCAACAATATCAGCTACCTAAGTATATTTATAAATTAGCATGGAAATAAAAAAATGAAGAAAATTTTAAACATTGAACAAAGTTTGTATGCTACATATGACCAACCTCAGGAGCCATCCATCGATACGTCCCTGTTTCAGCCGTCATCATCTCTGTCACTGTTTCTTCTCTGGCCAATCCAAAATCTACAAGCTTAACATTTTTTTGATTTGCAGTAAGAAGCAAATTATCTGCACATTTTTAGTTATCCATATAAGGGCTCATATTCGCAATATTATCCAAACACATAGCCTAATAATGAAAGTTGCAATAAATGTATCTCAAATAACATTATATAATTAAATTGCAAGTTATTCATGATAAACATGGAAAACTGTAACAAGAAAATTCAAATGTATTAATTGATCGAGGGCATCATCTCAAATGCCATCATCACAATCATTAAGTCCACTAATTTATACATAGGACCCATTTTAATACACTTCTCTCTATAGAATCAACATATTTTGATCCTAGCAATTTTTTTATTCACTAGGCATGTCAGTGTATTGATCTAGCATATTGAGTTAATGAAGGGTCCAAAGTTGTACTGTGTATCAAGTCATGTGTGAACAATGACATGAGCCATGTGAGTTATATTTAATAATGGTTGAACCCAAGTTGCCTTAATCTATCCCTTCATTGGAAAAAGCTTTTTTTACCACTAATTAGATATTTGAGCACCACATCACCCCTGACACAAACTTTTGAGTTCGCTCATTTCTATATATAATAGTATTGTTTCATGATATGTTACTTGATAATCTTTTAAATGAAATCTTATTTGTTTAAATGCAAACTTACCTTAGCTTGTGTTATCTCCCTTTTCAAGTAATAAACCTCATAAGTGTGATACACACCTTGAAGGACTCCTAAAGATGGGAGAAGACCAAACATGAGGAAGAACAATCACTGTGACTCTTCATTGGTACCTATTAAGCATTTTAAGAAATTATATAAAGATTCTTTTTTCTATAAACGTGGTAAGTATTATTATTCTCTAAAAGATTATCAAAGCAATGAAACCCTAAAGTTTTCAAGAAAGAATTTTATACATTAAAAGAAACATCAAAGATCTTTTTGTTGGCATGGTTACTTCAAAAACAAAATTATATCTATGAACCAACCCATTAACCTAAGATTGATGAGGGAAATCCTTTTCCTAACCCTAAATTAAATTCTAAAATGTTAACCCCAAATTACAGGTGACATTGATAATCAAGCAAAGGATTTTAATGACAAGGATGTCTAAAACTATAATGATACTAGCGATAAAAAGGAAATAAGGCAATTAGCCATGTATCATGATTTAATCACCCTCATAATTGATGAGGCATCTCTTGCATTTCCTATAAATCATAATCTTAATGAACATCTATAAAACTATATTTTATTGAACTTGCAAGAGAAGTATACCCTATATAATCACCCATGAAGCTACCTTCTCTGAAGTCTTCTATTGACTTAATATCAAAATTATTCAGTATGGATATAATCTTTAAATCAACCATGTAAAAGGATGAACTGATTTACATGACAATAAACCTAATTGCTGAACTGGCATATTCATTTAAGTCTTACGTGTTTACTTTCCTAATAGCACTACCAATGCATGAACATTAACTTTGAAATGAAAATAAAATTAATTTAGTAAGAACCAAGGAAATTTTTCAAAGTTTCAAAGGAATAATTGCATTGATTTTCCTGTCAAATAGGCCTAGTGCATTTACAGTACTATTTTCTAAGAGTTTGCATGATTTTAACTATAAAATTCAACAAATGACGAATGATAATTCATACAGACTGCCTTTAAGTTATCTCAACCCGGCCTTCATAATTGCTAACTCCCCTATTGTTAGATCCTTGTCTAACTTTTATTTCTCTTTACAATCATTAAGGCTTGGGATTGTAAGGTTAACAACTAATATTACCAAGTGCCCATATTCAACATCATAAGACCTTTGGATTACCAATATTAATTGAATAAATTAAAGACTTCCCATAACTTATTGAGTAGGCCTTTGTTGAAGCATCGATGAATTTCATTTTACCATTGCAGCACATTCTAGCTTAATTCCACTCCACAATGTAGCTTTGCATAAGTGGCGGATTCTAGCTTACTTCTGCTCCGCATTGTAGTTTTGCATAAGTGTCACATCAAGTAACTACGTGAGCACAGCCAGGTAATCAGTTACTCAAATGAACTCCAACTACAACGCAGTCAACTTACCGGCACAGAACTGTCAACACATACCACCACAAAAAAAAGAAGAATGCAAATAAACACATCAGAGACCAAATGCAATCCACGCAAATTTTTTGTAGTTATGTAACTCATAATACAAAAAATGTGGCAGTTCAATCAGGCATTCTAAAAAATGTGGCAGTTCAAGATACCTTTGTTTCCTCAAACAACTAAACTTTTTTGCAGAACTTTCCCTCATAAAAGTCTGATGATACAAATAAAGATAAAAATTACTACTATAATAGCTTTTTTCAGTGAACTTACCATCTCCGTAAGCAGTAAAATTTGACTTGCCAGTGTAGTAGTAAAAAAAATTACGAAGATTGATCCTTCATTTTGATGTTTGATCAATACTTCAATTTGGCTATTAATTAACTGATATTTCAAGAAGAATTTTATTTGCTTCTTGCTTCCTTAGTTTTTATATCGCAAATCATAGACTGGAATCATAGCAAATTAGGAACTGCCATGTAATATAAACATGAGAACCAAAAAAGGTGCTCTGTTAAAGGAGCAACTCTTCCAAGAAAAAAAGGGTAGGAAACGGTCAGCATTTAAAAAAAAAAAAGTTATCACATGAATAATGTTGTCTTGGAAGAAAAAAAACAAACATTGGTATACTGAAAAAAAGAAAGTAAAGATTTATATGTGAGTGCACACAGTGTTTTATGTATGAAGAGAAATACTGACCCGGCTTTAAGTCTCTGTGTATTATTCCATTTGCATGCAGGCACTCCAATGCACGAGCAATATCAACTGCAAAGCTAGTTGCTAGATGAAGATCTAGTTGCTTTGGTCTAATACTTTCCAAATATTTTTTTAAAGACATTCCCGGCAACAACTCTGTCGCAATAACCATGATTGGCTCCTTGCAGGCTCCAATGAACTGCATAAGTTGAACAGTTCTTAACTGAACAAGAAATAAAACTGCCTGCTGCATTTCAAAATGAACACACCTTAACAAGATTTTCATGTTTCACTTTAGACATCATATTGACTTCTCGAATAAAACGAGCCTGAATTGTCATTTTTTCCTCAGTCGTGCTGCCACCATTGATAATTTTGAGTGCTACAACTTGCTCACCAAACCTGAGAAGACAAAATTGTAACTATAATAAGCCTTCCCAAGATAAGTAAATACAAGAAGGCAATGACAGCAATAAATAGAATCCCGCCATTGTGACCTGGAAGTAAGGATTGCAGAAACAAAATAGGAAAAACAAATAGTTCATAATGTGAAGCTTAAAGTCTACAGCCATCTAAAACATAAATATTTGCATTACATTGATCATTTAAATTTCAAATTCGAGCCTCAATTTTAAATTCATTAGTCAAGTTCAAGATAGCTGCTGGTGTAAACGAGCTAAATTGGAGCAAGCTTGTTCTGAACTCATTAAAATTTTAGTGAGTTCTTCTTTGGCTCGTATTTGAAATGGTTCATGAACACCGTGATTCTGCTCTGCTCATTAGAATTCAAACCAAACACAAACTGATTTCGTAGATATACAAATAAATAATAGATAAATATGATAGAACCACTCTACTTCTTATCCACTAATAAATTAATAAATCTACTATGTATGTACATGTGTGTGTGTATAAGCATCAAGCTTTCTTTATGTATGGCTCATTAAGAGAAAGTGCTCAAAATAACTGTTGAATATCAACTTGTTTAATTAACAAAGAAATTGAAGGCAAGCCCTTAGAGAGCTTAGCATGAGCTGTTCATGAACGATAAGCTTTGATGATAGCCAAAGAGATGGTAGATTTTGATTTTTTTTAATTTTAAGTTAAAAAAAATAGTTTAGAGTTTACATTCACATGCCAATAATAAAAGATTTCTTTCATAAATGGATCTGTTCCTATGTCTATCATCAACTTTTACTAGTATTCCTATTCTATTGAGCATTCCTTCAATAGTTGGAGGCAATTATTGTAATAATAGTTATTCAATATTTTATGGTTGTTCCTACTATTTTCTAGGTATGAAGCAGCTTCTATAGCTATTCCTTAAGGTTTTCCAATTTTGAGGCTATTCTAGAAGACCAACTTTCTTGTCATCATATTCATTGGGCTTCCAAAGATGGCTTCTACACAACTCTTGTGGTTCTATTCGAGTGCCCTTATATCATATTCTTACACCTGCTTCTATCCTAATCAATTTTCCGAGGCCTATGAATAAATGCACTCCAAGGCCGACATAACAAGAGTAAAGCATAAATGAAGTTATTTTTTTATGTGATCAAATGTAACAATAGAAGCATTATAGGACAGGTAGTTTTAATGTTGAAGCTCGATAACTGCTCCTAGGTTAACTCAACTAAGTATGGCAAAAATGACAAGTGAAAGACGTGACTTCTCACAAATGTTCTCCGAAACGCATTGACCAAAAGAAAATCGTCTAAACAACATCTATTCATGAATTGAACAATGGAAAGGCATTTGGGGCAATAGAAATAGCATAAATAGACACTCATATTGTATGGGGCCTCCGCATGAAGAAAATGAAAAATTCTCCCACAAATGAGATGCCGACAAGACTTGGATTTATGCAAGCAATAAAAAATGGTAAAAAAAATTACAATATATAATAAATAGCTAGATAGCTAAATAAAAATAATAAGTTATTATTGTTATTATCATTCTTAAATTAAAAATATAAAAAATAAATCAAAACCTAAAACTACCCCCCCCCCCTATTCCTATCCAGTCACCCATTCCCTAAGTCTCTATATCCTTCGTCCATCACTCACACTCGCTATCTCACTCTCATTATCTCGATCTCTCACACTCTACACTCTTCCCTCACTCTCTGACTCTCCCGCAATCTCTCTCACCTAGCCGCAACCACCAACTCCCAACTAGCATTAAACTAGTCACATGCATGCCACCCCACCACCGCCTTCTTCCTCGCCATTGCCTATCAACCCTTTATTTCTCTCTTACTGAGTCTCTCTCTCTCTCTCTCTCTCTCTCTCTCTCTCTCTCTCTCTCTCTCTCTCTCTCTCTCTCTATCTATCTATCTATCTCTATCTCTCTCCCTCTATCATTCTCTCTCTTTCTCTTTCTTTTTCTCCCTTTCTCATTCTCACTCTCACTTAATCTCTCTCTTGCTCACTTTCACTTTATTTTTCCCTATTTCTTTCTCTTTCTATTTCTCTTTTTCTCTCCATCTCGCTCTCATTCTCCCTTCCTTTCCCTCAATCTATCTCCTCTTCCTCTCTCTAGAGAGGAAAAAAAAGAAGAAAAAAAAAAAGAAAAAAACAAAAGATACGAACATTGGCATTCAACCTCATTTCCCTTTCTATTTCTCTTTCTTGCTCCCTCACGCACTCATTATTGTTTCGTTGTCATCACCTCATGTGCACATGTATAAAATATTTAACACTTAGAACCCTCAAAATCATGATTGTGACACATGCAACGTGACAAGCAAAATCTATGGGTTATTTTCTTTGCATGTCGAGGGAACTCTTTAAATGCCACTTGCGATGCAGCGAGTAAGCCCTGTGCGTGTTTTTTTAACACAACAGGGAAATTCAAATTTAAGTCCTCAAGTGCTCTGTTCCAATATTATGAAGAAATTGCAGTGACTCTCAAATAGGTAAATAAAGACCTGCGCTTTCAAGCACGATGGGATAGAAAACCTCATGACCACAGTGTGTCAAGACTCTGACTATGCAATTTTCTAAGCATGATTAAAAGACCTAGCACTCCTAAAAAATACCCCATGCGAGTGAGACATGATATGGCTATCAAAATTTTCAATGAACAAACTTGCAATGAACAAAATTAAAGTGAACTTTCTATGCTTAATAATGCGTCCAAAGATTTAAAATATATATAATTCTAAAATTGCAAAATATAAAATATCAAACCCCCAAAATGCAATACATAAAATCAAATAAACTACAAAAACTAGAATCACGAACTATAATCTAAAACAAACTTACAGAGGATTTACGATGAATGAATTTAAAAGCAAAGCAATAAGCAAGAAGATGTATAATATACTTGCAACCTTGCTTACGAGCACAAAACCTCTACATTATTATTAAGAACTCTCTTGAATACTCAAAATCCTTAAGAGCTCACTCAACCAGTTGAACATAGAATAAAAATGAATACAAGAGAGCTCTATTTATAGATCTAAATGAACACTCACGAGGCTTAATAATGCGTCCAAAGACAAAAGGATAGAATTTCATAAACAAAAAAAAATAATGATTAAGATTATAAATGATAGTTAATGATAGTGTAAGCATAGCCCATATTATTAAGCTAGTAAGATAAGTTAAATCAGTTGAAAAATGAATGCACGGCTCAATGAGCCCACGCTAGCTGTTACAAAAATAGGCATGGAAACAATTAACTTCCTAAACTTTGTAGGGTAATGATAAAGTTGGGAGATTGAAGAACACAAGGATAGCCTCGCCATGAAGCATGGAGTTTCAAATATGATTTATGATCATGGAAAAAAAATTAACACAAAAAAGACAGTAATGAAGACGTCAATAATGCACACATGATGCAATGTTCAAAAGTCCCTTCTAATCAAATTAAAAATTCACAAGTATCACATGGTAGTTGCATATATTCTACCATGCAAAATTGGCCGCAGTTAAAAATCAACTTTCGGAAATATTGTTTAGTGCTATTTATAAGAAACATTTAATGCAATGCAAGCATTCTTCACAAGTATCACATGGTAGTTGTATATTTTCTGCGATGCAAAATTGGTGGCAGCTGCACCACACTAAATACATTTATCCCCTTTAAAATTAAAAATCAACTTTGGAAATATTGTTTGGTGTTATTTATAAAGAACGTTAATTCAATGCAAGCATTCAAACAAGTACAAGTTCCTACAGACCAATTACCAAAAGTCAAATCAGACTGCAGATCTAAATTGAGGCCATTTCAAGCCTTTTCAAGTAGATTTATGTTTATGGAAAATTTATTTTGATTTATTTTTCAAGTAAATTACCTTAATAGGTTTTTCCTCTCTGAAATTAATATGAATTCAAATTTAACGTTCGTTGAATTAAACAAGATTAAATAGCATTTAAATGTTTGGCTTAATATTTGTGACCCCATTTATACAAAAAGAGGAGCCCATGATGAACATCTGGGATTATTAATAGATGATTGAATGAAAGAAAGCAATTAAGTGCTCCATACATCCAAGTTGTTAATATGAATCGCTCTAAACTGCGTGTGGAGTTTTATTCTTTCCCGAGCTATCAAATTTTATCAAAGCTCATGCTCGTGCATCACATATAAATCTCAAATTCTCAAATCTACTCATCTTGATCCTGTAACAAACACTAAATTAGCACCCACACCATAGCACTCCAACAGTCCAACTGCATGTGAACCCAAACAAACGCTTCCCTACAAAGGCTACCCCCTACAACCAATGTCTCTCTTTTGCAACAAGCCTAGCATATATGCATATCACCTGCATTGGCCCCTTCATGCTTAAACCCATTAATTGCATGTTGAGCCGGCCTCTACTAAACCTTTCCCTAGTTAAATTTAAAAAAAAAAAATTCTAATTTTTAATAGAAACAGAATTTAAGAAAAAAATTCAGAGTTTGTCGCTAAATTAATCAACAACAAGGTCCTATCGTGAAATATTGCAGTGACATGGCTTATTTTCTATGATGCACAGAAACGGACACGGCGACACGGACACGGACACGGGACACGGCTTTTTTTGAAAATATAGGACACGGGTGCGGCATGGACACGGCAATACATTTTTTTATATAGTGTATATATATTAATTTAATATCATATTAAAAATTACAAACAATAATAAATGAATGACATGATAACTTGTCTAGCTTATAATAAAAATATTTAGTACAAAATATCTAGTATAACCACGAAAATATAAGCAAATAATCACTTACTGCGACATCAAGCATTCAAGCTTCAACTACTAAGATTAGTTTTAGAGGTTTGTTTTTGGCCTTCAATATTTTCATCATTGAATATCACTGCTTTCAACTTTGGTTCAACAAGAGAAAGATTTGTAATTGTGCAAAAAAAGATGAGATGAAAATACCTTCATTGTCAAAGAGAAATGAAAATGAAAATATTCGATGAATGGATATTAAATGTAAACGTTGATTTGGTGTTGTGGATAGGAAATAAGAAATTTAGTTTAAATCTCTCCAAATATAAGAAATTATATTTTAAAAAACTTATAAAATATTTAAGATACGCGTGTCCAATTTGTTTTTAATATTTTTTTAATCGGACACGTTTCGGTGTGTCCGACACGTGTCGGAGGAGTGTCAGACAAGTGTCGTGTCGAACACGGTGTCGGACACTGCACGTCTCTTTGAGGAGAAGTGTCGGTGCATCATAGCTTATTTTCTTATTTCTTTTAAAGTTGATACTTTTTTCTAATTTTGTTGGTGACAGAATTTTGAAAGAATATTTTTTATAAACAAATGTTAATGTTAAGACTTAATGCAAAGCATAATTTTATTTGTTCTTTTGTTTTTTTTTTTTTTAATTTTAAAATTAAATTTACTTATTGATTAAATCTTAATTTAATTTAAATTTATATATTTTAGAATAATCACTTTAATACCCATCGAAATAAAGTCCAATTTTGATGTGGATAATCTGATTTAATATTTTGACAAGCCACAGAACTAGATTAAAATTCTCTATCGTACTTTATATAGTGCTACTTAAGCTTTGTTTGGGATGGCTTTTTTACTGCTTCTTAAAGCAGCTTTTAGTTAAAAAATTAATTTTTTTACTAAAAAAACTACTTAAAGAAACAATAAGAAAGTCATCCCAAACGAAACCTTAGCATCATTTAACTTCTCCATAAGAAAATAACTATGTGATTTTCTTGGTTAAGAACCCTACTTATAATTAACTTTGACATCAAAACTCCTATATTAATTTTCATGCTATCATTTAATGATTTACCTAATATTAAAGTATTAACTAATAAATCAATACTTCATTTAAAGTTTATCATTAAAAGTTTAATTCATTGTATTTAAAAATAAATATTAATTAAACTTTGGCTCAAATATGAAATAAATTAAATGATTGTACAAAATTCAGTCACAATCAAAATTAAATTAAAAAAAATGAAAATAAGTCATCACAGTTACTAGCCAAATTCCAGAAATTTAAAATCCAAGGACTTTGTTTGTTCAAAAGCTGGTTTCAAGAAGTTGCCTGATCTTAATATCCAAAGGAAATATCGAAGATCAGATACTCGAACTGGTTGTCCAGCTATGGTTAGGTTTACAGTGGATGAAGCTGGATATTGGAAGGTGAAAAAATTTATTGAAAATCACAATCATGATTTGCCTAGGCCAGAAGACCAACATCTTCTTAGATCATGCAGGAATATGTGTGATGAAAAAGCTTCTGTTCTTAAAGCAATGACAGATGCTGGAATAAGAACAATTGATGCATTTTCCTTCCTTGCTGATGAAGTTGGAGGTGTCGAAAATATTGGATTCACAAGGAGGGATGCGTACAACTTTATTCAAAAAAAAAGAGCTAAGATTGAACTTGGGGACACTAATACTTTGATTGAGTTATTTAAAGAACGACAACTTAATGATAACATGTTCTCTTGGGATGTCCAGAAGGATGAATTTAATAGATTGTTAAATTTTTTTTGGGTTGATGCGATTGGTAAGATAGATTATGACTGCTTTGGTGATGTGGTAATTTTTGATACAAGTTATAGGCTTAATAAGTATAATTTGGTATGTGCACCATTTGTTGGGGTTAACAATCATTGGCAAAACATTTTGCTTGGGGTGACCTTCTTGTCCGAAGAGACAATTGAATCATTTACGTGGGTGTTTACAACTTTTGTTCGAATGATGGGTGATAAACAGCCAATAACAATATATACAGATCAAGACCAGGCAATGGCTAGGGCCATAGAAGTTGCACTACCTCACAGTCGTCATAGACTGTGCCAATGGCATATCCGTAAAAAGGCTCCATCAAAAGTATCGTGCTACAATACCAACAACAAAGTCAAAGGCCTCTTCAATAAGTGTTTGAGCAGATGTGACTCTGAGGAAGAGTTTGAGAATGCATGGGCTGAATTGATCATACAAGGGAACCTCCAAGATCATGTTTGGTTGCAGGATCTTTATAGGATAAGGAATAAGTGGTCAACTGCCTTCAATAAGGATTATTTTAGCATGGACATTCTATCCACACAACGTAACGAGTCTACTAATAATGTGTGTAATGGCATTTCTAAGCCCACAAGTTCTATAACTGATTGCTTTTTGGGTTTAGAGAAGTTGATGAGAAATTGGCGCCGGAATGAACAGGATGAGGATTATAGATGCAGCCACTCCGAAATAGAACCTGTAATAAAAAATTGCTCAATATTAAAGCAAGCTGCTCAATTTTATTCAAAGAAACTATATTCATTTTTTGAACAAGAATTTTTACAAGATGTAGGTGTAATGAGTGTAGAGCTTGAGTCTAGTGATTCTTCTAAATTTTTTGTCTATTACACAGAGACCAAGGATCACTCTAAACCATGGGTTGTTGATTTTGATGCACAAAATGGTAACATTCAATACTCCTGCAAAAAATTTAAAACGATGGGTTCATTGTGTTCTCACTGCATAATAGTTTTGAGGCAAATGGCTATTGGGAAAATCCCCGAGAAGTACCTTCTGTTGCGATGGTCAGCACGAGCTCGACAAGATATATATGCTGGTCTAAATTTGAAAGAAAATTCTCATAATAGCTCTGAAGCTAGTAGTGGATTCATATTCAGAAATTATATCAACAGGTTTGCATATGAAATGAGCATACGAGCGTAGCTGAATGAGGGTGGTGAAGAATTCCTAATGGCTGCGATGAAGGATACATCTGAAAAACTCGATTTGGTTGTTTTTGGGAAGAGAAAGACATACAAGACTACACAGGGTGGCAGTGTACAACTGAAAGACCCTCTAAAGCGTAGGCCTAAAGGCATATCCAATGCTAGGCTGAAAAGCCACTTGGGAAAGAAGACAAAGAGTATGATATTTTATTTTCTGAATAATTTTATTTATTGCCTATTTTGACATATTGTTATTAATTTTTTTAACAGGGAAACCACCAATGAAGAAATACACAACAAAATTTGAGACTCCTTCAAGCATGCCCGAATGCTTAACTGAGGATTTCATAAATTCTGTACACTCCAATCAACCCTCAGATCAACAGTGTAATTTCACAAGCATACCCGAATGCTTCACTGAGGACTTCATAAATGCTGTACATTCCAGTCAGGCATCTCCAGCTAAGCAGTACAATTTCTCAAGAATGCCCGAATGCTTCACGGAGGATTTCATATCACAAGCATGACCGTCTAGTCAGGTATCAGTACAGCAGTTCACCAGCATGCCTGAGTGCATGACAGAAGATTTCATAGCCGGAGAACCGTCCAGTCAACCATCAGTAAAGCGAGCAAAGCATTCTAATTTCACAAGCATACCCAAATGCTTCACTGAGGAACACATAACAGGTGTACGTTCCAAAAAGCCATCAGCAAAATACCTGAAGTTGATGATGGATATCATTAAAACAGAGAAATCTATGTTATAAGAATATTTGTATGATGGATATTTATTTGTAAGAATATTTGTTGATGGATATTTATTTGTAAGAATATTTGTTTTAGCTGTCAATTTTAATTTGCGTATGTCCTGCGTCTATAGCGCGTATAAAAACATACCGAAAGAATGATGCTAAAATGAGTATTTGAATGTTTCATGCCGAAAGAATGCATCGAATCATTTAAATTCTAATTAATTTGATTTTTTTATCAAAAAACCAAGAACTGTCATTTGTGTATGTACGGCGTATTACCTGCGTCTGGATCGCGTATGAAACGCGTATACTCTGCGTATTTTGGATACCTAGATGAAAACCTTCTTAATTGATTTGAATTAAGGATCAATGATGGAAAACCCTATATTCGAAGCTCCTTGCTGGTTTTATTGATGAGTAGTTGCATTCGAATTAATTTGAATCCCTGACATACTCTAATGAATGCTCCACCATAGGAGCATAACACCCACACTCTAGAACCATCACTTGTGTAGCACAAGGGTGTACACAACCATCAAGTCTCATTGGGAAATTCTTACAAATCATTTTCAAACGATGATAAAATGAGTATTTGAATGTTTCATACCGAAAGAATGCATCGAATCATTTAAATTCTAATTAATTTGATTTTTTATCAAAAAACTAAGAACTGTCTTCTGCGTATGGACGGCGTATTACCTGTGTCTGAATCGCGTATGAAACGCGTATACTCTGCGTATTTTGAATACCTAAATTAAAACCTTCTTAATCGATTTGAATTAAGGATTAATGGTGGAAAACCCTATATTCGACGCTCCTTGCTGGTTTTATTGATGAGTTGCATTCGAATTAATTTGACTCCCCTCCACATACTCTAATGAATGCTCCACCATAGGAGCATAACACCCACACTCTAGAACTATCACTTGTGTAGCACAAGGGTGTACACAACCATCAAGTCTCATTGGAAAATTCTTACAAATCATTTTCAAACGATGCTAAAATGAGTATTTGAATGTTTCATACCGAAAGAATGCATCGAATCATTTAAATTCTAATTAATTTGATTTTTTTATCAAAAAACCAAAAACTGTCTTCTGCGTATGTACGGCGTATTACCTGCGTCTGGATCGCGTATGAAACGCGTATACTCTGCATATTTTGGATACCTAAATGAAAACCTTCTTAATCGATTTGAATTAAGGATCAATGGTGAAAAACCCTATATTCGACGCTCTTTGTTGGTTTTATTGATGAGGAGTTGCATTCGAATTAATTTGATCTTTGATTAAAAAACCATAAACTGTCGTCTGCGTATATACGTTGTATGAGCTGCGTATGAAATGCGTTTGGTTCGCGTATTTAGAATTCCTCAATATAAATTTCTTAATCGATTTAAATGAAGGTTCAATGGTGAGAAACATTATATTCAACACATGAAATCTTTCTTAATTACAAGGAAAATATATCAGTTATGTACATAAATTTAAAATATAAAAGTTCATTTCATTGCAGCACAAAACAATCCGTATGCAAATTCTGCTCTATATTTGGGCATTTTTTCTTGCCAATCTGTTCTCTCTATCCAGTTGGAGTTGTTTTGTCGAACAATATTCTCCATGTATTTGCAAACGAACATTCCACAATCTGTATTGTTGGTCTGAGTTGGCGCCTGCTTCATTGTCTTGAAACTCCATTTAGTGATATTTTGACGAAAGGCTTTTTTGCAATCCTTATTTAAACTTGCAATCTGAACAATATATGGAATAGAATTAAGTCACTTAAAAATAATCACGAAATTTATAAACAGTTCAAGATTAGAATCAAACTCACTATCTTCACAGCAATACTTCTATGCATAGGGTTGGGTATGGAGTCGTAAAATTCCCACCTTCAAATAAAAAATTATATATAAAATAAACTAGTATATTAACCCAATACATTGGTGAGATGTATAGATATTTTTGATACTCATCTGGTGAAATTTTAGACTTCTCATTTAATAAAATGGCAAAAGCATTAATATGGTCATTGTCCAGATAACTGTCTGATAATATTTCGTCGATCAGCGTCTTGAAATCATCACGTTCCCAGATGAAAATACACGCATGCTACTGAAATATTTAAACAAAAAATACGCATAAGGTACGCATATAAAACACAAAAAATACGCAATTCGTACGCAATCAGTACGCAAGTAATAAAACATACGTGTCAAGATATTTCTTTATGTTTTCCCGAAGAAAAACTTCCTGCACTGGACTCAACATTTCCACGCCTCTGTAATTAACTGTGGGACTTGCAGGGTAACCCTTTATTACAACATCATCAACATTGATTATTTCTGTAGTTTGAGGAACTTTATGGGGAACTTTTTGGAATGGAACAATTTCTTTCGAAGGTTCTTGTTGGGGGGGGAGCTTCTTTGGACTGTTTTTCTTTGGGGGGAGTTTCTTTGGGAGGTTCTATGGACTGTTCTTCTTGTGGGAGAGGTTCTATGAACTGTTCTTCTTGTGGGGGAGGTTCTTTGGACTGTTCTTCTTGTGGGGGAGGTTCTTTAGACTATTCTTCTTGTGGGGGAGGTTCTTTGGACTGTTCTTTTTGGGGGGGAACTTTTTTGGACTGTTCTTCTTGGGGGGGAGCTTCTTTGACATGTTCTTCTTCGGGGGGTTCTTCTTTGGCAGCTTCTTTCGGAGGTTCTTTGGTAGTTACTTCTTGGGCAGTTTCTTCAGGGATGTGGTGTACCCTTTTCTGCTTCTTGATTTTTTTTGGCTTGATTTTCTCTCTAATTTCTTCTTTTTGCTAACCCTTTCAGCAGCCTGGGTCATCTCAACATCATTCATTTTTTCTGGGGCATCGGTCTTGGTGTGTTCAGATGATATCCGAATATTATTGGGGGATGGAATTGTATGGGGAATGAATGATGAGGATGGAGCAGCTTGCTGATCAGGCTTGATAATTCCTTGGACAATGCAATGTTGGAGCTTCTCATCAATAAGATCAACTCTCCTCACAATTTGTTCAAAATTCTTCCTCATTCTAGCTTCAAATTCCTGGAAGAGGTTGACCATGGACTCCTGCACAATCCCTATTAATTTCATTTCAAGTTCATCTAAGGATTGGGGTTGGGTTTTCAAGGCGGATTTGGGCTGCAGAGGAGATTGTGGGGGGAGATGATGTTCAGGTGTGTTAGTTTGAATGGGTGAAAGAGGGGTTGATGGATACTTCTTTACACCCAAGAGATCAGATTCTTCAGGGGTTACTCCTTGGATGTCAACAAAAATCTGTGAAAAATTATTCTCAAATAAATACGCAATTTAAACGCAATCATATACGCAATATATACGTATTATATACGCAAACCGTACGCACAACGTACGCACTACATATGCGTAGTATACGCAAACCGTACGCACAACGTACGCACGACATACGCGTAGTATACGCAAACCGTACGCAATTTGTAAACAATATATAAAACTTTTCACAATAAATACCTGTCTTCTTTTTAAATTAATAAATAATTTGGCAGTCTTCTCAGTATTATATACAATGTCATCAAACCATCGAAGGAAACGGGGTCTTCTGTCAGGATACTTTGGGATATGAATGGAAGTGTGCTCCAGGAACCAAACCTGCATAAAATTTAGATATTCTCAGTTAGTTTTAGCAAAACAATCAGTCAATTAAAATGTTTAATAAGAATTGTTTTAGCACTCACAATAAGCAGTGGCACAAATCCATTGACATAACCCACTGGCCTGTTATTTGAGATCTTCATAGATACATTATTAAAATCTTCAACTAGGCATTCCCAAATTGCCCATGCCCAGTTAATTGATGAAAAATCATCAACATTATTTGCTATTGTCTTAAGCATCTTAGGAACTTTAAAGTTGCTTTGTTGGAAAAATAAATTAGAACACAAATACATAATAAATATTTTCAACATGGTATCTAGGGAGCTTTCCCTAGTCAACTCAAACATTTCAGTCTTAATATCCTTTGAAGTGATTGTTGAAGAAGGCAAGGTCATCCAAGTAATCTCCTCACATCTATTTGGTAGTCCAGTCAGGAGGGCCACTTCATCAGCTGTGAAAGGGACAACATGGCCCTCTATAATGAAGCTTTGCTTTTCAATATTCCACATTGTCAGCAGCTGGTAGATAAGTGGGGCGTTTTGCTCAAATCCAGAAAATTGAAGAAATTGGTAAATATTAAGTTCCTTCAATTTTTCTTCAATTTCAACAGAAATTATATCTGAAAATGTATCACACATTGTTCTGAAAATTAAAACATAGCATCTATATGATATAGGACGGACGTAAATCTGCGTAGAATAAGAAACTATAATTAATTTAGAGAAGCATATTATACGCAATAAAGTACGCATATTAAACGCAATAAAATATGCATATTATACGCAACGTGTACGCATACCATACGCAACATGTACGCATACCATACGCGATGGGTATGCATACCATACGCAATTTACGCAAAGGATGAAAAAAATATCAGTAAAAATCTAGGGTTTAGTGTACACTAATCGTTTTTTCTTTATTGGAAGTTTAGTTTTATGATTTAAAGATTCAAAATACTTATTATAAAAAGTTAGGTTTTGTCTTCAACCTATACGCAGAAAATAAGTGAAATTTACGCAGATTATACACATTGTGTACAAAGAAAAAACGCAAAAAGAATGAAAATGGTGAGATAAATTTAAACTTTTATAGTTACTCGGAATGATTTAAATTTATTTTTTGATTTCTTCAGCAAATACGCGTTGAATACCAAAGATACCCATAGTTCATTTTATGTCAATGTAACAATTTTCGCACCTTTCTCTTTGCAGGTGAATCATTTTCCACGTCCATGATGAGAAGAAAAGATTGCCGGAGGAATTCAGGGGGAGTTTTTTGATGGAAGCTCGGGAGAAATGTAGCGAATGGCCGAAATGTGGAATTTGGAAAATGTTAAAATTTTCCGCCTTTTTCATTGTATATACTGGGCGGGCCTCGAATTTTTACTCTCGAAAATACCAACGAGTCGGGCCTTAACTTTCCACGTAAGCACGCCACGCGTTATGTTTTTATTGGCTACTGTTACAGACCGAACACATCGTTGTGATCGGATTCCACACAGACTGGCCGAAATGTGGAATTTGGAAAATGTTAAAATTTTCCGCCTTTTTCATTGTATATACTGGGCGGGCCTCGTATTATTTCCTCTCGAAAATACCAACGAGTCGGGCCTTAACTTTCCACGTAAGCATGCCACGCGTTATGTTTTTATTGGCTACTATTACAGACCGAACACATCGTTGTGATCGAATTTAAAAAAGGTTGTCTTTTAAAATAACTTTGCTTCCTACACCTGCACATCCTTCCACACGACTCCTGCTCCACTAATTGCCTTAGCCGCATGCATCCCTCTCCACTTGTGCATCCCTCTCTACTTGTGCCTCTGTCGTACATGCCACGACACTTTTGTGTATGCATCAAACTCTTTCTGCACCTGTGATTGTTTCTTCATCAAGATTAGTTGCATCTGGTCATCCAACTACATATAAATCTTTTGATTGCCTATGAAAATGCAAGCACCAACTAGATTAGTAATGCACTCAACCTGTCATTGACCACTCATCATCAAGCATAATAACCGCTCCAATTCATGTTGGAATCTCTAGATTCCATACTCAATCGATTGTTACTCTAATAAGATCAAATGGTAATTTCCAAATCTAAGACTACACAATGAGAAAATGTATCAGGTAAACTAGCTAATATTTTGACAATCAATTGATTCAAGTATCACCAAAAAGTAAAAAATAAAAAAAAGTATCACCAAAAAGTGCATACCATCAAACAATGCCATTAGTTTAATCTTTTAATAAGTCTAGGGCATTCAAACTCCAATGTTTGAAGGAAGAAGGTAAGTTTGAGGATGTGATTAATGTGGCATCTAACTGATGAGGATATTAAAAATTTCAATGATGATCAAGTGCAAAGGCTAGTTGTAAGATTTATTTTTACATCTCAACCACTTACGAGGATTGAAAATGAGCTAGTACTTTCTTAATGTGTGCAACTTATTATGATATGAGATGCCAATTAGTCATAGATGGTTGCAGTTCAATGGATTTTATATCAAAAGCAACTTTGCTTAGAGCTAATTTAAAAGAAAATTTAAATCATGTTACTTTCCATGTAAGCTAGGGTAAACCAAACATTCCTACATGTAAATTAGCATTACCTAGATCCAATCCAAATGGATAGCTACAAAGACAAGATACAGTCTGACGTCCTCCCCATGGATATTGCACATATCCTCTTAGAATTTCAAGAACAATATCACATGAAATTATCCATTATGGGTGAGAAAATACTTATTAAAGTCAATGGTTTCTATGATCATTTATTTCCTACAAATATTACAAAGTCTTCGTCTGCACAACAACAAAGGCCTGAATCTAATGTGAAGACTACTTTTAGGGAATTCCCTGAGGCTAGACTATAACTTTTGCACATTGTTCCGTCCACTCCTAAATTTATTTAACTATTTTAGGTTCTGATCAATGCTTCAACTGTTTCAACATACCACAATTCATTTCTAGCATATTATTTTGTGATTCAAAGGCATTCTAGAGGATTATCATTGAATTCCTCATAATATTTCTATTGTTCACACATGAAATTTCTCTTGCCTTTAACAAAATATATACCTACAATGGTAAGAGACCATTTATCAAAAAATTTCATGGCATTACTCTTAATTAATTTCCGAATCAGCATACCCTATATGAGAGAGATTCAATAATGACATTGATTTTTTATCAAGTTCACAGTTACCAAATTTGCGCGATGGTAGAATGAACCCCAAAAAGCATGATGAGCTCAAACCCAAGGTAGATGGACTAATACAAAAAGAACTTCTACAACAAAATTTAAGCACATCTGTTCTCCCTAAGTTGTTCCTGTAGAAGAAAGATGGTTCTTTGCCTATGTCTGTTGATAATCACAAAATAAATTAAATCACTAGAAGTATATATTCCAAAAACGTACATTGGATGGCATGCTTGACATAATATTTGGGTCAATGTAAATTCAAATTTTGATTTGTGCAGTGGTACCATTAGATTTGGATTTATCTAAGGATGAACAGAAAAAAAAAACACTTAAGACACATGTTATACAAATAGTCCACCATACCAATTGGATTGTCCATATGACTAGGACCTTTATGAGATTGATGATATAGTTGTTAAGCTTCTGCCATTCATTGTTAAGTTTCTAGTAGTTTCAATGACATACTAAGTTTTAGCTCAACTAAGACCAAGCAACTTGATCATTTGTGTATAGTCTTCTCTAAGTTAAAAAAAGAAAAGTTGTATATTAATCTCAAAAAGGCATTTATATGCAATCAAAAATCATATTTCATGCCTTTGTAGTGCTTTTTAAAGAAGGACTTGAACTAGATCCCTTAAAAATAAAAAAAATAAATAAATAAACTTGATTAGTAACTCCAACTTCTATCTTTGAGATTAGGAGTTTTTATTGATTAGCTATATTTTAAAGATGGCCATTAGAATACTCGGTGCCATTAGTGTCGTTTTGACAATACTATTGAAAAAGACCAATGTTAATAGTTACCAAATATGATTTATTTACCATCTATAGAAGGACCATGAGGCTAGTTGTTCTTTATATGTACATAAGCATGTAGCTTAGTGAATGGATGCTCTCACACGAGCATGTTGAGATGAATAATAGGTGAGCAGCCTTTATTGATAGTTCTTAATATTTATTCTCTAGATGACCTATTTATGAATTCTCATCTAGAAGGACGCAGCAAAAAAGTGCTCCAACAATTAAATATAAATGACATTGGAAAGCATGCTAGATTTTTCCATGAGCTTTGCTTCAAATACTAGCCAATAAGATTGTTTCAAAGTCTTTGATGAAACTGAGGCATCCTTAGCACACCAAAAGTATATCACTACAATGAACAGTTGAATCCACGTGGTTTACCCTTGAAAATAATTGAGTTCATGTACTTTTTATGGAGGTCTGTTGGTGTATAGAAAACATTCCAATTAATCATAAGGAAATTCTAAAAGGAGATCAATTATCTATAAATTAGAAGTTAGTGAAAGTATAAAATAGAAGATTTCTAATGGTAAAATACGTGCATGCTATAAAAAGTAATTGTTATCATGGTTTGGGAAGCAGCAAAGAGTTGGAGTTAGAGAGCAGGTGTTGAGATGTTAGAAAAAAGAATGAGCAAGAGATAAGACGTTAGAAAAAATAATCGACAACTCTCAAGTATAATACTAAAATCATGGTATAAGGAACTATATTTTCGGCCATTAATGCAACATTGCTGCTATAATAAAGTAAAACAAAAAAAAAAACCCACTCATGCATTTCTTGTTGTTTTTATTCAAATTTTAATAGGTTTAAACTTTTCAAAAGGGAGCATGCCAAACATAAAAGTAAAGGTACACCTACCAACACTACTAAATGGTGTCAAAGATTACAAGGAGAAAAATATCAAAGCTTCCATTCTACTTATATGACCCTGTTTTAGGATATTATGCTAATAGAGAAATGACCACAAGGCAGTAAACGCTTGCCCCTAATAGAAATAGCAACTTTCCATTTTCTTTATTTTTTATTTATTGCAATCACAATAATTGTAGGTTATGCAATTAGTGTTTACAAATATTCTACCTAAATCATGTTAAGATAGAAGCAACGAAAGAGCAAGAGAAGTGGAGGTTGGGAGAAGAAGCATCAACAGTGATTCCCCACACAAAGCAGTCCTTTATGCTCTAAGATAATAGATAATATTATTTTCAACATCTACTTGTGCATTCACTATCAATCCTGGAAAATGTTTAGGAATGAATTAATTATCATTTATGTTTAACAAAATGAATTAGTCATTTTCATACAAGGTTCATTCACAAACATTTCCAACAATTCTTTTGTGCATATACTTGCAGCTCAACAAAGAAAATACGGCACAGAGCACATGACCATTGATAAAAGTACAAAGTAAAAAATGCAAAATTGTTGTATCTTTGCACTGATTAATGCCTTGTGGTAATTAAACGTTACTACTAAGATTTCACTTACTTTCCCTCATAAACTTTCCCATGAGCACCTTCACCAATCTTGGATCCTATATAAAGTTTCTTAGGATCAATCAAAAGCTTTTTATCAATCTCCAAGTTCTCAACTGGAACAGTGCAGTCACTGTCAATGGACGGCCTGCCAGGATGAACAGAATCCGCTGCTTTTTTTGGTCCAGAATTCGTAAACTTCCCTCTTTCTATTCCACCATTTTTATCATCTCTGCCGTAACTCATCTCTTGGCAAAATAAGAAAAACAAATATCCCTCGCTTTAGAGTCCCCTGAAAACCATAAAGCAATTAGAATCATGATTCATTAAACATTAAGACAAACAAATAGTTTGAAGACTCAAAGTTCAAATCTTAAACAAAACTAGAACAATAACAGTAAAATTACTAAATAAAACCATGAATCTAATGTAATAAACAGGGCAAAACATGTATTTTTCATCATCAAATTCCAAAGCACTACCACCTTGCATTTTACAAAACCGTAACTATAGTTCCCTCTGCTCCAAAAAAAGCCAACACTCGATCAAAAAACCTACTGCCTCATGGAATTACCTTTACCCCCAAAATATCTCGCCTCCTCAGAATCTCCAATAATAAAAGGTATTGTTAATAACATCTCATCCGGTCATCATCGAAAGAGCCAGGAAACGCTAATCTTGTGGTTACCGACGAAGTAAATTAACTAGGTTAAAGTTTCAGAAGTATGAGCTACCTGAGCCCGGATAAGCTTCCTCCCTGCTCCATCAACTTCGACCAACTAATTTGCTTCTCCTCAAAGCTGCAGTAAAACCCTAACCCTAATCTCCATCATTTTCCCGTTCCCATATCCGCTTCTTCTCTCTCACGCTCTCTCCCCCCTCAAACCGAGAAAGCAAAGACGTCTCTGCGAAGATATTCCGAGCATCATGACTGCAGCGGCAGCCACACTTTTATAGTGGAGAAAAAAAGGTCTGGCCTTTCGTGGAAATATCCAAGCCAATTGGACGCGTGCACGTGTTCCGAGGAAGAATCGAAAAGCAGTGGCGAGTGTGATCACCGCCAAAATTCGAAACTCCCCTACCACTTACCTCTCACGACTGCTGGCTGCCGACCAATGACGCTTGCGCACCTCTCTGTCGACCACGCTCGCTACACTGGAGGCTTTGAAGCGGTAACTACTTTTAACTTTTCGGGTGGCATTAAAATATTAATTATTTTTGGTAGGATTTAATTCCTCATAAATGTTAAAAATAATCAAAAGATAAATATTTACTATCAACTTAATTAATTTGAAGAAAATTGATTTTTTTTTAATAATAGAAATATTACACTTCTCTAAAACAAGCAGTATCATTATAGCATTTAAGCTCTTTAAAAGCCGTAAGATCTCCTTAATAAAGTGTATTATATTGAATCATATAATTAGAATTATATTTTATGAAAAAAAAAAAATTGCTCATTAAATATCTCTCAACTCTAATTTCATTGATGAAAGTAAATTCATAAGAGGGATAGCTTAGTTAGGGATTTTGGGACTTTGGGCTTTGGTGACTAGATTTAACCTTAATGGTTGATGGCTCCATTATATTGGTAGGATTTTACAATATTAAAGAATGACACAAAGCAGCTCTCAACTTAGGTTTGGGTTTCTTTAGTCTAGACTCAATATTGATGACTAAATCAAGATATTGACATTCATTGGTTAACTCGAATTAAAAGAAGACAATTTCATTGAAGATTTATATATTTGAGTTTTATTGACTCAGATCTAACCTTAATGACTAAATAAGGATATACTATATATGGGATTTTCAAAATTTAGGTTTGTGAGTCGAATTTAGCTAGCCTAATTGAGATTTGTGAGTCGAATTTAAGTAACCATGATTATTGTTAGAGGAATGGGCCAGAAAATTAAAGGATTTAGCTTTTGATGACCTAGATCCATTCTTGGATGCCACACTAAATTGTTTATAAGTTTTGATCATCTAAAATAGCTTAATTTTGTAAAATTAAACTAGGGCTTTATTTAGGTTTTGATAAAATTTATCAAACTCATATTTCTATTAGCTCAATTGGGTACGCCAGCTCTTAAGCTTGGCATAGTACTTTATCAAGTACCTTTCTGATAAGAGGCAACAACCGTTTAGATTTCTCATCAATGAGCTGATAAGGTTAACCTTTTGCTAATTATTTGAATAATGAAAATGACCTTCCTAACATAGCTTGGATTTATAATTTGTATGATGATAAGCAACAATTAGTCTTCAAAGAGCAAACAAGGCATCACCAACTTTAATGTCTCTTAGATGAATAGATTGATTATGGACTTAACTTGTTTGTTATATGTAGAGTTTAAGATTTTATTAGGCTCAAAGTTAAAACTCATCCGCTACTTCAAGTTCTTATTATTGTAGGCAAACATTATCTCATTTCATCGGCTTATGATTGATTGCTACAAATGTTAAAGGAGCTATACTTTTAGAGGATGCTTTGTTTTGGCCCAAAGGCTATTGCATGCTTAGTTGATAGGGAAGTGTTGAGTCCAGTAATTAGGTTGTTAAGCCTAAGTAAGTGTCCCAAGGCTACCAAGAGGGGGGTGAATTGGTAGTTTTTAAAATTTTAAACCCTCTTAAAAATAAAGTTGAACCGAAATAAAATTTTCTTTTTAAAGTTAGTAGAAAAATATTTTTCAACCACAGAGTAGTTAAAACTGAAATTTAAAAGTGCGGAAACGTAAAAGCTATAAAGTAAATGACACCAGATTTATAGTGGTTCGGTCTATAACCAGACCTACATCCACTCCTCAGAGGCACCCTCTGAGTATTGCACTAATACCAATAGTGACTCTCCTTTTGCACCCACAGCAAGGCGGAGAAGCCCTTACAACACACTCTTTTCACCACTCCCAGGTGCGGTAGAGAACCGTCCGTCCTTTTACACAAAACCCAGTGTTGGCAGAGAACCGTCGTCCTTTCACACTCTCCAAGTGTAGGCAGAGAACCCTTCGTCCTTTCACACTCTCCTAGTGTGGGCAGAGAACCCTTCGTCCTTTCACACTCTCCTAGTGTGGGCAGAGAACCCTTCGTCTGTTCACACTCTCCAAGTGTGGGCAGAGAACCCTTCGGCTGTTCACACTCTCCAAGTGTCGGCAGAGAACCGGACCTTCTTGAATGATCTTCTCACAAGAATCTAGAAGGAAGAAAGAAAAAGAGTGAAGAAATCCAATTTCACAAGTAGAGACTCTTACCTTGGCAATCCAAGTGAAGCCTTCTCGCTCCAGTGATAGGAATCCTCCTTTGAATGCTCTCTTCCACTCTCTCCTTGGCTATTCTCTCAAAAGGCACGAAGATCAAATGACAAAAAGATTGGGTGGCAGTCTAATTTGGACTATTTATATAAAAGACAAGTGAAACCGCCCAAAAACTGCAAATTTTCAATTCTGTACGCAGTGGATCGTTCTGTACGATCCTGGATCGTCCTGGACGATTTTACTTAAACGATCTGAAACGACCCAATTTGTATATGTGTACGAACTGACTTCGTACATCTGATCGTCCTGTACGAACTTGGTTCGTCCAGTACGAACGGTTATTACAAGGTCGGTTCTAGAAACTGCTGAAAACTGTTCTAAGTCGGTTTGTCGTTTGAACGAAAATGTGGTCGTCTGGACGAAAATTTTCCAGAGAGCCGATCGTCCTGGACGATTATTTATTTCGTCTGGACGAAAATTTTCCAGAGAACCTATCGCCGCGGACGATAACTTGTTTTCGTCTGTACGAAAAAGTTCCATAGAGCTGATCGTCCTGTACGATATTTATTTTCGTCTGGACGAAAATTTTCCAGAGGACTGGTCGCCTCGTACGATGGTAAAATTCGTCTGGACGAAAATTTTGCAGAGAACCCATCGCCTGGGACGATGATAAATTTCGTCCTGGACGAATAGGACTTAGAAAATTTTTCAAGGCAAGTTCCTATTCGTTCCAAGTGCTCTATAGGAGATAACTGACAGATCGTCCAGTACGATAAATATCGTCCTGTACGATCAGTATAGAATTTCAAGATCTCCTTATTTGTGTGTGTGTGTGTGAGATTTTATTCACTCAATTACAATCACTCCCTTTCAAAATTAATTCAAAGAAAAGATAAACATCAATTAAACATAATATCTCATGTTGAATTTGAATTGAAGTTTTCGTAGTCTGGAGTCTGATTTTCCTGAAATGTTAGTACACACAAGAGCAAGTGCAAATCTTCTGAAATTGTTAGGAGATAACTATACATTTGAACAATAATGTTTGGAATCATCAAAACTACATAAGTTGCATAAATATAACTCATTCAAATAGCAACTATTCAAACAATCTCCCCCTTTTTGATGATGGCAAAACAATTATTATTAGTATGGTTTCAAGTTAAAACACATCTTTTATCTCCTAAACTCCCCCTGAATTTATGAGTACATTAAAATAAGGAGGCATTAAAGAACAATATTTAACGAACAAAATTTTTGTTTTTGTTTTTTTTTTTTTTTTTTTTTAAATTGCAAACAGAACAACTAAAAAAGAGAAAACACAAACATACACAAACTAATAATTTCTCCCTCTTTTTGACAGCAACAAAAAGTGAAGAAGAAAAAGACCAGAAATGTAAATAATTATATGAAATTCATTGTTAAAATTTAATCTAAATGGTGATTGACATAGGGTATGCAATTTTAAACTAAAAACATTAGGTCAATCATAGAAATTCAGGAGATTTAAAAAGTGATATAACATTGTAAGTAAGAAGAATTTAGCAAAGACATGATTCAATTTAGACATTTCAATATAGAAAATCATTACAAGAGAGATGAAGAAAAAATTCTATATTTCAAAATTCAATAGAATATAAATGAACATAAGATCAATTTGAATTAAGAGATTGAAAGAATTTGGAAAGAAGAGAATTACCACATGTGGCGCTTTGCGCATCTTTTTCAACTTTTTGAGCACATTTTTGTGCATCTATTGATATTGAGCTGATTTTGTGCCTCTTTTTCATATTTGCGAACCATTGCGCATTTCTTTTGATTTTTTTTATACTTTTTGTACAATTTTCAAGAGTAATTTACACCAATTCTTTCCAAAATCAATAATCTAAAATTTCAAATATTTCTAAGTACATAAATATTATTTGAACAAAGAAATACAAAATAAGTAAACATCTAAATTGCAATAATAATTTTAACTTTTATGTAGTCTAAATGAATAGACATGAATTTAAAAATTCTAATTACAACAAGTTATAAACAACTTTTAAATTTTGAAAGACTAGATTTTCTAATGTAGATAATCTCCAATTACAATCTAATTTAAGCACTATGAAGATTAAATAATACTAATGAAATTCATAAAAATTAACCACATTTCAATAACAAATCAATACTGAAACAAGTGCGAAATGCATTGATTTATATGAAAAGATTACATTTCACAAAAGCTAAACACAACATAAAATAAAAGACAAATACATACATTTAACAAAAATATTAACATAACAAGACAAAAAAAATGAGTAACAATCACAACAACACAACAAAAAATACAACACAAGTACTACAAAAACACATAAAATCATCTCTACTGTTCTGGAGGAGGAGGAGGAGGAATGCCACCGAAAAGGTTAAAGTAGGAGGCCATCAACATTACATTGGTATTGATATCATGTACTTCATTTCTAATAACACCAATGTCATGTTGTTGCTGCACAAGTTGAGCATCAAATTGATCAAATCTTTGATCAATATGAGTCTCTAAACGATCAAATCTCTCAATCAGATTCTGATAATCTGACTGAGATGCAGAGGTATGCGCTCCTTCTTCTCTTTCTTCTTCTTCTGAAGCACTGTCATGTGCTTTCCCTTTTTCTTTTTCTTCCTTGAAGAGCAGTCTGAATGATGTATTGTTATAGTAAACTGGCTCTTCATATTCTTCATCAGGATGCACTATATTGTATTTCTTCTCCAAAATATAAGTAATTAAGTGCCCTAATGAAATGTTTTTCTTTTTCTTCTGATCAGCATGTCCTATTTCTGAAAGCCTATAGATATGATCTATGATGAGTTGGGCTTCATCAATAGGATGTCTTGACATGATTAAAAAAGTTAGACAAGAAAGGAGAGGAGTGATGTTAATCCTATCACCAGCTTTAGGAATAATTGAGGATCTAAGGATATGCTGGATGATTCGGGCATCTTGGGTCATACCTGAGACTCTAGCAACATGATTGTCAATTGCATTTCCTCTAATTACCCTATTGATTTCAAACCATTTGAAGGAGTTTTCTGACATTAGGGTGTGGGCTCTATATCCCTCAGTTCTTAAGTTTAAAAATGCACCAAGATCGTGCTTGGTGATCTCAACTTTTTTCTTAAAAACAAAAGAACTAATGATAGAGTGGTCAGAATTGAAACTCATGTTGGCAAGGAAGTAATGGTAGGTTTGTTTGTTGTAGAGGTAAACGAGAGAAAGAATGAACTGAAATTGGGTTGAGGCGAAGAGGTGCATTACCCGATATTTCAACTCTGCTGGGATAAGAATGCGAGACGGAGTGATTTTTGCGGAGGCAAAACGAGGAAAAGATTCCTCATTTTCCTTAGAAAGAAAGTTGTCTGGGGCATTCCTGTTTGGTTTCTTCACCAAAACCTTTTGTCTTTTGCTAGAGGAGGCCATTGTTGATTTGATGTTGAAAGGGATTGAAAAAGAAATTTGAAAGTGTGATTTTCAAGTTTGAAAAGCCTTCATATTTAAAGGAAAACGATACTTTCGTCCTGGACGAAAATATTCGTCCTGGACGAACATAATAATTCGTCTGGACGAAGCATGTTCGTACAGACGATCCAATTCGTCCAAAATGTAACGGCTTTTCGTATTCAACACAACTTACGATGCGTCCCTTCGTACAGGCTTTTTGACTTGACCGATCGTACAGACGAAAAAAATTTCGTACAGACGATCGAAAAGTATTTCGTTTTAATGACTCTTGAAAACCGTCCCCTACAATGAAACGACACATGTTCGTCTGGACGAACGAAAATTTCGTACAGACGAAGTTCGTATTAAAAACTGTCTTATCCACTCAACCGCTGCATTCAATCGTCCCGACGTTTGAGAGAAAAAAATTCGTCCTGGACGATCACAGATCGTACAGACGATCCAATAAAAAACTGCTCTAAAACGGTTTAAATTTTCGCAAACTGTTCCTTTACACATCGTCCCGTACGAAAATATTTCGTCCTGGACGATTTTCTCCAAAAAATTAATTTTGATTTTTTAAATTTTTAAATTAACAAAATCAACAAAAACAATCAGAAACACAGAAAACATAAAACAAAATCATAAATCCAAAAACAATTCATTAAAAAACACAAAATTCACAAAATTTCAAAAACAAAACATAACAAGTATCAATGTTTGCAAAGACATTTGAGTTAAGCATTCAAATCAATAACACCAAGCCTTGTTCTTAAAGTACTGAAGGTATCAAAGGCTAAAGGTTTTGTAAAAATGTCTGCAAGTTGATTTTCAGTTGAAACATGTATGAGTTCAATTTCTCCTTTGGATACGTGATCCCTTATGAAATGATGCCTTATATCGATGTGTTTGGTTCTAGAATGTTGAATAGGATTTTTTGAAATACAAATAGCACTAGTATTGTCACAATAAATTGGAATAGTGCCTATAGTTAATCCTAAGTCAATCAACTGTTGTTTTAACCAAAGTACTTGTGCCACACAACTTCCTAATGCAATGTATTCTGCTTCTGCAGTAGATAGTGCCACTGAATTTTGTTTTCTACTAGACCATGAAACTAATGAATTTCCAATGAATTGACATGTTCCAGAAGTGCTTTTCCTATCCACTCTACAGCCTGCAAAGTCAGAATCTGAGTAACCAATAATTTCAAATGAAGAGCTAAACTTAGGATACCAAATTCCTAAGTTTTGAGTTCCTAGTAGATATCTTAAAATCCTTTTTACTGCTGTCAAATGTGATTCTTTTGGATCTGATTGAAATCTAGCACATAGGCAAACACTAAACATAATATCTGGTCGGCTAGCAGTCAAGTAAAGTAAAGATCCAATTATCCCTCTAAATTTCTTTTGATCAACAGATTTTCCCTTAAGGTCCTTATCCAACTGAACTGAAGAACTCATTGGTGTACTAACAGGTTTAGCATTGTCCATTTCATATTTTTTGAGGATGTCCTTAATATATTTGTTTTGACTAAGAAAAGTACCTTCCTCAAGTTGCTTAATGCTAAATCCTAGAAAGTAATTTAAATCTCCCATTAGACTCATTTCGAATTCATTACTCATTATTTTAGAAAAATCATCACAAAGATGTTTATTTGAAGATCCAAAGATGATGTCATCCACATAAATTTGAACAATAAGTATATCCTTTCCAATTTTTCTTAAAAAGAGAGTTGTATCCACACTTCCTTTTTCAAAAGATCTTTCAAGTAGGAAGGTGCTTAACCTCTCATACCAAGCCCTAGGTGCCTGTTTCAATCCATATAATGCCTTTTTTAATTTGAAAACATGATTTGGAAATTTAGAATTTTCAAAACCTGGAGGTTGTTCTACAAAAACATCTTCTTCAATTACTCCATTTAAAAAGGCACTTTTAACATCCATTTGAAACAATTTAAAACCTTTAAAACAGGCAAAGGCTAGTAAAACCCTAATTGCTTCAAGTCTAGCTACAGGGGCAAAAGTTTCCTCAAAATCAATTCCTTCAATTTGATTATACCCCTTAGCTACTAATCTAGCCTTATTTCTAATGACTACTCCTGAGTCATTCATTTTATTTTTGAACACCCACTTGGTTCCAACAACACTTTGATCTTTTGGCCTTGTAGTTAGTTCCCAAACTTTATTTCTTACAAATTGATTTAACTCTTCTTGCATGGCCAATATCCAAAATTCATCTGAAAGTGCTTGATCAATGTTAGTGGGTTCAATAGTTGAAATGAAGGCTGAATGATTGACTTCCTTGTTTAATCCACGCCTAGTTCTAACACCCTCACTTGGTTCACCTATAATTAATTCCTTTGGGTGATTTTTAGAGAATCTCAAATCTCTAGGCAAAGGGTCTTCTCTTTCTATATTTTCTTCCATATTTTCTTCCAAATTTAATCTATCAATCTTTTGGGAGTTTTCTTCAATTTCTTCTTCAACAACTTTTGGCTCTTCTATGTTTCCATTTTCATCAAAAACAACATGTGTGGTTTCTTCAATGACTAAAGTTCTTTTGTTGAATACTCTATAAGATTTTCCAACACTTGAATATCCAATAAAAATTCCTTCATCTGATTTTGGATCAAATTTTCCTAAGGCAGATTTTCCATTATTATGTATGAACACCTTGCAACCAAATACATGTAAATGAGACAAATTTGGTCTTCTACCTTTTACCAATTCATAGGGTGTTTTATTCAAATTTGATCTCACATTTACCCTATTCAGAACATAGCATGCAGTGCTAACCGCCTCAGCCCAAAAATATCTAGGAAGAGAGTATTCTGCTAACATTGCTCGGGCGGCTTCTATTAATGTTCTGTTCTTTCTTTCAACTACTCCATTTTGTTGAGGAGTTCTAGGTGCAGAAAAATTGTGATCAATCCCCTTTTCTTTACAGAAATCTTCAAATCTTTCATTTTCAAATTCTCCTCCATGATCACTTTGTATAGAAATTATTTCACATCCTAGTTTTCTTTGTATCCAAGTTGAAAAATTTCTGAATTCCTCAAATGATTCACTCTTATGAAAAAGAAATTTAACCCAGGTGAATCTTGAAAAATCATCTACTATTACAAATCCATATACCTTTCCTCCTAGACTAACCGTGCTTACAGGTCCAAAAAGATCCATGTGAAGAATTTCTAAAGGTTTACTGGTCCTAAGATCTTTATTGGATTTAAAAGAGGACTTCACTTGTTTTCCTAATTGACATGCATCACATAAGTGGTCCTTAGTAAAGTCTAGTTTAGGTATTCCTCTAACCAAATTCTTTTGGGTAATTCTTCTAAGATTTTTCATACTAGAATGACAAAGTCTCCTATGCCAAAGCCATGATTCATCAGAAATAGTTTTCAAACAAAAAGCAGTAGGAGATTGAATACAATTTAAATCTAGCATGTAGACATTGTTCACCCTTTTTCCATTTAAAACAATTTTCCCATTTAGGCTAATTATGCAGCTAGTAGGTAAAAATTTTACATTATAGCCCTTATCACATAGCTGACTTATGCTAAGCAAATTATGTTTTAAGCCTTCAACTAATAAAACATTATCTATGAAAAAGTTTTTCAAATTTCCAATCATACCTGATCCAACCACCTTCTTTGTGGTATTATCTCCAAGTGTAACCTTGCCTCCACTCCTGGCTTCCAGCGTTATGAATTGAGCAGTATCTCCAGTCATGTGCTTAGAACATCCGCTGTCCAGGTACCATATACTCTCACGAGGTCTTGTGTGAGAGTATACCTGCAAAATTCTCAATTGTTAGACCTGGGAACCCAAACTAGTTTGGGTTCACCTTTATGAAATTTATAATCAGATGCATGTGTGATATGTCTAGGTTTATGCATCTTAGTTCTCCACACCAAATTAGGTTTCATCTTTAAAGTGCAGGTGTGAGATATATGTCCCAAAAATCCACAATTGTTACATTTAACATTAGGAAAAATATTCCTATGTTTTCTTTCATATGATTGTCTTCTAAGGGATTTCATGAATTTAGGATAATATTTAGGATTTGTAAAATCTTCAAGTTTAGGGGGGTTCCTATTATCCTCGAGAGCTCTTATAGTAAGTTTGTAAAATGAATTCATATCCTCCAAGATTCGATTTGTATAATTGATTATATATGTCTTGTGCTCAGATTCATCCTTAAATTTCTTAAATTCTTTTTCAAGTTCAGCATAGGATGATTTTAAATTTTCAAAATTTTTATTCAAGTCATCATATTCATCAAGTAGTTTCATGTGGTTGCTATCAATTAAAGCATGATCTTTCCTAAGGATTTCGTGTTCCTTATTAAGCTCTTCCAATTCTAAAACTAAACTAGAATGCATCTTTTTAGTTTTCCTATATGCATCATGCATGTGTTCAGAAACTTCAAACAGTTCATCATATGTTAAATCACATACCTCTTCTTGATCTGATTGTTCAGCTTTATCTGCCATCAAGCAAAGGTTGGTGACTTCTTCTTCGTTTTCAGTTTCAGATGAGTCTGAAGCTGAGTCCGCCCAAAAAGCCTTTTGAAACTTCTTCTTGCCCTTTTTTACCATTGGTTTCTCCTCTACCTTCTCCTTGCTAGGAGTGGCTTTAAGTTTTGGACAATCAGTTTTTATATGACCTGGTTTCCTGCATTCATAACAAATCAATTCATTAGAAACCCTGCCATTTTTGTTATACTTACCTCTATTCCATTGCTGGCGTCTCTTCTGCTTCCTCTTTAAAAAGCTTCTGAATTGTCTAGTCATCAGTGCTATATCGTCTTCATCCTCAGGTTGTGAGTGTTCACTTTCTGACTCTTCCACATTTAATGCAAGATTCTTGTCCTTTCTTGGTTCACCTGCATCAATCTTTCTTTGACTTACTCCTTGCTCGTAAGCAATGAGTGAACCAAGAAGATTGTCAATAGAATAAATGTTCAGATCTTTTGACTCTGTAATTGCAGTAATTTTAGCATCGTATGTAGTAGGTAAACAACGAAGAATCTTATTAACCATTTCAGCATTAGTTAATTCCCTACCAAGTGCATGCAAAGAGGTGACAATTTGAGTGAATCTTGTGTACATGTCAGATATAGATTCATTAGGTTTCATGCGAAATAATTCGTAGTCATGTAACAAGATATTGAGTCTTGATTGCTTAACCTCATTTGTCCCTTCATAAGTAATACAAAGTCTATCCCATATGTCTTTTCCGCTTTTACAAGTGGAAACTCGCATGTAGTCTTCAGATTTTAAAGCACAAAAGAAACTATTTAAACATTTCGCATTTAATTGTGCTAAGTCACGTTCTTCTATAGTCCAATCTGCATAGGGTGTATCTACCCTAATTCCATCAACTAATCTAGTTGGTTTTGTGTAACCTTCCTGGACTAGCATCCACATGCGATAATCAAGTGACTGTAAGAAAGTAGACATGCGTGTTTTCCAAAAATCAAAAGGAATATTATCAAACAGTGGAGGTCTAGTGATAGAGTAACCCTCAGGTGTGTTTCGGTTTCCAAATGTAGCCATCTACGTTAATCAAAAAGTAGTTCAAACTTATGATTTTGAAACTCTGCTCTGATACCACTTGTTGAGTCCAGTAATTAGGTTGTTAAGCCTAAGTAAGTGTCCCAAGGCTACCAAGAGGGGGGTGAATTGGTAGTTTTTAAAATTTTAAACCCTCTTAAAAATAAAGTTGAACCGAAATAAAATTTTCTTTTTAAAGTTAGTAGAAAAATATTTTTCAACCACAGAGTAGTTAAAACTGAAATTTAAAAGTGCGGAAACGTAAAAGCTATAAAGTAAATGACACCAGATTTATAGTGGTTCGGTCTATAACCAGACCTACATCCACTCCTCAGAGGCACCCTCTGAGTATTGCACTAATACCAATAGTGACTCTCCTTTTGCACCCACAGCAAGGCGGAGAAGCCCTTACAACACACTCTTTTCACCACTCCCCGGTGCGGTAGAGAACCGTCCGTCCTTTTACACAAAACCCAGTGTTGGCAGAGAACCGTCGTCCTTTCACACTCTCCAAGTGTAGGCAGAGAACCCTTCGTCCTTTCACACTCTCCTAGTGTGGGCAGAGAACCCTTCGTCCTTTCACACTCTCCTAGTGTGGGCAGAGAACCCTTCGTCCTTTCACACTCTCCTAGTGTGGGCAGAGAACCCTTCGTCTGTTCACACTCTCCAAGTGTGGGCAGAGAACCCTTCGGCTGTTCACACTCTCCAAGTGTCGGCAGAGAACCGGACCTTCTTGAATGATCTTCTCACAAGAATCTAGAAGGAAGAAAGAAAAAGAGTGAAGAAATCCAATTTCACAAGTAGAGACTCTTACCTTGGCAATCCAAGTGAAGCCTTCTCGCTCCAGTGATAGGAATCCTCCTTTGAATGCTCTCTTCCACTCTCTCCTTGGCTATTCTCTCAAAAGGCACGAAGATCAAATGACAAAAAGATTGGGTGGCAGTCTAATTTGGACTATTTATATAAAAGACAAGTGAAACCGCCCAAAAACTGCAAATTTTCAATTCTGTACGCAGTGGATCGTTCTGTACGATCCTGGATCGTCCTGGACGATTTTACTTAAACGATCTGAAACGACCCAATTTGTATATGTGTACGAACTGACTTCGTACATCTGATCGTCATGTACGAACTTGGTTCGTCCAGTACGAACGGTTATTACAAGGTCGGTTCTAGAAACTGCTGAAAACTGTTCTAAGTCGGTTTGTCGTTTGAACGAAAATGTGGTCGTCTGGACGAAAATTTTCCAGAGAGCCGATCGTCCTGGACGATTATTTATTTCGTCTGGACGAAAATTTTCCAGAGAACCTATCGCCGCGGACGATAACTTGTTTTCGTCTGTACGAAAAAGTTCCATAGAGCTGATCGTCCTGTACGATATTTATTTTCGTCTGGACGAAAATTTTCCAGAGGACTGGTCGCCTCGTACGATGGTAAAATTCGTCTGGACGAAAATTTTGCAGAGAACCCATCGCCTGGGACGATGATAAATTTCGTCCTGGACGAATAGGACTTAGAAAATTTTTCAAGGCAAGTTCCTATTCGTTCCAAGTGCTCTATAGGAGATAACTGACAGATCGTCCAGTACGATAAATATCGTCCTGTACGATCAGTATAGAATTTCAAGATCTCCTTATTTGTGTGTGTGTGTGTGAGAGATTTTATTCACTCAATTACAATCACTCCCTTTCAAAATTAATTCAAAGAAAAGATAAACATCAATTAAACATAATATCTCATGTTGAATTTGAATTGAAGTTTTCGTAGTCTGGAGTCTGATTTTCCTGAAATGTTAGTACACACAAGAGCAAGTGCAAATCTTCTGAAATTGTTAGGAGATAACTATACATTTGAACAATAATGTTTGGAATCATCAAAACTACATAAGTTGCATAAATATAACTCATTCAAATAGCAACTATTCAAACAGGAAGGAGTTATTTTAATTTTTTATACTTTTGGCAATATCTTTATCATATTTTCATGCAACTCTCATTTATTAATTGAGAGGAATTTCTTGATAAGCTTGATTAGAGTTTTCTTTAAGGCATTAACTAATTATTTGTTCTAAGGTAGTAAATCGTAGAGTGCTACTTTTTTTTTTTTTTGACAATTGTATATAAAAAATTTCTACGTTATCAAATTTGAATTTTCTAAAGGTAATTACTTCTTCTTACTTAGAAGAGTATTTGGTGGCTACAATGAATATAAGTCTTTTTAAGGATAATAAATTAATTAGTCAAATTCTATCCCTTAGCTCTTATAGGCATATGATTCCATTATTGGATGGAGCACATTAGGAGTTTGATATTGTGTTTCACCATGTATTTGGCACTAGTATCACTTATAAATACTATTGATGCAGTGGGTCTATTAACAATACTTGAGTCGTTTAACCTTAATTTTTTATTTTGGAGCTTAACTAATGTGACCTCATAGTCCATAAACTTCTCACTAGACTTTTTTAGCTTTTCTCTTTAGTGAGCCATCATACTTTCATTTAATCAAATGAGTGGTGTATATATTAGTAATGAATGAAAAGGACATCTAATGCTTCTTAATTTGAATCATGAAGGGCACTCATCTGACAATCCACCTTTTTAAAGCTTACCATTGGTTGGTTGCCTCAACTTTGATTATTTTTCCTTGACTTGCCCCACTAAGGTTTTCCTTAGTGCATGAATATGTTCCTTTTATGGTTGTACATTTATAGGTGTTGGGATTAGATTATTGTAAATTGGCCATATACTAACTCCATATTATCATATGATACTTCTTTGCTGAGTTGGCAAGGAAATTTGCTTTCTAGTTGCTATATATCATTTAAAGAAGTTACATTCATGATTTTTTTTTGGAAAAGCTATATGTTCTTTTGATGATATAATACATGCTTATTCTTTTTTACTTATACTATCTTGTAATCAAATTATTAATACTAAACTATGAATCACCCATTATATGAATATGGTGAATTTCCATTTCAAAAACAAGTTTAAGTCTCACAATTAAGGCTTCATAGAGTTGGGGATATTATAATTTGGAGTAGTTTGTCGTACCCAGTTGATGCTAAATAGTTTTTCCATCATCAAGGGTGTCTTGTAGCTTTTAACTCAAGATTAAGTGAGTTGACTACGGACCGTTATTATTTATGATGCTCCCATGTAATTTCAACTTCTTAACATGTTGATATCGGTCACTCATTAAAACTTGAAACCTCATCATTTTTGTAAAATAGTGTAAAAAGTCCTACTTCAAAAAATTAAATGTAATTTGTCAACATTGTAAGTGGTTATAGTAGAATTTTAAGCATGCTTATGATAATATTTAAATATTCTTAAGATAATTCACTTTGGTGTATGCTTAATAAATATTTAATAATTTTAAATAAAGTATATACTTATTAAACTTATAAGAGACTTAATGTAATAAAGACTTAAAGTATTATTGTAAAAGAGGTTAGAAATATTTCAAAATATGTTGTCTTATACCATCTCTTCCACACTTGGATGTCGAATGTACATCTTAGGATAATTCATTTTGGCATTTTTGTAATTCCTACTTGTTACGATATGAGTTCATGGTGTGCATACACTTATTTTGATGATAAAAATATATATATTTGGTTGTTCTAATAATTTATGCAAAGTGATTTTAGGGTTAGGTACTTGCTTAATTTCTAGCCCTTAAAGCAACATTCATTTAATAATCTAATGATCAAGGAGTTCAAAGGATGATCAAGGAGACTCAAAGGGTACTCAAAATTGTATTTATAGTCTTAGAGAATTTTTAAATTTATTAGGGTTGTAACTTCAAATTGATGGCTTAAACTCAAGCTTCAAACAAAAAACAATTTATAAATTCAAATAAAATTCGAAATTATTTTAAATTATTATATGTATTATAGGTTTACCAAAATTTAACTTTGATCATATTTCAAATATTATCAAATTAAGATGAATCTAAATTTCTATTATATTCCCTTATTTCGCTTTATATAGATTTATGCATTAATTAATTCATTAATCACTTAATTAAGGATAATGAGCCTTATTTATATAGTAAGAATCTCCTTTAATTAAGTGTTTATTATATTGATAAATTTTAATAACTTTATATGTTCATATATAAGATTAAATTTGCTAAAATAATATAAGCATGCTTAACTATATTAATTAAAAATAATAAGTTTATTGTTTTAGTAAATTTGTTTGATATGCATATTATTTTTATATTTACTTGACATTTTTGTGATAGTTTATTAACATAAATATATATTTATATGATTATATGAAATATTTTATAATTTTTGAAGTTTTTTTAAAAATATGTTAACATTTTCTTAATTATAAAAATTAAATTTAATTAAAATACTTATTTATAATTAGTGAAATTAGACATATATTTTATTTCATTAGATTCATTAAATTTTTTAGGCATGAATTATATGTTACATGACTTACTTTTTATTAAAATTAAATATATTATGTTTCTTTAAATATTAGTTACTTTCATTAAAACTTGGCTAATTGTTGGAGAATTTTTTTTTTTTTTTCAATTTCTATTCAAAGCAAACATTGTTTTTTTAATCAAATTTAATGGTTAATCAAAATTTCTTCAAGCTTGAGCTCATATATAGCTTTATCAATCACAAATAATTTTAAAACAATTTATGTAATGATCTAGTCCTTACAATCGCTCTTAGAGTTATTTTGGGTTTTCACTTCTCTGTTATATTTATGTCATTTTAAATTGTTAGCTTTGAGTTCTTTATTTTTCATTCTCTTACAAAATTTTGTAAGCAAGTTCTAAATATTTTCATAACTTAGATTTTGGGGTTCATGCCATTTAAGAAAGAGCATAAAGTTGTAAGGGCTTTACTTTCCCAAGAAAAGGGTATTGTTGAAGCAAAATCAAAATGTGCTAGGCATTTGCTTGGCTTGAGGCTAAACTTCATTAAAACTATGTATTTTGTCACTTGCTAGTTTTCATTTACTTTTGTTTTTTGTTTAAAATTTGCATCTGCTTATTTTTTACAAATTCAGTTTTTAATTTCTCACTCATTTAAAATTTTGCAAGTTCAAACATATACAAAAAGTGTAGGATTTAACCCTTAGTTATGCAAAGTGTGTAGGATTGGTATGGAAGTATCATAAAGCATATAGGAGCATTTGTAAATCGAAAGCCCTATTATTAATTTATGTGAGCCTCATGGATTGAGACTACTAAAAAAAAGAAGGATTGAGCCTACTACAGTTTGTGATGGATACATTTCTTCAAAGTGAGTTGAGTTCTAAACAAAGGCGTAAACTCACCCTAGGATCCATTTAGGAGGCAACCTATAGATAATATAGAAAATTATCTAATATATGATTCAATCACCTCTAAAATATGATATTATACTCAAATGTAGTCAGTTAAGTTAAATGCCTAAAATAAATTGTGGCTTCATGATGGATTGTTCCCAAAAAACGAATTCACTCTGCCAACAAGGGGTATTAAAAGAGGCAACCTAAAAGTTATGGCTTAAAGCCCATTGAGTTAGGCAAATTGGGTTCACTTGCCACCCAAGATAAACTATGATATTTTAGTCGAATTGATCATCCATCGCACAATACTTACTCAAATGAGAATTTTATGTTTGGAGAATGTAATTAAAGACATTAATTAAGATTGTTCACTACTTATTAGTGAAAGTTCGTTAGGGATGTTAAGCCCTATAAACTTAGTCCCAAGCTAACCAAGAGGGGGGGTGAATTGGTATTTTAAAAACTCTTTTCACAAAGAAAGAAAATTGCATAAACTAAATCACACCACAGAAATAAATACGGAATTAAAAAGCGCGGAAGCAAGAAAAAGAACACAGAAATTTATAGTGGTTCGGTCAACTCGACCTACATCCACTCCTTGGAGGCACCCTCCAAGTATTGCACTACAAAACGTAACTCTCCTTTAGCCCCCATGGCTAGGCGGAGAAGTCCTTACAAGAACCTCCTTTTTGCCACCCCGACAAGGCAGAGAACCTACCTTCTTTTGCTTCCTCCTGAAGCTGGCAGAGAACCAAAACCAAAAGCAAAATCCTTACCTCTACCGACCCTTCCACGGACGAGAAACTCTAGACGAAGATGAAGCAGAGTGATCCTTGAAGCAACCCTTGTGAATCCCCTCACAAGCTCCCCTTCACAAGATCCTCTCTCTCTCTCTCCTCAAGGTCTTCTCAGGTCAAGGCAGCGGCCAAAGTTCTTGAAAAATGTTTAACAAGAGCTCTTAAATAGAAGAGCTTCAAAGGAGCTCATTAATTGTAAGTTGCCGACAATATCGTCCAGACCGATATGGACATCGGCCTGGCCGATCAGTACAAATCAAAGAAGATCGGCCAGAGTATCGCCCTGGATGCAAAATTGGACGATTGAAAATTGGCTTGATCGTCCAGGCTGATCTCACGATCGTCCGGGCCGATCAGTTCAAATCAGAGGAAAATTGTCCTGACAATAGCCCTGGATACAAGCTGGCCAAAATTTATCGTCCTGAAGTAACTTAAGGTTTTTGACTAGATCGTTCTAGCCGATCCTACGATCGTCCAGGACGATATGATCGTATCAATCATGCTTAATTACTCCCTTAATTTCCTGATCAATTAAGACATAATTTGGTAATTTCGTCCAGGGCGATACGTGGATCGTCCTGGCCGATAATTTAAAAATACAGTATACCTTAATTGACTATGGCGGCTACTTCTATCTATTTTGAGCTTATCGTCCTGGCCGATACACGTATCGTCCAGGCCGATATGTTAATGACGGCTGCCTTAATTAAGAATCCTTACTTAGACTTTCTATTTTAAGCTGATCGTTCCGGACGATATAAATATCGGCCGGGCTGATGTGGGCAAAAATAGAAATTCTAAGCCCCTCAAGTGTGTGTGTAGGGTTACTTAGCATCAGTCTCTTTGACCATTACAAGATGACTCAAAAGGTGAAAATCAAAAGTACAGACTAACTCAATCCTAAACCAACGCAATCCTGAACTTGGCTCCTTCTTGATCGTCCGATCTTCGATTCCTGAAAAGTTAGAAGCAACAAATAGTCCAAGAGAAATAGTGTTTGTCAATCATCAAAACATAAGACATAAAAAATAGGTTTGCAACAATCTCCCCCTTTTTGATGATGGCAAAACACTACGAAAACAGTTAATAGCAAAAATTCAGAATTGATGAAAAAAGGAACCTCATAAACTTCTCCCCCTTTTGACATATCAAAAAGGAGGGTACAAGAAAGCAAAGCAAAAGAGATCCCTCTTTTTTTTTTTTTAAACCAAGGCATAAACATGATATAGTATTCCATGTGATTGATTTAAAAATTTGTGAGTTAATGTGTTAATAAGCTCATCAATCTATAGAATAGTAGAATATCCGATCATGGTTACCCTTAGCTCAGACATTTTCTTAGGGTAAAATCGTCTTTTGAAATCAATGACCTAACTCAAGAAATTAATTGGATATGAGAAAAGGAATCCACCCATTACTTGGCTTAAAAAAAACATCTTTATAAAATAATGAAGTAAAGTAAATTTGTCACAATCGCAAAATAATCGAAGTCAAGCCTTTGATAACCAACACTTCTAAGTTTTAAAAGATTTAAAAAGAGAGAATAGCTTGCTTTTGAGTGGGCTCATTTTATACCTCTTGTCAATTTCATGGCGCTTTGCACATCTTTTTATAGATTTTTCAATTTTTGGCGTCTTTGCGCATCTTTTATTGGCATCATTGGCCAAATTTTGTTATTTTTGCAAGCTATATTCTCTTTTATAACCTTTTAAAAAATAAAGTTGTGAATATATCTTCTCAGATATTAGAGAATAGGAGCACTCTCTCTAACATAAGGAAGAGTTACCACAAGCAGAATTAATAATCAAGGACAAGAGTAACGATAAATCTTGATGTGACAAAAAGACTTAAACATTATAAGTATAAGATAGATTTGCTTAAGCAAGTTTAAGAAAAGATCTCAATTCCATAAACAATCTTTAACTTGAGATAGATTTTTGATTAGAAAAGAAAACTATGCTACTAAAATAGGTTAGAGAAAGAGACACAATCACAAAATATTCCTACCATCTAAGAGATTGAGTAGATAAAAACATATTGACTACAAATTTCTAAAGGCAAGGACAAGGAATATAGTATCATATTAGCGATGATTTTGAAAACTAATTAAAAAGGGAAAAAAAGCTAAAGCAACAAAAAGGAAACAAAAGCAAAAGAAAATAAAAAGCAAAAGAAAAACAAAAGAAAATAAAAAGTTTCATGCATTTATGTCAATTACACCAAACCTGGTCCTTAAAGAGCTGAAAGTATCGAAGGCCAGTGGTTTAGTAAAGATGTCCGCCAGTTGATTTTCAGTTGTCACATGGTGTAACTCAATGTCTCCCTTAGTCACATGATCTCTAATGAAGTGATGCCTAATGTCAATGTGTTTAGTCCTTCAATGTTGGATAGAATTCTTAGAGATGCATATGGCACTAGTATTATCACAAAAGATTGAGATGGTACTTACATGTAATCCTAAATCCAATACCTATTATTTCAACCAAAGGACTTGGGCCACACAACTTCCAAGAGCAATGTATTCAGCTTTAGTAGTGGAAAGAGCAATAGAGTTTTGCTTCCTACTAGAGCAAGAGACCAAAGATTGTCCAATGAATTGACAAGTTCCAGAAGTGCTCTTTCTATCCACCTTGCATCAATGCATGAATCCGCAAAGAATTGCACGATGAAGCCAATTATACCTGCTCCTACCACCTTCCTGGTGGTGTTGTCTCCAAGAGTAACATTGCCTCCAGTCCTGGACTCTAGTACAACAAACTGGCTAGTATCACCAGTCATATGTCGAGAGCATCCACTGTCCAGATACCACATACTCTCACGAGATCTTTTGTGAGAGCCCTCCTGCAAAATTATCAAATGTTAGATTTAGGAACCCAAGCAGGTTTGGGTTCCTTCTTATGAAGAGAAGAATGCAATGCATGTGTGATATGCTGTGGATCATGCACCTTAGGTCTCCACACCCAATGTGTACTATAGTGAATCGTGCAAGTGTGTGAGATGTGTCCTAGCATACCACATGAAAAACATCTAACTCCAGAAAAGGGATTTCTTAAGTGATTTGAGTTATAATGCCTCTTCCTAGGTTTTGGCAATTGATTAAAAGTAGAAGTCATCCTAGTTTTCTTATATGCTTTTAAATCATTTTGAAACTTCAAATTTGTGCTTTTTAAAACTTCATTTTCAATCCTCAAATTTTTCTCTATCTTCTTTGACTTCTTAAAATCAGATTCAAGTGATGTGTGTGATATTTTTAATGCATCAAGCTCTTCAACTAACTCACCATGATTTTTATTTAACTCATCAAATTTATCAAGTAAAATCATGTGATTTGAATCGATTGTTTGATGGTCTTTAATCAAAATTTCATACTCTTTTTGTAGATTTAAGAATTCTAATTTCAAGCTAGCATGAGTTTTCTTTAATTTCCTATATGATGCATGAATTTTTTTTGAAACTTCAAGAAGTTGATCGTAGGAAAGTTCACATACCTCTTTTTGATCACTTTGATCTTTTCCCATGAAACACAAGTTTGTAGTTTCTTCATCTGGTTCAGTCTCAAAGGAGTCAGTACCAGATTCTGCCCAAAAGCTCCTTTGGTTTTTCTTCTTGTCCTTCTTAGACTTAGCTTTCTCCTCACCTTTTTCTTTGCTTGATTGATCTCTAAGCGTAGGGCAATCAGTTCTCACATGTCCAGGCTTCCTGCATTCAAAACAAACAACATCAGAAGATCCTTTAACATGTTTATGATCCTTACCTTTTCTCCAACTTTGATGATGCTTTTGTTTCTTCCTTAGAAAGCTTTTGAATTACCTTGTGATGAAGGCAATTTCATCGCTTTCAGATCCGAAAGATTTAGAATCCGATTTGTGCGCCTTCAGTGCAATTGTTTTCTCCTTTTTCTTCTCACCTGCATCAAGATTTCTTTGATTCACCCATTGCTCGTAAGCAATGAGTGACCCAAATAAGTTATAAATAGAATAGGTGTTCAAATCCTTAGATTTAGTGATTGTAGTGATTTTAGCATCATATGACGAAGGCAAGCATCTCAAAATCTTGTTAACTTTTTCATAGTTCTAAAGTTCTTTTCCTAGTGAATGCAATGAAGTAACAATCTGAGTAAACCTAGTGTACATGTCAGAAATCGATTCATGAGGTTTCATACGAAAAAGTCCGTAGTCATGAAAGAGAATGTTTAAACGGGATTGTTTAACTTCATTAGTACCTTTATAGGTGATGCACAATTTATCCCAAATCTCTTTACCAGTTTTGCAAGTTGAGACACGCATGTAATCCTCATATTTTAAAGCACAGAAAAAGCAGTTCAAACATTTTGCATTTAATTGAGCTAAATCTCGTTCATCAAAAGTCCATTCAGTAAAAGAAACTTCAGTTTTAACACCATTAATTTCACGAGAAGGTGGAGAATAACCTTCTTTAATAAGCATCCACATGCGATAATCAGTAGATTGTAAAAACGTTGACATGCAAGTTTTCCAAAAATCAAAAAGGTATGTTATCGAATAGGGGAGGTCGGGTAATGGAATACCCTTCCGTAGTGTTACGATTCCCAATGTTAGCTATGGATCTAATTCAAAAAGTTTTCAAACTTAAATTTTTGAATCCCGCTTTGATACCACTTGAAAGTTCGTTAGGGATGTTAAGCCCTATGAACTTAGTCCCAAGCTAACCAAGGGGGGGGGGGTGAATTGATATTTTAAAAACTCTTTTCACAAAGAAAGAAAATTGCATAAACCAAATCACACCACAGAAATAAATGCGGAATTAAAAAGCGTGGAAGTAAGAAAAAGAACACAGAAATTTATAGTGGTTCGGTCGACTCGACCTACGTCCACTCCTTGGAGGCACCCTCCAAGTATTGCACTACAAAACGTGACTCTCCTTTAGCCCCCACGGCTAGGCTGAGAAGCCCTTACGAGAACCTCCTTTTTGCCATCCCGGCAAGGCAGAGAACCTACCTCCTTTTGCTTCCTCCTGAAGCTGACAGAGAACCAAAACCAAAAGCAAACTCCTTACCTCTACCGACCCTTCCACGGACGAGAAACTCTAGATGAAGATGAAGCAGAGCGATCCTTGAAGCAACCCTTGTGAATCCCCTCACAAGCTCCCCCTCATAAGATCCTCTCTCTCTCCTCTCTCTCTTTTTCTCCTTAAGGTCTTCTCAGGTCAAGGCAGCAGCCAAAGGTCTTAAAAAATGTTTAACAAGAGCTCTTAAATAGAAGAGCTTCAAAGGAGCTCATTAATTATAAGTTGCCGACAATATCGTCCAGGCCGATATAGACATCGGCCTGGCCGATCAGTACAAATCAAAGAAGATCGGCCAGAGCATCGCACTGGATGCAAAACTGGACGATTGAAAATTGGCTTGATCATCCAGGCTGATCTCACGATCGTCCGGGCCGATCAGTTCAAATCAGAGGAAAATCATCCTGACAATAGCCTTGGATACGAGCTGGCCGAAATTTATCGTCCTGAAGTAACTTAAGGTTTTTGACTAGATCGTCCTGGCCGATCCTGCGATCGTCCAGGACGATATGATCGTATCAATCATCCTTAATTACTCCCTTGATTTCCTGATCAATTAAGGCATAATTTGGTAATTTCGTCCAGGCCGATACGTGGATCGTCCTGGCCGATAATTTAAAAATACATTATACCTTAATTGACTATGGCGGCTACTTCTTTCTGTTTTGAGCTTATCGTCCTGGCCGATACACGTATCGTCCAGGCCGATATGTTAATGACGGCTGCCTTAATTAAGAATCCTTACTTAGACTTTCTGTTTTAAGCTGATCGTCCCGGACGATATAAATATCGGCCGGGCCGATGTGGGCAAAAACAGAAATTCTAAGCCCCTCAAGTGTGTGTGTGTGTAGGGTTACTTAGCATCAATCTCTTTGACCATTACAAGCAGACTCAAATGGTGAAAATCAAAAGTACAGACTGACTCAACCCTAAACCTACGCAATCCTGAACTTGGCTCCTTCTTGATCGTTCGATCTTTGATTCCTGAAAAGTTAGAAGCAACAAGTAGTCCAAGAGAAATAGTGTTTGTCAATCATCAAAACATAAGACATAAAAAATAGGTTTGCAACAATTAGAAGGTATGTAAGTAAACATGGTGGTTGCCTATGAGAAATATCAATTTCTTAAAATCAAAATAAACTCTAGTCTTGACTTTGAGACATTAATCAATATATCTCTAAAGTTTAATGGAAATCCCGTAAAATTTATTTTAAAAAAGAAATAATTAACAATTCTTTGGAGAGCCTTTCATAAATCTAATCAAATAAGAAAATCGAAGAGATTATTAGGGATCATTTAAATTTTTTCTTTATTTATTTTTACTTAGTTTTGATTTTATTTTTTATGTTTTTTTAATGTTATCAAATTATATATATATATATATATATATATATATATATATATATATATATATATATAACAAACCTAGTTGTACCTAAAACTCACTAGCTCATAATCTCTCTCTCTCTTACCATTGTTGGAACCCAGCACCCATTACCACATCAGCACTGTCACCCAAAACACTGCTGGCCAGAGAAGCTGACACCGCAACACCTAGCTCTCCAACATTACTATGGCCACTAATCCCAAACCCTCCATATATATAGTGAGTAAAGCGCCGCTGTGCTTGCCAAACAAGCACTGCATTATTCCCATGCGGATATTTTTAAACATTAAATAATTTTAATCCAATTTTGTTGGGTCATTAATAGGTTATTATAAATCATTAATCTAATACAAATAAGGATTATTATAGGCGCCTGACCCCTTCATCTTCTTCTTTCTTATACATCCTTTTTATTCTTTCTCATTCCGTCTTCTTCCATGAGAGATGCACCAAAGGGATCTAAGACCATGTCAAGAGGTCGAGCAAGGATTTGGGTTGGGAAAAAATATATTTTGAAACTAAGGGGTTTTTTGGTTCAAACTAAAATGATTGTAAATGATTTTAAATGTAGGGGTTTTAAAAATATTGGTGGTTGGTTTGACATAAAAGAAATGCATAGTAAAATTTTAAAGTATTTGAAATTCAACATATGTATTTGAAAATCATTAGTTTTGTTTAAGTTCCAAATACATTATAAATTCTTTGTCATTGCCTTCACGAATGCTGCTCGCCGCAGGCCACTAGTCATTGTTGTCGCCCATCACCTGCCATTTTGAATACCTCACAGATGCTGCCGCCCATCGCAACTGCCTATTGCCGGCTATTGGTTGCTGTCACCCATCACTAGCCACTCTAACAGTCTCCATTGGCCACAATTGCCTATCATTGTCGTTAGCTGCCAGCCACTAGACACCATCATTATTGGGTATTCCGTTGTAGTCGTTAACTTTAAGCCAAACAAAAAGTAGTTACATACATTTATTTTATACTCATCCATACAACTCCGAAATATTTCTAATATATTATATTTCTTTTGCTCTACACACTTTTTTAGCAAATCAAATGACTCTAAAACTTATTTTTAAGGTGTTTTTAAAAGTACCATACTTTATTTTGATAAATAATAATAAATACTTTCCAAATATATTTTATTTTTCTATATTCTTTTTTAAAAAATAATAATTAAAAAAAAAAAAGAAAGAGGGAAAAATGATGCCAAACAGGTTAGATTTTTTATTTACTTTGATACCCATGATATACACATTTCATTAGCATAGTAAAATGCACATTTCATTAACATAATATGCTTGCCATTAAAATTGCCAGTAGTTCTCAATTAAAGTCAGGAGGTTCGATAAAAAGCAGTTTTTTTTTTTTTTAACTCAAAAGTTTGAGGGCCTATTTAGTATTTAGCGAACGCGTAGCATTAACTCAATTAATAATAATGTGTAAAATTTAAGTGGTGTTAAGTTGTTTGATTAGTGTAAATAATAAATTGATGAGTAATCACACGTTGAGAGCAATAATTGATTACATTTTATTGTAATCCATTTTTGTGGTTTATCATATTTTAATATAGTATAATATGAGTTAATTTATTATTAAAATGATATTTTAAATGATTATTATAAATTTAATAATCTAAAATTTAACTTAGTGCTCACCATGCGCACCCCAATACCCGGGTACTTACAATTTGAAGGGATCAGCCAAGGGTGCACTCAACGTTACCAAGATTTGTAAGGGTAGAAACTCGACGTAATGGAGCTTAGTTCAAAAAAGCTTGACGAAATTAAGCACATAATCCGTTCAGCTCTGACAAGGGAGGGACTTGCCTCAATGGACCTTGACCTAGGGAGCCACTTGCCAGACCAAGGCGATCATCCCAAAAGAACTCACTAATTCAAGGTGATCATCTTAAAGTAGCTCCTCAATAAAATGACTGCTCACCTACACAAATTTAGTTGTAGAGACTATACACACTTAGGGTTCGTTTGGGGCAGCTTTTTTATTGCTTTCTAAAACGGAGTTTTAATACAAATTTTTTTATTTTTGTACTAAAACTCCGTTTTAGAAAGCAATAAAAAAGCCGTCCCAAACGAAGCCTTAGTTTGCACCTTAACCTAGGAGGTACTAACTATGGCAAGTAGTAGAAGTAGAAGGCATTTGTTGGAGTCGCTCGATAAGGGAACATGCTTAAATCATTCATTGGAAGCACTCACTGGAGGCATTCACCAAAGTGACTCACAAAAGGCACTCACTAGGACTTGAGCCAAGTTAGACATGACAAGATACATGTATTCATCCTAATTACTCCATATATATTTAACATTCAACTAATGTGTGAAGTAAGCCTTTGATTACTTATTTTAGGTGTAGCCTCTTCTATAACCTCTCAACCGTACAAATAAAGGGTGAGAGATATTTTTTGGGACTTTTAAGCCACCAGAGCATAAGATGTTAAATAAATTTATATTCAACACTTTCTTTAAGTGCAAGCCTAACATATTGAATATACATAGATTTCTTCTTATTCATCTTCTCTCGTTCTTTACCCTTCACCTTAGTTTTGATAGAAAAATCAAGATGTATCCCACAACTAGATTTGGGTTCAACATTTTCTTAAGTGCAATGAGTGTGGATTGATGCTATTGACAAGAAGATAAGCATTATGTGATCTAGAATGTAAGAATATAGAAAGAACAATCAATATGTGGGAGAACAAAAACTTTGCAACCCATCACAACTTAAGAAATATTGAAAGAGAATCACAAGAATAATAGAGGGAGCATTAGAGTGAGTCCTTCTAGATGACCAATGAACTTATGAGTCAAAAAGATACTTGGTAGGGCTACAAATGAACCAAATATTCGATAAGTTATTCGTGGTCTTGATAAAGCTCATTAATGCGTTTAATTAACTAACTAAATAAACTTAAATATTTTATAAATACTTGGTTGTTAAATGAACAAGCTTGAATATCATATTGTTTGGCTCATTTATGATTATGAATAATGATTTTTAAGGCTCACGAACAAGCTTTTAAAGTTCTATTAATATTTAATAATTAATTAATTAACTTATTTGATTGAAACTTCGATTAAGAATCATGAAAAATAAAATATTAAAATTAAATATATTTCAATAAGGAACTAATAAATTTTTTTTATAATTTTTATAATTTTGGTTTAAATTTCTCAATATATCAAAATATATTTGCATCAAATTTTTGTGCTCATTGCAATGATTTACTTCATTTACAAAAATTATTTATCGATAATTACTTTATATTTATATAACTAAATATTATTTCATTTATGTTGTCTAATTTTATAGAACTTATATTCCATTTTCATCTAATTTTCCAACAACTCATATATAACTTCATCCATTTATATGCATTCAAAATTTAAACAATAGCAAGTTTAAAGGGGGATTTTCAGTCTCATATTACCAGGATGTAAAGCACATGCACTTAGTTGCATGCTTGTATGAGGTTGCTATGTGCCCTTGTTTCTCTTTGTATATTCTTATAAATGTATGTAAGAAATTTTTTAAAATAGTTTGATAAAGTTACATTATGTTTTAAAAAATGTTATTAAAATAAATTTAATATTTTAAGATTGTTCATCTTTAAAAATATGATGCTTGTTCAAAATTTGATAAGCAAAAAATGAGCAGCACTATAAGCTACTCATTTAAAACTTGGTAAGTTAAACTAGCAACTTGATAAATACAAATGAATTTTAATAAAATAAATTTAATTTTTTAAATCATTTATCTTTAAAAATATGTTGCTTATTTAAATCTTAATAAGACACAACTCACCTTGGTTTGTTGGTTGTGAGCTTAGGCTATCAACTAGAAGGTATTGAGTTCGATGTGTGTGTGAGTCTGCCATATTTGGCCTAAATGTCCAAAAAAAATATTGATAAGAACAAAATGAGCTGCAAATAAAGCTCAATAAGCAAAAAACCAACTGCTCGATAACTATAAATGAACCAAACTTGAGCAAGCATAATTTTAAATGAACCGAGCTTGAGCATTATTATCAAAGCTTGAATCAAGCTTGAGCTAAGTTTAATTAAGATTTAGGTAAATAAGTCCAAGCTCGAACAACCTCTGGCTTAGCTCGACTTAGCTTGGTTTATTTGTAGCACTAATTCTCAACCTTGATGGCTTGGAGCACATAGCAAAGTGGCAAAGTGGTGTACTCAAGAACTATAATAGATGAGACATACTATTACACTAGCAAAGAAGAAACCACTCCCCTTCCTCAACGAGTAAGAAATAGAGAGTTGTAGGTGAATAATGCATTCCTAAAGAGATCAAAGAAGGGCAATCCAGGTATCCACTTGGTTTGAAGCTACTAAGGACATTGCTACATTTACTAGAACTTGTCCATAACTACATTAAGTCTAAGAAGTACAATAACATAGCTAAGCCCTTTACCTTTCTCCACCAACAACAAGTAGCTGCCTTACAAGATTGTCCACATAATAGTGATAGGAGTCAACCAAGGGTGCACCAACTATAGAGGAAGCCACACTGTCCACAATTGATCCTTATCACCAAAGGGAGCCCGTACCAGCAAGATGATAAATGACATGGATCCACCCACCGCGTGAGCAAAAGATGTATTATTGTGAGTTAAGTAAGAGTGCCCATTAATTATCTTTTAAGCTAAACTCTTTATATTTTTAGGAGTGCTATTTAGCATTATCTTTTTTATACACTTCAAGGTGACCTCTTTCTTCAACCTTTAAACCTTTAAAAAAATAAACTCCATATTAATTGCTTGATGAAGATCTAACTCCTTGTGCAGAGACATCATTTCTAGTTAGGTCTCTACATGTAACTTGTTGAGTGCTTGAATGTCCAATTATGATTGCAAGCTAATGTATAAGTTCTTTGGCAGCTAGTATTACAAGCACCCATAACCATGAAGCAAATTTTTAAGGGAAGGATAACATTTACCTTAACTATAATGGCAAGTGAATGAACATTGCTCCCTATATCATAGATCATGCATGTAAGGTGTGGTGTTATTCTTCTACTTCTTTGTAGAGGGCTTGGTAACATCCTTTTATTTTACATGAGATATTTTTAAAGGAGGTTGTTCCTCAGACTTTCCCTTAGCTAGGTCCTTATAAATAATGATTCCCAAACTTGGTAATCCTCATTCATAATCCACACCAACACCTATGACATCAATAGTAGATAGCAGTGCCTCTGGAGTGTCTCCTTGCTCACCACTTAATGAGACATAATAAAGATTCTACTAATGAGCCTGATGATAAAATGGAGAGTCATTAGTTATTTTTTGATGATGTTTGATTATTTGATGTTGTTTGATGTATTTTTGTGTGATTTATGTGATTTGCTTGATGTTGTTTGATGTGTTTTTGTGTGATTTATGGTTGTATGATTTATGCATGTGTGTATGATTATTTTTGTGTGATTTATGTGATGCGTGTCTTGGGTGTGTTATGTTATGTGTTTTGTGTGTGTGTTTAGTTGTGTATGTTTATTTTTGGATTATTTTTTAATTTGTTTTGGTTTTGATTTTCATGGAATCCCTTATTTTAAATTGATCATTCATTATGGGGGAGTTTAGGAGAAAAATTACCTTTAGTGTTAACACAAATAATAATTATTTTGCCATAAAAAAAAGAGGAGATTGTTAAAACTTAGATTTTAAGACTAAGTTTTTGTATCATCTGATTTTTTGAAGATACCAAAATATTATTGTGTTGATTATTATTTCTCTTAACATATATTGGATATATTTTCTTTTTGTTATTTGTGTGTACCAATGTTTTAGGGAAATCTTACTCCAGACTACAAAGGACTCCAAGATAGATTGGATTAGGGTTTCTTGTAATGAAGTCTATATTTTTTTTTAAACTTTTCTTTAGTCTGAGAGAATGTGATTGTAATTGGGTAACTGTGCCCACATACACTAGGGGAGTGAGTCAAAACTTAATTTTTTAAAACCAATCGTACTGTACAATATTCAAATCGTGCTGGATAATTTGTCATGGTAGTTCCTCCAGAACATAGTTAATTAAATCATGCATTGAAATTTTTTAATACTATTTGTATTATATAATGTTGTGTTTGTACAGTTGATGTCTAGAGTATGAAATGGGTTTGTCCATATTCATACCAAATGATGCATGATTTGATCTAACATTTCGTACTATACGATGTAGGGTTCATAGAGATGATGACCAGTGTATGAAATGGGTTTATACATAATTATACCAAACAAACCTACTTTATTTTGAACTATTCATATAGTACGATGTCAGTTCATCCAGATGATTGATAGATTATGAAATCAGGTTCATATAAGATCATACATGGAATTTTAAATTGTTCGTACATACGATCAGCAATCGTACTGTACAATCTGAGTACGTTCAACTTAAAAATTTTAGTTTTCTACATAGTTTTTCTTTTCTTTTATATATAAGGGTTCTAAAAACTGACACTCTAATCTTTTAGAGTTATTGTTGCAAATTTCTTTCATAGAGTGAAAAGGAGAGTGTTTGGGAGAGTGTTTTAGGAGTGAAGATTGAGAGATCTTTTTGAGATAAATTTGTGAGGGGATTCACAAGGTTACTCAATGATAAGGATCTCTTATTTATTATTCAAGTTTCTCACTACTTTCTTGAAGGCTTTTGAGAAAAGACTTTCAAAGAAGATCATGGTACTCTACCATCACTAGGAGGGTAAAAAATGATGTTGGTACTCTACCATCACCAAGAGGGTAAAAAAGGATTTTAGTACTCTGCCATCACCAAGAGAGTGAAAAGGATGTTGGTACTCTACCATCACTAGAAGGGTGAGAAAGGATGTTGGTACTCCACCATCACTAGGAAGGCGAGAAAGGTCGTTGGTACTTTGCCATCACTAGAAGGGTGAGAATGGACATCAGTAGTCTGCCGCACTGGGTTGGTGGAATAGAGGTTGTTGTAAGGGATTCTCTACCTTACTGTGGGAGAAAAAAGAGAGTCACTTTGATGTAGTGCAATACCTCAAGAAGGAGTCTTCAGGGACTGGATGTGAAGTCTAGCTGGATCAAACTACTATAAAATTTGGTGTTCTTCTGTCTTTACTTTTTTACTGCATTTTTATTTATTTTTTTGTATTTGAGTTTATTGTGGTTGAAAAATATTTTTGTGAAAATTTAATTATTGTGCGAAAAATTTTAAATTGGTTTTCTAAAATTTAAGAGAATCTTTAAATTACTAATTCACTCCCCTCTTGGTTTGCCTTGGGACAGTTGTATTAGGTCTAATAACCTTTTCAAAATTTATGAATTAGTGTCTAAAAAATTAATATACACTTATAAAATAATATAAAGTAAAATGTTGGGTCTACTATAAAAGAAAGGTGGCCAAGCTCCACTAGAACCAGCTTGGATTTTTACACCTATGAAATAATGTAGATCTAAATATAGTTGCTTATTTAATCTTAATATCTCATGGTTCAAGACTTCTATTGAATTCCAAATAGAATATCTCTTAAAGGAAGAGATATTTTTGCCTTTTGGAAGCTACACATGTATAATAAGCAAGCACATTTAAAATCTTTACAACTCTTTTATGTTTACAATTTATCTAGCTAAATATTTGTCTTTACACTTTACATTTACATTTAACACTTTACTCTTTAAAACTTTACACATGAAAATAGAAAATAAATGACTCTAATTGGACTAGTGAAAATGTAATTGATTAAAACGTAAGGTACAATGCAAGTAAATTAAAGTGTAATGCATGTAAATAAATATGTAATGCATGTCTGATATTCTAGAGTAAAAAAAAAAAGACAAAATAAAAAGCAATAAACACCCTTCAAGAGCAAAACAAAAGTAAATAGACACCCTCCATGCAAGGTATCTAATCACACCATAATGCAAGAAAGGAAATAAGGCCTAGCCTAACCTAGAGTTAACTATCCTAGAAAGAAATCTAAAGTGTGTGCTAAGTTGTGTGGCTTGAGTATGCTCTCTAAAATTTAAATTTATTTGTTTAAAGGTAAAATAGATTTAGTTTAAATTTAAGTTTTAATTACTTAGTGTTTTAGATTTTATTAACTATGCTTTAAGTGTTTAAGTTGTTTAGTTTATATTTTAAAGAACTTTGGTGATTTACCACTCCAAAGTGCTTGAAGTCATTAATCAACAAGTCCTAGGCTTGTGATTGAATGCATTTGTTTCATCCCTAAGGATAAAGCAAACACATAAAGCCTTTATTTAAATTAAGTGTTTTGTTCATATAAGTTTTAAAGAACCATGTTAATTAATCACCTTGGAGCTTGAAGCTATTAATCAGTAAGTCCTAAGCTTTAAAAATTAGTGCATTTGTTTTTCCCCTAAAGGATACTGTTGACCTCATTTTCTCATGAGGTCTCTAATAGGATCCTATAATCAATTCAAACTCAAGTTGATTCACATCTCAACCCACTTAGATTTCAGTCAAATCCAGACCCAGATCTCAGGTCCAAAGGCCTTTTCTTAAAGGCCTTTTTCAGTGAATTTTAAAATATTTCAAAACCCAGTCAAATGGTCTCTGATTAAGGATCTGTCAGTTTCATACTGATAGGACATGTCTCTAGAGGAAACCCTCCAAATTTGAACCCATTCTGAGGCCTCTAACCCCAGGATCTAAATCAAATTGCATAGACTATAAAACCTTCAAATATTTACAGCCTATGCCACTAGGCCTGTCACCTAGAAGATTTTGACCTTAAAGGCTTCACCAAAGCCTGCAATCACTTCCAGACCCTCAATCCTGACATGTTGATCAATAAACTGTATTTTTTTTGGATTCATTTCAGCCCCAGTGGACCTGAGGTCAAAATGACTAAAATGCCCCTAAGGCGTGCAAATAGTCATTTTTAACCAAATGAGCTCCAAATTGAATGCAACCACCTCTAGTAGGTTTCAAATGTCAAACTAAACTTGTTGGACCCATTCCCACACTCTGGGTCAATCTGGTTGACCAAGTCAACCTGGTTGACCTAAGAGGTCCCTTAAGGGTCTAAATAAGTAATTTGACTGAAATGACCTATCTAAACCTTGGGACTACCTCCAACAGCCTCTAAATGTCATTTCAAGTTAATCAAACCCATTTCCAGACCCTAGACCCACCTGGTTGACCTAGTCAACCTAGCTTGACCTAAGAGACCCTTCAAGGATTCAAATAGATGTTTTGACCCAAATGACCCATTTAAACCCTGGAATAACTCCTACTAGACTCCAAATGCCTAATCAACTTGTTTAGTCTAGACCTACACCCTGGGTCAGCCTGGTTGACCCAGTCAACCTAGTTGACCCAATTGCCCCTTAAGGCTCTTAATGAGTCATTTCAACCCATTTGATCTATCTAACCCGTTCAAGCCCTCAAACCTATGTCAAAACTTGAGTCAAGTCCATTGAAATTATTTGGAGTCAAATCACACTAAGTTTGACTTGGTCAAACTTCAATTCTTAGTCACATCTCTCAATATATACACCATCCAATGACTCTACCTATTATGACCAATTGCAACCTTGCTTAACGACCCCCAGCCATTATATGGTTGCCATCTCATCAACCATTGACTAAGTTGACTGGTCAAACCAGTCAACTCAATGCTTAAAAGATCATTTTCATGGTCAAACTCTTCATCCCATTAAACCTAGCTTAATTCAAATACATCCAGCCATTTGTAGAAGTTCTATAACTTTCCTTGATGCCAACTCAAAAGGCCTTGACCCCATTGACTAGTCAAACATTCAATGGGAGCTCAAACGAGCTCTAATGGTCAACCCGTTCAACTCAACTTTTTAGCCTGAATCAAGCCCGTCGAGCTCCTTGACTCGATTCCAGAACCTTCCTCAGAGTGAGCCCGACCTAGCCCAAGCCCTAGTTCGAGCCCTAACGGCTTGTGGTCCCCTCCCATATGAGGATAAATGAGGGAGTGGCCAGCTCACCCTGCCCCATACAGTCCTTCTCTCTGTGCTCTAACCACCTGGGCTAGGTGTCAACCATCCTAGCAATGTTCCTGATCGATCCCAGCCATCCAAGTAAGCTCCCGTAGCTGGAATAGGGTAGAGAGGTGGGAAGAGCTCACGCCAAGCTATCTCTCTTTCTAGTGCATCTCCAGAGCTCGTGAGATTTTGTTTTGATTTCTTAGAGCTTTTCCTTCATTTCCTGATCATTTCCAGTCGGTTGGAAGTCGCCGGTGGTGAGATCGAAGGGAGAACCAAAGCCACCTCCGTCCAAATCCCTCAACTCTATTTCCAGTGATCATCCGAGCTTGAGGTCTATAAGGAAACAACATGTGGACAATCTACAAGTTCAACCATGGTTAAAACATCCCAATCCATCAATCCTAGCTCGGTAAGTCCTAAACCCTAGGCATTTACATAGGTTCTTAAATAACTCACTAAAGATTGCATCAAATGCTTAGAAAATACATCCCCATTGCTCACTAAACTCTGTTGAATCTCTGTATAAATTTTTAAGACATTTGGTTTAGTATCTTGTGAAAACGAGACAAAAAAATAAACCTAGGGCTTACGGTTTGACGAAGGAGGAAGACGAGTCACTAGCCGTTAGATCTGTTCTATTGAGATCAACGATTGTGATTTGATCAGGTTTTTAACTCGTTTTGGCTTCTTGAAATCCCGGTTGGCTAGATCTCTATCTGGCTAGATCCACACCATCGTTTCCAAACCGCGGGATCTCTGATGACCGTCCAATCGTTCTGATCAGATTTGTAAGCGCGGGTTGCATCTCCGTCGTCGGATCTCCTCTCAGATCGATCTGACGGTCAAAAGCATTGCCGCACTGGATAAGTGGCGGGTCCCGCCTGATCGCCGCCGTCTGCACGGCCGAACCTGCGTGTGCCGCGTGTCTAGGTCAATGCCGCCGTTTGACTGGGCAATTAAAACATCTAAAATAAATTCAAAAATGACACAGATTTTCAAAAATACATAGGAATTTCATTTCTTATCTATTTTTTGAGTTCTTGGGCTCATTTTGTTTGTATTTTTAAATACTATATTTTAAATTAATTAAAAATTATTTTAAGCGGTATTTTATTAATAATTTCAATTATACATAAAACCCTATTTTATTTTTAAATAAAAATATATAAATTGTTTTAGGCTGAAACTTGGCAGAGGGATTCTAGGATCTAAGGTTGATGCCCATAATTTTCTCAAGGTCATTTGATGCAATCTAACCTAGTTTATGAATTTACAAAAGCTTAGGTCATGTTTTGATTTAGATTTGTGCAAATTCATAAACAATTCAAGTTAAATCTAATTCAAGCAAGTTAGAATTCTATGGAATCAGTATAGAGTCATCTCTCACTGAAATTAAATTTAGATCTATGATCATATATAGCTTAATTAAGATTTACTTCCAAGGGCATGTTAATCTTGCTTAAAAATTAACAAACTATATATGATCATATTATGGAATTGGGTTAAATTTGATTAGGATATATTCACATATATCTCTAAATAATTTAAATCCAATTTCATACATCTTTTCTTTTATAATAAATTGTTTAAGTTCATAGATTATCATATGATCTATAATTAAATAATTTATTATAAAAATTATTCCATATAATATTAGGATCACTTTTCTTTTATATTCATGATTGTTATGTTTTGTTGTGCTTGTAATTTAGTGTTAAAGGGTTAGATACCACTGATTTCAATCCAATAACTTAGTGACATTAAGGACAACAATTAAGGACAGTGTCTTAGTAAACTTAGAGCAACTTAGGATATACTACACACATTCCTTTTGGGATGAAACTCAAACATAGAAAACTAGTGTCATAATCCCTTAATCAAAAATACCTTGATTGGACATTAATTGATCTCATAACAACTAGTAGATTTTGGTAACCCTTCATTAAGGGTCTTATTTTTATTTTAACAAACTCAAATAAATCAAATAAAATTCTCAAAAATCTAAAACAATCTCAATTAACTCTAAATCAAATCTACAATCACATAAAATTCAAAAATTAAGGTCAAAACTTCATTAAATAATAACTAACTCTTAATAAAACCTTAATTACCCTTAACTAAACTATAACTAAATAAACTATAATAATTTAAATAAAAATCTTTAAAAATTCACATATATTCTAATAAACCCCATACTAAGAAAATAATACATCTAAAATCAATTTTGAACTCAAACTTAATATAAGTTCTAATTATATCCTTAAGTACCCCTTAATAAACATTAATTAAATAAATGCCTTGAAATTCATATAAAGATTAAATAAAGGTCAAAAATACAAAATAAATTCATTTAGAATCAATTCAAACTAGAAATGCATTAATTTAAATTTTAAATAATTTTCTAAATATTAAATCCTTCATTAACCCACTAATTAAATAATCCTTTCTATAATTCATTGAAAATACTAAACAAATCCTAAAAATTCACAAAAATTCAATAAAACTCAATAAAATCAGAGAATCATAATGTGAAATTAAAAATAAATTTTAATTTTTTTTAAGCTTCATACTCATTAATATTTCATTAAATAACCCACTTTCTATAAATAATTAACTAAACTCTAAATAAATTCTAAAAATTCATTTTAAAATCAATAAAATTTAGAGAATAATATATTCAATCTAAATATATTTTATATGAAATTTATAATTTTAATTTCTTTAATAAATTATTCATTAGTAATTAAATATCATTAAAAATTCAATAAATCTTTAAAAATTCTAAATATTATAATAAAATTCATTAAAAATTAAACTAAATTTTAATTCATCTAAACTAAATCAAATTTGATTATTAATTTAGATTAAATAAATTAAGGCCTTTATGCCTAAAGCCCGATTCCTTTTGGAGAGCTTTAGGCATTTCGATTTAAAGGGCCTTTAATACACTTAAATAACCAAAAGATCTCCTATGTATTGTGCATGACTCCTTTCAGGAAGGCACTAATACATTTGGATTTGGAGATCTTCAAAAAAATATAATAATACACCGACCTTATACGACATGATAGATTTCTTCGGGAGGGCACATAGTATTGCATTCATAAGGTCCCTTTCTCTCATCCTAAAAAATTTTTGGGGACTCTCAAATGAACATCTATCTTCCATATAAGATAAGTATTCATTCTGAAAGTCCCAGGATTTATAAATTGATAACCTCCTGCACTTAGGGAGTTATCAATCTATAAGTTCTTTAAAACTAAATTAAATAATTCTAACATCCTAAAATTGGAATAATTGTAAAATTCAAATATACTTCATTTAAACTTTAATCAAATTCCTTGTTGGCCTTTAATAAATAAATCCTAATAATACACGTAACTTAAATAATAATCCCTATAGGACCTATCCAAGCCACACGACCTCTTTCACACACTTAGATGCTTGCTAGGACAACCAACTCTAGCCTAGGTTAGGCCAGTGGTTTACTGTGGTTTGTTTGCGGGTGTCTTGCCTAGAGGGCACCTATTTGTGTTTCCTTACTTTTCTGTAGTGCATAGCATGCATACTTATTTCTGTCTATACACCAGAGCGCGGAGTGAATAAAGTGAGGGCCATGTACTTTACTTTTCTGTCTTTACTTTCCTGCATTTATAACTGTACACAACGCACTCATAGCATGCATAACTTCATAACTGTTCTACTTTCCCGTCTTTTATTTACTGCAGAAGTAGAATATACCTAGGGACTGATGTACTTATAAAAAGAAATGTAAATTTTATGTTTTCTAGATCTGTTATACATAGATTGAGTCTGTACAGTGTCTGGAGTCTGTAAATGAATTAAAAATAACTACTTATACGTATATAAATGGGGCCCCAAAAAGTAATATCCTCCCCGAGGAGGATGTTCCTTTTTGGAATTCCATAGAAGACCCGGAGCCTGAAGACCATAAGCAGTTGTATTTAATTCTACTCTTTTATAGGCTTAGAACCCAGGTTTGTTGTCAGTAGGACCTGGCCACCTTTACTTTACTGCAAATTCTGGGATGTAACCGATAAATTCTATATTAATAAAATCTGGTCTTTTATACATAACTGTCTCATGCATCATTAGCATTCATGTAGATTTTCAGTTTTTGTAAGCATATTCTATTTCATTTGATTTAGATTCTTTAATAATTCCTTGATTCTTAGGATAGAGCCATCTTAAATCTTGCATTCATTGGTGAGTTATTGTGATTAGGATTGTTAGCTGGCAGCCCACTCTAGGCAGGTGGTAAGTCCAGATTATATACACTTCTCTCTGCACATTCTTCTTTCTAATCAACTCTAATTCTCCCAAATTCAGTGTAAAAAATTTATAATCTAAAGCCTGAGCATGAAAATTTAAATCAGCCCAAATATTTTATTAAAATTTGTATATAATTTTGAAATTATTTAGTCTACATTCAAATCAAGAGTATTCTCTTAGGAGATGTAATTAACTATAGGGGCTTGCCCCTATAGGGAGTCTAGATCCCAGAATAATCTAAACCCTATCTTAGTTTCCTTTCTAAGGTAGGGGAAAGATCTGTGATCGTAGTCCAAGGCTTTATCTATATTTTAAATGTTATTTTCATAATTAAAAGATAGATAGATAGTTAATCTGCTCTCACAGGCGGGTTAAATATCTTCCAAATTTGATAATAGAAATAAATTCACGATTCATTAGTCTATTCGGGTCGATAGAATAATTTACTAATCATCCTTTAGGATGATTCATATATTCCCTATGCTGCACCTGGTTAGAAGAATGAATTGTCATTTTCTTTCTTTCAAATCAAAAGGAGGATATTAGTCTGCTCTTCGGGGCAGTATATTATCCGACTATGTGGATTTGATTGAAAGAAAATATTAAAATATAAATAAAGCGAATCGTATGAGAATTTATTTTATTTATTTATTTAAAATATAAAACTTTTTTTAAAATTAGAAGTAATTAAAAAATCTTTATATATTTTATTTTAAAATAAAATATTTAAGCATTTTCAAAAATAAAAATAAAAATTATATTTAAATTTAAATATTTTAAAATTAAAAATAAAATTTCATTTGAATTATTAATCTCTTTATTTATTTAAATTAAAATATTAAATCATTTTAAAAATAAAAAGGAGTATATTTTTAAATTAAGATATTTTTCTTTTTTAAAATTAAATAAAATATTTTCTCACAGATTTTTTGGGCGACTCCACTGGGGATAGACTTCTCTCTCCATTTCAAATAAAGACTAAATTCTTTCTAAAATTATATATAAATTTAATTAAATATTTGGGCTATTAAATTTTCATGTAAAGTTTGATTCGTCTAGTCTTCCACGGTCTGTTTGGTGTTTTGTATAGTCTGCTGATTTGGGTCCTTGATTTTGATTTTTAGATGATTTTGTCTCGAGTTTTTGATTTATACGATAGTTTTAGTTTCCTTAGCTTTTTCTTAAAGCTAAGCAGATGGGTAAACTGTCAGTACTGGTGTAGGTCCTAGAGCATGCCGAAGTGCTGTCCGTTTCTCGTCTGACACTTTGAGTACTACTTGGGGTTTAGTTAGTTAGAATTTATTTCAATTCTATCTAAAATTTTGTAAAATTTTCTTCAAATCGTCTTTTTGTCACGATATTCTCCGGATTTTAATCTTTTAGATGTGTTTTATGTCAAATGAGTTTTATGATTTGATTTATTTATATTTTATTAAAACTATATAATTGTAGAATCCCTTAAATCGAGTCAACGCAGCCTGTTTGTCATTTGTATGATATTTGCATGTTTACTTTGAGTCCACTGCTTGCATGTTTATGCTCACGTAAGTGAGCATCACCTATGGTTACCTGGCTTCATCCTAAAAGCCTGGCGGATGGAGGTTTGGTCCTAGGTCTGGTAGGGGTTATGCCGACCGTTTGTCGTCTGATATTTGTATGTCATTTTGTGTGTTTAGTCACTTAGAATTCTTTTCAAGTCTATTCAAAATCATACACGATTTCTTTATATTCATTATATTCAATGCTCTCTTTTTATGCTTATTTTGGAGTCTCGATATTCTGGCTTTGATTTACGAGTTAATTTTAATTGATTGTTTTTTATTAAAACTGTATAATTGTAGAATCCCTTAAATCAAGTCAACCCAGCCTGTTTTTCATTTGTATGACATTTGCATGTTTACTTTGAGTCCACTGTTTGCATGTTTATGCTCACGCGAGTGAGCATCACCCATGGTTACCTGGCTTCGTCCTAAAAGCCTGGCAGACATCCACCCGGAAACGAAGGTTTTGTCCTAGGTCTGGTAGGGGTTATGTCGCCTGTTTGTCGTCTAACATTTGCATGTCATTTGAGTGTCATTTGTATGCCTTAGAGTCTTTTTTTCATTTATATTCGGTTTTTGATTTAATGCATTGAAATCAGGCTTTAGATTATAAATTTCTATTCTGTCCCCGTTCCTAATTTTTTTACTCATTTTCACTCTTATATACTCGATTTTTGTAAGGACAAGGGTCCTTAATTCTTTTCTCAATCTAATGGTCACAATACTTTCAAATCATCAATCAAATATCAATTCCAAATCTTCACTGTGTGAATGTATCCCTTTGGTGTGGGTTCTTAATTGGACCATCTCCCTCCTCAAATCTTTAATCTATTCAATCCTTATCGTAAACTTCAGTTACATTCAAGTCAGTACAGCTATCAACAGTCAATTTTTCTGCACAGACTCAGAAGAAATCGGTTTCTTATTCGGATTACCTTTGAATTATAGTGAAAATGTCTGGAAAGCTTGTCTTCAACCTTAACATCACTGCTGCCCAGTCTTCTGAGGGCAATCAGAATACGTTTGGATCTGGGTTCGATAACCTCCAAGTCACTTTTGGGGCACCGTAGACTGAAATGGTGACCCCGGCAGTTGAATCAGCTCGATCAGTTCTTGTTCAGATCAATGTTGAGGGTAGGTCTGTAGCTGATCCTGCAGCTACCAAACCCTCAGTCTTCACTCGCCTGACTTATCCTCAGCCAGCTGCCATGGCTAAAGGAAAGTCTCCTGTTATGGCTGACTCCCCTACCTTTGGGAATTTTGAAGTGGGATCATCATCTACCATCCCAGAGATTACTAAATCTCAGCGTCGCAGCATGATCTGCCGTATGAGGTGAAGGGCGGAGAGAGCTGAAGCATCAAAGATGAATTCTCTGACTGCTGCTACTACTGAGGCATCTAAAATCAGAACTACAGAAATCCATGAACCATATGTTAATTCACCCCAACTAGCTGGTAGCAGATTCTACTCACTGTCTGTTGCAGCTGGGGAAGAAAGCATAGTGCGTATAGAACATTCTCCGCCTACTCCATTCCAGAATGACCCAATTATCCCTTCTCTTTATGAGAAGAAGAAAAAATTCAAGACTTTGCTGAACGGACTGATCCAGGACTGTGCTATTAACTATGGCCAGTCGAAAACAAAATTTCTAAAAAGTGTGAAGGATGTTATCTACACTGAGGTACGTCCTCAAACAAGGGGAGGGAGAGGAGAATCTCCTCCTACTAAGAAGAGAGTGCGGTTTCAGGGAGCAGGTCCAAGTCGACCAGCGACTGCATCAGATCGTCGTAGAGAATTAAAGAGTCTCCCTTCTCAAGATCAGTATCAAAACTCTAGTTATCAAGATAGTCAGCAGACTCCCATCAAATCTTTGGGGTATGGAGCATTAGCCCGAAGAGGGAATAATCCCATATCTCCTCCTCCACGCCATTCTGGAAATTGTCCATTAAGAATCTATGATAATCCACCAACTCGACATCCATCAAGGATTGATCCACATCGTCATCAGGGTAGCGAATAATCTTTTTGTTTTGATTGGAGGAGACTGAATTTCCCAAATCAGTCATCCTCGTTATCTAACCGGGATAGGATTTGGCGGCCCAAAATGATCCCAACTTCGACTGCCTTAATGAATTTGAAGAAAGATGCAGCTGAACAAAAATCAAGGAAAGGAAAGTCCATCATGGAACCATCCCCTTCCAGGGAATATACTCCAGTTGACCCATATGATGTGGGAGGCAAGTCGATAGAAGAAATGGTGAATCATCTAAAAGAAAGTATTCGCCAAATTGACGAAGAAGAAGCAGGAGAAGAAGAGAATATGGATCAAGAAATGTTCGGTAGTGTCAACATGGTTGATACTCATTCTTCTCTACAAAGAGAGAAAGAGAAAGGTAAGGGAGAAGCGGGGCCAGCTGAGGCCGAGGATGTTGAAGGTGATAAGGCAGATTCAACTCATCGTCTATTGGAACAACTGAGTAAAAAAGATGAGCAGATACTCAGAATAAAAAAGAAGTTGGAAGAAATGATGACAATGATTTCTGTTATGCAGGCCAATAATCCTCCTACTCCACAAGCACAAGTTAAATCTTCTCCCGATGAGTCAGTACAATTAAACATCAAGAACAAAGTAGTCAGGATAGAAGAACCTGAGAAACGATGTAGAATCAGGCAGAAAATCCTAATCGACTTCCTTAGTATTAGCAATATAACAGACCTCAGGGCGATTAGCAGACTAGACCCCGACCATATCTGACTCAAGAACAAAATAAAGAGAAGTTTGACTTCTTTATGAATAAGGTCTATCCTTTTAAACGAGAAGCAATCAAGAAGATGTTCAAAAGTCTGGTGAAGAAGCTGGGGTTCAAATTGCCTGAATCCAAAAGACCAGAAGAGGCTACTAAAGCAGGGCAACCAAATTTCTGTTCGTATCATCGAATGTCAGGTCATGAGTTAGAAGATTGTATTACCTTCAAAGAATGGCTGGACAGAAATTATAAGGATTGTATAGTCGTGATACCCAAAGAATACTTGGTGGACCCTAGTCAGGGGTCTGCCAAGTGTATATTTGGTGAGCCTTCTGAACCTCCTATCTCAAACTTTGATGATAATTGGGATATAGTTTTATCCTATTCCTCTAAAAAATTCTTTAATAAATTATATCGTTCATCTTTCCAGGAACCTCTGAGAGTTCAGAATCCTATCCAGGTTGATTCAGTTGCTCGTGAGCAGAAGAAGAATAAGGCTCCAATCATAGAGCCTAAAGGAGCACAAGCTGATCAAGCTCCCGTAGTCCCGGAGAAGGAGCAGAAGAAGGAGACAAAGTTAAGTTCTGATAAGTTGGTTATTTCTGCAAATTGTGAGCATATGTCGCTCAAACCCTTAACCCTGTATGACTTTTATTTTGTCCCTTCTGGGACTAAGAAATCAATGAAAAAGGATTTCGCGTATATCATGTTCATTTCTGCTGACGAATACCCTGATCATAACTTAAACCACAATGAAAACAATTCGCAAGACACGAATATGAATGAAACAGATGAACAATTTCAATACTATTACGATAATGACTCCCCTATTCTTGATATTGAGGGTGATCCTATTAATATAGAATTGGAATTATCTGATTCAGATACACTGCCAGAAGAAACTCAGGTAGCGACCAATGATCAACAGTTAAAGGTTACTGAGAACGCTTCATCCGAAGAAGTAGTGCAAGTTAACCTTCGTAGTGGTAAAGTTTTACCTCCATGAGTTGTATCTACTGGGAAGGAGAAGCAAATTACAGGTAATACTGAAACTTCCAATCAACCACAACAAGGTTAAGAGCCAGAACCAAAAAATACTGAGATTCTGAAAGTTGACTACAACGTTTTAGCACATCTTAGAAAATTGCCAGCGAAATTGAGCATATATGACGCTCTGGTTCTTTCCAAAGTAATGAGGGAAGCTTTAGTTAAAGCTTTACTCGATCCAGAGGTCTGTATGGCTCAATTAGCTTCAACACAGTTTGACAAAGAAGCATTATATTTCAAAGAAGTTCCCGGCATCACATTTTCAGATGAAGATTTGTTATTAGGAATAGCAGATCACAATCGACCATTATATATCTCTATTAAAATCGACAATTTCAAAGTATCTCGTGTGCTTGTCGATCCAGGTGCATCGGTCAACATCATGGCACTCAAAACTCTCGCATACCTAAGGGTTGATACTTGTAAACTCAGTTCCGACAAGATGATGCTACGAGGATTCAATGAGAAGGGAGAGAGAGCCTTAGGCTCAATAACCCTGCTTTTAGATTTAGAAACCTTTAAAACTGAAGCTAAATTCCATATAATAGATTCTGAAACTTCTTTTAACGCTCTGCTGGGTAGACCTTGGCTTCATGAATATAGAATGGTGCCTTCCTCATTACATCAGTGTATCAAATTCTCTCGAGACGGAGTAGAGCACTTCATCAAAGGTGATTTACAACCATTTTCGATTCATGAAGTCGGTATATACAAAGATGCTTCATACTATCTGCTAAGAAGCAGACAACGTTCTATAAAAATCTCAAATTGGCTGAAGTAGAAATAAAAGAAGTAAAAGAAAAGAAAGAAAAAGAGAAAGAAATAGAGAAAGAAAAAGAGAAAGAATGGGAGAAAGAAAAAGAAAAAAGAATCGCATCCCGACCTCAAACACGATATTCGTTGGTCACCTGCTCCTCCCTCACAAAGAGGTGGTAGAATGGCACAATTGCCTAGAGGGAGAGGCCGTGGATGGCAAAATAGAGAAATGCGTGAGAATATAACTCAAGACATGCAAATAAGGGAACCTGCAATACATATTGATTTGGAATCTAGTTCGGAGGACAAATCATATATGCTTGAGAAAGACCCACAGGTTGTAGAATATAGGAAATTTCTAAATCAGCCAAAATTTGAGATTTTTATAGAATCTGATTGTGATGAGGACAGGGTCCAAGTCACTAGGGAAGATAATTCGGATTTATCTACCATGGAGAGATTAAAAAAGTATGTGGAAAATATTACCCTAACCCCTTTATCCTAGAGCGATGTAAAGAGGTTGGAAGTGAAAACTTCTCTCCCTCTAAACTCTGAGACCAAAGCCAACAATTTTATACCTTATACTAGCAAACCCCCAGAGACCGATGTAACCCTCGATGATCCTTTTATGGATAAGATAATAGAACTGCCTTTTGATTGGTATTCGAACTCTGCAAACAGATTTGCTAAATAAGGTTTAACGCCGTTGAAGTGGACTAGAGGCAAAGCCCAACAATTTGAACATCTGTGGAATAGAAAATACCATAAACAACTTTTAAAACATGGCATTGGCTTTGCTACTCTATGTTCGTTCGATGACGATGAATACTGTTTAGTAATTTCTAATAATTTTGAATATGATAGTCTCCTTTCAGCGAACGTTAAATCTTTTAACAAACTCTGCTTAGAAACTTCAGATGATCTCGATGACTTTCAAGTCTGAGATGCGCCTTAAGAACTTGAGGAAGAAATCAGATCTACGATCGACGATCTCAGAGAAATAAATTTGGGCACTGAAGAAGACCCTCGCCCGATTTTCATCAGTTCTCTGTTGAATGAGGATGAGGCGAACAACATGATTCAACTCCTATCTGAATTTAAAGATTGTTTTTCTTGGAGCTACGAGGAGATGCCTGAATTATCCCTAGATGTAGCGGTTCATAAATTAGCAATTCAACTAGAAACATTCCCAGTAAAGCAAGCACCTCGACGAATGTGACTCGACATTGAGCAGTAGGTCATCATCGAAGTTAGGAAATTAATCGACGCAGGCTTTATTAGGGAGGAGAAATATCCAACCTGGTTAGCTAGCATCGTTCCAGTCAAAAAGAAGAATGGTCAGATACGCGTTTGTATTGATTTCAGAGATCTAAACAAAGCATGTCCTAAAGATGAGTTTCTGCTTCCTATACCGAAACTCATAGTAGATATCGCTTCTTCTCATGCGATATTCTCCTTTATGGATGGCTCATCTGGATATAACCAAATCAGAATGAACCCCAAAGATGAGAAGTATACCGCATTCAGGACACCGTTAGGAGTCTACTGTTACAAGGTAATGCCTTTCAGTTTAAAGAATGCGGGAGTGACTTATCAGAGGGCAATGACGAGGATTTTTGATGAAATTATCCATAATCAAGTGGAATGTTATGTTGATGATCTAGTCATTAAGAGTGTTGAAAGAAGCGATCACTTATACGATTTGAGAATTGTATTTCAGAGAATACAAAAAGATGATCTGAAAATGAACCCCCTGAAGTGTGCATTTGGCGTCACCTCAAGGATTCTTGGGTTTCGTGGTTCGACACTATGGAATCAAAATTGATCTGACTAAGATCAAAGCGATACTGGAAATGCCACCTCCTAAAACACTCACTCAATTGAGATCCTTTCAAGGCCGATTAGCATACCTTAAGAGGTTTATATCAAATCTTTCAGGTAGATGCCAACCATTTACAGCATTGTGCAAGAAAAATACTCCGTTCAGATGGGATCAGAACTGCCAGAAAGCATTTGAAAGCATAAAGCAGTATTTCATGAATCCTCCAGTGCTTGCAGCTCCTATACCGGGGAAACCACTGATTTTATATACAACGGCTTTAAGTGAATCTCTTGGCGCCTTATTAGCTCAAGCTAATTAGGAAGGAAAAGAGAATGCACTATATTATCTAAGTAGATGTTTACTTCCCACCGAAGTAAATTATCCTCCGATCAAGAAACATTGTTTGGCTTTAATCTTCGCCGCTCAGAAGTTAAGGCATTATATGCTATCTCACAAAGTAAATCTCATATCCAGAGTAAACCCCATTGCAGTATCTGATGACTCGACCAACATTATCAGGGAGATTAGCCCGCTGGTCAATGATATTATCACAATTCGATATCACATTTACTCCTCTACGAGCAGTCAAAGGATAAGCAGTAGCAGATTTCTTAGCAGCTCATCCCATTGAGGATGATTGCCCGATAAATGATGAATTACCGGATGAACAAGTTATGGAACTCGAGACAAATGAAAAGCTCACCTGTAAATTCTATTTTGATGGTGCTGCATCTAATCAGCAAGGAGACTCAGATGAAATTTTGCCCGGTCAGGCAGGAATTGGTATAGTATTCATTACATCTGAGAGGGGCATCATGTATTACTCATATCATCTGTCAGAATCATATACCAATAATGAAGCTGAATACGAAGCGTTGATAACTAGATTAGAATTGACTATTTTGAATGGGATCAAGGAAATCATGATCTTCAGAGATTCACAGCTTGTTGTCAATCAAATAGCAGGAATTTTTAAAGTATTAAAAGACACTTTGGTTCCTTACCATCGGTATGCAATGTATCTTTTGGAAAAGATTCCAAATGTTACATTATATCGAATTCCCCAAGGAAAGAATTCTATAGTGGATGCTCTTGCTAAATTAGCTAAAGCACTTGCGTGCCCTGAAGAAGTTTCAATCCCGATAGAAGTGCAAGGTCGACAAGTCCTTTCCCCCATAGATCTTGAACATGTAAGCAGAGAATGTTCGACTAAGGTGAAAATTGTTTTAGCAGTAGACGATGAAGTGTTAGACTGGAGAAAACTGTTCATCGAATACTAGCAGGAAAACAAGCTCCCTCAGGAGAAATCAGCTGCAGATCAAATCAAGAGACGATCACTATCTTACGCTCTGATTAACAATACTCTATACAGAAGATCATTCGATGTGGGAGAGCCATGCCCTTAGAACAGGCTCGAAGGAAGGTTTTGATTCTGGGGCTGGGATCAGGATTTGACACTAGAGTGCGAACATTATGAAAGTACCAGACAAGCAAGTACGGAACCCCAATCACAAGGGGGTTGCCACTATCTGGTCTCATCAAACCTCATCACGCAGGTGGAGGCTAGACCGTCGGTAGTCTTTAATTCGGACTTTCCTCACGAACCCACGAGGCCGATCTCAACTCGCCAGGCAGGGCAGCTGGCCTGATGTGGTTACGGTGTTTAAGTAAATCAGAAGCACAAAAGATTGTGGAAGAAGTACATGCTGGTTTATGTGGCGCACATCAATCCGATCCAAAGATGAAGATGAAAATCAAACAGATGGGATATTATTGGCCGTTAATGATAGTTAACTGCATGAAAATTGCACGTGTCATCAATGTCAGGTGCATGGTGTAGTTCTTCATCAACCACCAAATATTCTACATCCAACTATCGCCTCTTGGCCTTTTGAAAGCTGGGGTACAGATATTATCGGTCCAATAGATCCTCCATCTTCCAGAGGTCATAGATTTATTCTAGCAGCTACAAATTATTTATCTAAATGGGCTGAGGCTGTTCCTTTGAGAGAAGTCAAAGCTCAGCAAATTTTAAAAATTTTCAAAGAGAATGTCGTGTACCGATTTAGTGTCCCTCATCGGATCATCTCAGATAACAGTCCTTCATTCAGGAGTACTGAAATTAATAACTTTGCCAAATGACACAACATTGATTGGAGATACTCCACCATCTATTACCCTCGGGCAAATGGATTGGCGGAGGCCTTCAATAAAACTTTGATTCAGATCTTAAAGAAGACCTTAGACGACAATAAGCGTCAATGGCATGAGAAGTTGGTTGAAGCTTTGTGGGCATACCGAACCACATATAGAACTCCAACTCAATCTACGCCATTTGCTTTAGTCTTTGGTGCAGAAGCAGTCATTCTTTTAGAAGTTCAACTACCTTCGCTCAGAATTGCAATAAACTACGACATCACTACAGAACAGAATGCAAAACTCAGGTTAGAAGAACTCGAAGGTTTAGAAGAGAAGTGTTTGCAACAGAACCTCGAATTATATAAAGCTAAGATGATACAAGCTCACAACAAATTAGTTTGTCTCAGAACTTTTCAAGTAGGAGACTTGGTTTTAGTTCTTCGAAGACCCATCCTATCTCATCAGAAGATAGGAGGAAAATTTGAACCAACATGAGAAGGACCTTTTGTAGTGGAGAAGGTCTACTAAGGAGGATCTTATCAGCTTATAGATTGTAAAGGCAATCATCCTATGTTGCCTATCAATAGATGATACCTTAAGAAATATTGTGATAGCTGATGTATTTGATAAACATTGCAAGGAAATAAAATTTTGAAGTTTGAAATCTCCGGTGTTGATATCATCTTTTGAACAAGACAACTCAAACTCCTAGTATAATTCAAACAGTTTGTTTCTAAGCCTATTCATTCGGGAATAAATCTCCTGTTTTGATTTTAGCTTTTTCTGGAAATCGATCTTCCAGTCAAAGTTTAAATCTAACCTTTCCGATAATCGATCTATCGGTCAGGTCCTGATGCCTGCTTATTTGGGAATCGATCTCCCGTTTTGATTTTTACTTTTTTTGGAAATCGATCTTCCAGTCAATGTTTAAATCTAACCTTTCCGATAATCGATCTATTGGTTAGTTCCTGATGCCTGCTTATTTGGGAATCGATCTCCCATTTCGATTTTAGCTTTTTCTTGAAATCGATCTTCTAGTCAAAGTTTAAAATCAACCTTTCCGATAATCGATCTATCGGCCAGGTCCTGATGCCTGCTCATTTGGGAATCGATCTCCCATTTCGATTTTAGCTTTTTCTAGAAATCGATCTCCCTGTCAAAGTTTAAAATCAACCTTTCTGATAATCTATCTATCGGTCAGGTCCTGATGCCTGCTTATTCGGGAATCGATCTCCCATTTGGGATTTTAGCTTTTCTGGAAATCGATCTTCCAGTCAAAGTTTAATCTTAACCTTTTTCGATAATCGATCTATCTGTCAGGTCCTGATGCCTGCTCATTCGGGAATCGATCTCCTGTTTGAATACCCACCTTTATTTGGGAATCAAACTCCCATTTAAAGTTTAATTTTTACCTCTTTGATAATCGATCTCTCAGTTAGGTCCAGCTTTTCTTACTTGATGAAAATCGATTTTTCAATCAAGTTTCCAGTTTCTAAATTTCTTTGATCCACTTCGATCAACGCCAACACATGTGATTTACTCTTCGAGTTCATCACACATGTTGGGGGTCCATTTGTTGACCTCATTTTTGCATGAGGTCTCTTATAGGATCCTATAATCAATTCAAACTCAAGTCGATTCACATCTCAACCCACTTAGATTTCAATCAAATCCATACCCAGATCTTAGGTCCAAAGGCCTTTTCTTAAAGGTCTTTTTTAGTGAATTTTCAAATATTTCAAAACCCAGTCAAATGGCCTCTGATTCAGAGTCTGTCAGTTTCATACTGATAGGACATGTCCCTAGAGGCAACCCTCCAAATTTGAACCCATTATGAGGCCTCTAACCCCAGAATCTAAATCAAATTGCATAGGCTGTAAAACCTTCAAATATTTACAGCCTATGCCACTGGGCCTGTCACCTAGAAGATTTTGACCATAAAGCCTTCACAGAAGCCTGCAATCACTTCCAGACCCTCAATCCTGACATGTTGATCAATAAACTATATTTTTTGGGATTCATTTCAGCCCCAGTAGACCTGAGGTCAAAATGACTAAAATGCCCATAAGGGGTTCAAATAGTCATTTTTAACCAAATGAGCTCCAAATTGAATGCAACCACCTCCAGCAGGTTTCAAATGTCAAAGCAAATCTGTTGGACCCATTCCCACACTCTGGGTCAACCTGGTTGACCAAGTCAACCTGGTTGACCTAAGAGGTCCCTTAAGGGTCTAAATAAGTAATTTGACTGAAATGATCTATCTAAAGCTTGGGACCACCTCCAACAGCCTCTAAATATCATTTCAAGTTAATCAAACCCATTTCCAGACCTTAGACCCACCTAGTTGACCTAGTCAACCTAGTATGACCTAAGAGACCCTTCAAGGGTTCAAATAAGTGTTTTGACCCAAATGACCCATTTAAACCCTAGAATCACTCCTACTAGACTCCAAATACCTAATAAAACTTATTTAGTCCAGACCCACACCCTGGGTCAGCCTGGTTGACCCAGTCAACCTAGTTGACCCAATTGCCCCTTAAGGCTCTTAATGGGTCATTTCAACCCATTTGATCTATCTAACCCATTCAAGCCCTCAAACCCATATCAAAACTTGAGTCAACTCCATTCAAATTATTTGGAGTCAAATCACACCAAGTTTGGCTTGGTTAAACTTCAATTCTTAGTCACATCTCTCAATATATACACCATCCAATGACTCTAGCTATTATGACCAATTGCAACCTTGCTTAACGACCCCCAGCCATTATATGGTTGCCATCTCATCAACAATTGACTGAGTTGACTGGTCAAACCAGTCAACTCAATGCTTAAAAGATCATTTTCATGGTCAAACTCCTCAATCCATTGAACCCAGCTTAAATCAAACACATCCAGCTATTTGGAGAAGTTATATAACTTTCCTTGATGCCAACTCAACAGGCCTTGACCCCATTGACTAGTCAAACAGTAAATGGGAGCTCAAACGAGCTCTAATGGTCAACCCATTCAACTTAACTTCCTAGCCTGAATCAAGCCTGTCCAGCTCCTTGACTCGATTCAAGAACCTTCCTCAGAGTGAGCCCAACCTAGCCCAAGCCCTGGTTCGAGCCCTAACGGCTTGTGGTCCCCTCCCATGTGAGGATAAAAGAGGGAGTGGCTAGCTCACCCTGCCTCGTACAGTCCTTCTCTCTGTGGTCTAACCACCTGGGCCAGGTGTCAACCATCCCAACGACGTCCCTGATCGATCCCAGCCGTCCAAGCAAGCTCCCGTAGCTGGAATAGGGTAGAGAGGCGGGAAGAGCTCATGCCAAGCTATCTCTCTTTACAGTGCATCTCCATAGCTCCTGAGATTTCATTTTGATTTCTTAGAGCTCTTTGTTCATTTCCTGATCATTTCCAGTCGTTTGGAAGTCGCCGTCGGTGAGATCGAAAGGAGAACCGAAGCCACCTTCGTCCAAACTCCCTCAACTCTATTTCCAGTGATCCTCCGAGCTCGAGGTCTATAAGGAAACAACACGTGGACAATCTACAAGTTCAACCGTGGTTAAAATATCCCAATCCATCAATCCTAGCTTGGTAAATCTTAAACCCTAGGCATTTACATAGGTTCTTAAATAACTCACTAAAGGTTGCATCAAATGCTTAGAAAATACATCCCCATTGCTCACTAAACTCTGTTGAATATCTGTATAAATTTTTAAGACATTTGGTTTAGTATCTTGTGAAAATGAGACAAAAAAATAAACCTAGGGCTTGCGGTTTGATGAAGGAGGAAGACGAGTCACTAGCCGTTAGATTTGTTCTATTGAGATCAACGGTTGTGATTTGATCTGGTTTTTAACTCGTTTTGGCTTCCTGAAACCCTGGTTGGCTAGATCTCTATCCGGCTAGATCCGCATCGTCGTTACCAAATCGTGGGATCTCTGATGTCCGTCCAATCGTTCTGATCAGATTTGTAAGCGCGGGTTGCATCTCCGCCGTCTGATCTCCTCTGAGATCGATCCGACGGTCAATAGCATTGTCGCGTCGGATAAGTGGCGAGTCCTGCCTGACCACCGCCGTCTACACGACCAAACCAGTGCGTGCCGCGTGTCTAGGTCAACGCCGCCGTCTGACTGGGCATTTAAAACATCTAAAATAAATTCAAAAATGACATAGAACTTCAAAAATACATAGGAATTTCATTTCTTATCTATTTTTTGAGTTCTTGGGCTCGTTTTGTTCTTATTTTTAAATAATATATTTTAAAAATAATTAAAAATTATTTTAAGAAGTATTTTATTAATAATTTCAATTATACATAAAACTCTATTTTATTTTTAAATAAAAATATATAAATTTTTTTAGACTGAAACTTGGCAGAGGGATTTTAGGATCTAAGTTTGATGCCCCATAATTTTCTCAACGTCATTTGATGCAATCTAACCTAGTTTATGAATTTACAAAAGCTTAGGTCAAGTTTTGATTTAGATTTTAACAAATTCATAAACAATTCAAGTTAAATCTGATTCAAGCATGTTAGAATTCTATGGAATCAGTATAGAGTCATCTCTCACTGAAATGAAATTTAGATCTATGATCATATATAGCTTAATTAAGATTAACTTCCAAGGGCATGTTAATCTTTCTTAAAAATTAACAAACTATATATGATCATATTATGGAATTGGGTTAAATTTGATTAGGATATATTCACATATATCTCTAAATAATTTAAATCCAATTTCATACATCTTTTCTTTTATAATAAATTGTTTAAGTTCATAGATTATCATATGATCTATAATTAAATAATTCATTATAAAAATTATTCCATAGAATATTAGGATCACTTTTCTTTTATTATTCATGATTATTATGTTTTGTTGTGCTTGTAATTTTGTGTTAAAGGGTTAGATACCACTAATTTCAATCCTGTAACTTAGTGACATTAAAGACAAAAATTAAGGGCAGTGTCTTAGTAAACTTAGAGCAACTTAGGATATACTACACACATCCCTTTTGGGATGAAACTCAAACATAAAAAACTAGTGTCATAATCCCTTAATCAAAAATTCCTTGATTTGACATTAATTGATCTCATAACAACTAGTAGATTTAGGCAATCCTTCATTATGGGTCTTGTTTTTGTTTTAACAAACTAAAATAAATTAAATTAAATTCTCAAAAATCTAAATCAATGTCAATCAACTCTAAATCAAATCTTCAATCGCATAAAAATAAAAAATTAAGGTCTAAACTTCATTAACTAATAACTAACTCTTAATAAAACCTTAATTACCCTTAAATAAACTATAATAATTTGAATAAAAATCTTTAAAAATTCACATATATTCTAATAAATCCCATACTAAGTAAATAATACATCTAAAATCAATTTTGAACTCAAACTTAGTATAAGTTCTAATTATATCCTTAAGTACCCCTTAATTAACATTAATTAAATAAATGCATTGAAATTCATATAAAGATTAAATAAAGGTATAAAATTCAAAATAAATTCATTTAGAATCAATTCAAACCAGAAATGCATTAATTTTAATTTTAAATAATTTTCTAAATATTAAATCCTTCATTAACCCACTAATTAAACAATCCTTTCAATAATTCATTGAAAATACTAAACAAATCCTAAAAATTCACAAAAACTTAATAAAACTCAATAAAAATCAGAGAATCATAATTTGAAATTAAAAATAATTTTTTTTAAAGCATTAAACTCATTAATATTGCATTAAATAACCACTTTCTATAAATAATTAACTAAACACTAAATAAATTCTAAAAATTCATTAAAATTCATTTTAAAAACAATAAAATTCAGGAAATAATATATTCAACCTAAATATATTTTATAAGAATTTTATAATATTAATTTTATTAATAAATTATTCATTAGTAATTAAATATCATTAAAAATTCAATAAATCTTAAAAAATTCTAAATATTTCAATAAAATTCATTAAAAATTAAACTAAATTTTAATTCATCTAAACTAAATCAAATTTGATTATTGATTTAGATTAAATGAATTAAGGCCTTTATGCCTAAAGCCTGATTCCTTTTGGAGAGCTTCAGGCATTTCGATTTAAAGGGCCTTTAATACAGTTAAATAATCAAAAGATCTCCTATGTATTGTGCATGACTCTTTTCAAGAAGGCACTAATACATTTGAATTTGAAGATCTTCAAACAAATATAATAATACACTGACCTTATACGACGTGCTAGATTCCTTCAGGAGGGCACGTAGTATTGCATTCATTTGGTCCCTTTCTCTCTTCCTAATAAAATTTTGGGGACTCTCAAATGAATATCTGTCTTCCATATAAGATAGGTATTCGTTCTGAAAGTCTCAGGATTTATAAATTGATAACCTCCTACACTTAGGGAGTTATCAATCTATAAGTTCTTTAAAACTAAATTAAACAATTCTAACATCCTAAAATTGGAATAATTGTAAAATTCAAATACACTTCATTTAAACTTTAATCAAATTCCCAGTTGGCCTTTAATAAATAAATCCTAATAATACACGTAACTTAAACAATAATCCCTATAGGACCTATCCAAACCACACGACATCTTTCACACACTTAGATGCTTGCTAGGACAACCAAATCTAGCCTAGGTTAGGCCGGTGGTTTGCTGTGGTTTGTTTGCGGGTATCTTTCCTTGAGGGCATCTATGTGTGTTTGCTTACTTTTCTATTATGCATAGCATGCATATTTATTTATGTCTATACACCAGAGCGTGGAGTGAATAAAGTGAGGGTCATGTAGTTTACTTTCCTGCATTTTTAACTGCACATAACGCACTCATAGCATGCATAACTTCATAACTGCTCTACTTTCCTATCTTTTATTTACTACAGAAGTAGAATATACCTAGGGACTGATGTACTTATAAAAAGAAATATAAATTCTATGTTTTTTAGATCTAGATTGAGTCTGTACAGTGTCTGGAGTCTATAAAAGAATTAAAAACAACTACTTATACGTATACAAATGGGGCTCCAAAAAGTAATATCCTCCCCCAGGAGGATGTTCCTTTTTGGAATTCCATAGAAGACCCGGAGCCTGAAGACCATAAACAGTTGTATTTAATTCTACTCTCTTATAGGCTTAGAACTCAGGTTTATTGTCGGTGGGACCTGGCCATCTTTACTTTACTGCAAATTCTGGGATATAATCGATAAATTCTATATTAATAAAATCTACTCTTTTATATATAACTGTCTCATGCATCATTAGCATTCGTGTAGATTTTCAGTTTTTGTAAGCATATTCTATGTCATTTGATTTAGATTCTTTAATAATTCCTTAATTCTTAGGATAGAGCCATCTTAAATCTTGCTTTCATCGGCGAATTATTATGATTAGGATTGTTATCTGGCAGCCCACTCTAGGCAGGTGGTAAGTCCACATCGTATACACTTCTCTCTACACATTCTTCTTTCTAATCAACTCTAATTCTCCTAAATTCAGTGTAAAAAATTTATAATCTAAAGCCTGAGCATGAAAATTTAAATTAGCCCAAATATTTAATTAAAATTTGTATATAATTTTGAAATTATTTAGTCTTCATTCAAATCAAGAGTATTCTCTTAGGAGATGTAATTAACTATAGGGGCTTGCCTTTATAGGGAGTCTAGATCCCAGAATAATCTAAACCCTATCTTAGTTTCCTTTCTAAGGTAGGGGAAAGATTTGTGATCGTAGCCCAAGGGTTTATCTATATTTTAAAAGTTATTTTCATAATAAAAAAATAGATAAATAGTTAATCTACTCTCACAGGCGGGTTAAATATCTTCTAAATTTGATAATGGTAATAAATTCACGATTCATTAGTCTAATCGGGTTGATAGGATAATATACTATTCATCCTTTAGGATGATTCGTATATTCCCCATATTGCACTTGTTTAGAAGAATGAATTGTCATTTTCTTTCTTTCAAATCAATAGGAGGATATTAGTCTGCTCTTCAGGGCAGTATATTATCCGACTATGTGGATTTAATTGAAAGAAAATATTAAAATATAAAAAAGGTGAATTGTGTGAGAATTTATTTTATTTATTTATTTAAAATATAAAACTTTTTTTAAAATTAAAAGTAATTCAAAAATCTTTATATATTTTATTTAAAATAAAATATTTAAGCATTTAAAAAAAAAGTATTTTTAAATTTAAGTATTTTAAAATTAAAAATAAAATTTCATTTGTATTTATTAATCTCTTTTATTTATTTAAATTAAAATATTAAATCATTTTAAAAATAAAATGACTTATATTTTTAAATTAAGATATTTTTCTTTTTTAAAATCAAATAAAATATTTTCTCACAGATACAACAAAATCATTGTGGATGCATCTCTTGTGGAATCAAATAATGCTGGAATTGGTGGTGTTATCAGATATTACAAGGGATGTTTTCTTTGTGCTTTTGTTTTAAACATTTATATCATTGGGATGCTGCTCAACTAGAGTTAGACGTTGTGCTGTTGATTAGAGAACATATCCAAAGTTGGTTGTGTTAATGTAAGGGTGTAATGATTGAGGGTGATAACATCAATATCATCAAATGGCTTCAAGATTCAAGGAAGACTTCTAAATGGAAGCAAGATTATTTTTGGAATAAGGAGCTTTTCTTTTTAAATGATTTCAATTATGTCATTTTTCATTTTACTTCTAGGAATTGTAATAAAGTGGTTGATTATTATGCCACTTTTGCTTTATATAGTAGCTTTGGTTTTGATAGCTTTACTCCGAATAGCATTCCTTCTTCTTGGTTTTATTTGTTACAGAAGGCATGTGACTATTTTATTTCCTTTTAGTAGTTTGTAATAGCTTATTATTTTAATGCAATTTTCAATCTTAAAATAAAAAAAAAGAGGATACAATAAAATGTATATAACCTTCATTTTATTTAAAGTTTCTTACGTAAGTTTAATTCATCTATTTAATTACTTTTATTTTAATTTATTTAATTATTTTGGATTGAATTTGATTTGTTATTTAGATTTATTTAATTAAAATTTAAGTGTTTTAATTTAAAGTTCTTTTAATTTTATTTTATTTATTGAATTTTATAATTTTTATTTTTATTTATATTTAATATTTAATTAATTTCTTTTAATTATTTAAGTTGAATTATTTTTTTTAATGTTAATTTAAATTTTTTTAGTATTATTACTTTTTGTTAATTAATTTATACATTAATGCTTACATATTTTATTTTATTTTTTTATTTAATTTTGTTTGTTTATTATTTACATTTGTTTTGTTCATTTACTTTATTATCCATTTATCTTTTATTAAGTAGTTTGACCCAAGTTTGATGTTATACTTTTGTTTAAAATTTTGAAGGTTTATTTTTGGTTTTTTTGCACCAAATAAACATCAATTAACTTGAAATCATCACTAGTGGTCACGGATAATGTAAGATGCATTTAACCAGTTTTTTTAAATATTTTGTTTATTCAATTATTATATTTTCTATAATTTTGAATTAATTTTTATGTTGACATTTTGTGATAGTAATTTTATTTTTTCTTCAAAGTATTATTAATTTAAAGTCTAATGCAATTTATTTCGTTTTTTTTCTAATTTTTTTAATGCTTTATATAAATTACTTTTATTTATTTATTTATAATTTAATTTTATTGATTTAAATTCCTTTTTTATTGATATAAATTCCTCGTCATTTATGTATATGCAATTAGGGTTTGCCATTTGAGAGATGAATGGCTTGAAATATAAACCATAGGTTACTAATGACATAAGGTTTAACCCCTTGAAATTATGCATCCAAGAATCATCTCTATTAGTTTGAGCTCAATTGAATTTATATTTAGTTAATAATTCCCTTAATACTTGAGGGAGTATTTATATAATTATTTTTTAACCATTTACACTTAGGAATTAATTTTATAAGGTTTTTGTAGATCTCCTTTTCATAAATCCAAAGAGCTACTGCCAGCTTAACATTGCTAAGTATTCAAGGAGATTTGATTTAAAAGATATAAATGATTTCTATTATTTAAATTCCCTAAAAATTGAATTACATAATCAGATGAGCTGACTGTGCATGCTCTATACAGATGGTGTTGTTCAGTTTGTCTTTTAATAAGATGCAAGACCCTTAGATAGTGTGAAATTATTTACAACCACTCAATCAAGGATCAGATTGTTCAAGGGTGTTGGCTCAAGATAGTAGGAAAGAAACAAAATAACCAGTTTAACCCAATCACAATAATTCATTCTATTTGAATTAAAGGGGAATTCAAGTGAGTTGTAATCCACTTGGCCTAAGGCATTACTTTGCTTTAGATTAGAACTAAAGAGGGTAACTGGATTAGAATTTGGGAATCTGGTCAGAGGAGCTCACAAGAATTTTCCCAAACTTGTCTATAAATTGAATAGGAAGATGTAGGGAGTGAAATTGAAATATTTATAGGGTGAAAATAGTAAGTGTTTGTTGAAAATTTAGCTAGTCTAGGTGGCACCCAGAGATAATTATGGTTATGGACAATCCAATAAGATTTAGGTAGGTAACCCAAGCAGTTAGAGGCCTTATGGTTAGGTATTGAGAGTGTTATGAGTGAAATAGTGTTCGACAACCACCTATTTTGGGTTTTTCGGCCACAACATGGCCTGAGCTGAGGTGGCAAGATGTGAGGAACCTTTTTTGACAAAATGCATGTGTTGTTTGACCTAATTACTTCTGGATTTGAGAAAGGTCCAATGGAATTTTTAATTTTAACACTTTTGTTAGCCTAATTGGCCAACCCAAGTAAGTCCATGGGCTGGGCTTACTAGGTTCAATGTAATGGATCTATAGGCTCCTAGTCCAAGCCTTAACTTAACCAGATTTTATTTAGGTTAAGATATGGCTCAAGAGAAATCCATTTTTGGCACCTGGGTTAAGCTATATAGGCCTAACAGCTAATTTAATAGGCTTGATCCTTGGGCACCCAATGAATAATTCTAAAGGGTTTAGGTGCCTTAAATTAACTTAGATCACATGAATTTAAGAATAAAGGTTTTAAGTTTTGTTTGGTCAATCATGGCTGACTTGGTTAACTAGGCTTGATTAAGTCTTGGCATTGGGTCTAAACCATTCTTAATAATATTTGAAACTTGTTAGACGAGGTCTTAGGATGTCAAGGTCTATATACATTAAATTCAATGTATGTGATCTTTAGGTCAATTTTAGGTTTAAACTTGATTTTTTTTCAATCATGCTTAATCATGGTCTACCAAATGTTCAATCATGTTTAGGAATGCAAGCTTCATTGTAAAGAGGAGTTTAGATGTCTTGGAGATTTATTTTAACTCATATGCATGATTAAAGGTGTATCCTCTGACTAAGACCCAGAAGAGAAAGATGGTTCAAATGGGTTCTTAATGGTCAAAGTGACCATTAATGGTCAAACTAACTCAATCAAGGGTCCATTTGGATCAATGCTTGATCAAGAGTGATTGTAAGACACCTAGGGATCAAACCTAGGTTTTGTGCTGAATTTTATAATATGGTTTATGCATATGGAAAATTTTAGGGTCTCACGGGTCAAATTAGTTCAACCATGGATCCAAGTGAGTTGAAATAAATGCAATAATAATTGTTAATAAGTTTTCATGATTTCCAAATGTTTCCAATGTTGTTTATGCCAAGATGCCATATTGAATGGCATGGATGGAAAACATTTAAATGTCTTGGACCTAGGGAAATTGCTTTAAGTTTTAGGGTTTGGAAGGGCATGAAGTCCTAAAAAATGATTAGGTAAGCTCTAGGGGTATGCTAATCAAGATGTAAATGATCAAGCACAATTCTAAAGACTTAATATGTGGGGTTTTGATCCAATTGTAAATTCCCTTAAAAAGGAAAAATCTAAAGGCTTTAGGGATTAAATTTTGAGCTAGATTTTTACCACTATATTTAACTTTATTTTGATTTTAAAATTTAAATGGATTGAAGGTTTTAAATATTGATTGATGATTGAAATATGATTAATGGTTGAATTGAGCTTGATTGAAGATGATTGAAAGGTTTAAGTGTTGATTGAAAGATTTGAGGATTGAGTTATTGACAATCATTAAATGATTTGTTAATGAATGAATGATTGAAAGTTTAAAATGATTGATTGAGAACTATAACCAAAGCATAGTGATTGAACTAGATTTAAGGATTGAAATGGAATTCAAAGATTTAAACACCATGATTGCAATTTTTGTTGAAGAGTTGACCTCATACAAAAATGAGGTCGACAACTATCTGCTAAAATTTTTAAATGTGATTGAAATCATTTCAATTCATGTTCATGTGGTGAATGATGAATAAATTTCTTTAGATCCCCATAAAGTGCAAGCAGTTGCCAATTAGTCGAGGCTAACTACTGTACTAAGGTAAGTAGCTTTATTGGTATGATTGGATATTATAAGAAATTTAAGAAAGGTTTCTCTTAGATTATTGCTTCTCTAATGAGACTAACATAAAATGCAGTGCCTCTAAGTTGATAACTGATCGTGAGGATTGTTTTAAGAAATTAAAGGACTGTCAAACTTTAGTGTCGATTCTGAACATCCCACATAATATGTTAGAATTTTAGGTATATAGTGATACCTCACTAAAAGGTTTAGGATGATTTTTGATACATCAAATGATGGTAATATCTTATTCTTTGAGATAATTAAAGCCACATAAAAAGAATTATCTGACACATAAATTAAAATTGGTAGTTATTATTTTTGCTCAAAAATTTGGAGGCATTATTTATATGGGGTTAGGTGTGATATCTTTACTATCATCAGAGTTTCAAATATATTTTTGAATAAGAAAGAATTAAATTTTATATGGAGAATGTGGCTTGAGTATATACATAATTCTGATTTGAGCATTTAGTATTAGCCTGGTAAGGAAAATATGGTAGTAGATGCTCTGAGTAGCAAATTTTTTCAATTGGTAAAATTTTTTTCTTTTAATTTTTTTTATTCATAATAAGGAATGTTGGAGTTGAAAGTGGTTGATTCAGTTAATCTAGAATTTGGAATACTTGTTCAAATAATTGTATAACCTACTTTGTAGAAAAGAATTCCAGAAGCTCAAAAGATGAATGAGGCATATTAAGAGTTGGTGGATGATATTCATCTTGGTAAGAAACTTTAACTTCAAATAAATGATTTTGTTATTAAATTTTATAATGATAGATTGCGAGTTTCTTGTTGTTCAAATAATTATAATAATATTATGCATGAGGCACACTATTTTTGATGCATTATTCATCTTAGGAGTAGCTAGATGTATAATGATCTGAAACATATGTTATGGTGGTTTGAATTTAAAAGAGAAGTGGAAAACTTTATATTGAAATGTAAAATTTATCAATTGAGTAAGGTAGATCATCAATGACTTGGTGGCTTACTGTAGCCATTACACATTCCTTAGTGGAAGTGGGAAGATGTAAACATATATTTTACTATGGGTTTTTCTAGGTCAAGGTAATGATATGATGTTGTTTGAATCATTATGGACCAACTAATGAAGTCTTCTCTTTTTATTTTAATTTGATTGACTTATTTGGTAGAAATGTTAGCACACGGGTATGCACATGAAATTGTTAGATTACACATGATATCCAAGTTATTTGATTTTCACCATGATGATATATTTACCTCTAAACTATAGAGAAGTATTCAAGAAAATATGAGAACAAAATTGCATTTCAAAAGTTATTTTCATTCATAGATAGATGGTTAGTATAAATGAACTATTTAAGTACTAGAGATCTTTTGAGATTTTATATTTTAGATTTTGAAGGTTGCCATAAAGACCACATTACTCTAATAGAATTTTCATATAACAACAGCTTCCAGTAGATTTTATATAGCCCCTTATAATGCTTTATATTGTAGGAAGTACATGAAAACTTTATCTTATATAGTGGCTGGAGAAAGAAATCTATTAGAATTAACATTTGTAAATGATGACACTAAAAAGATTTGTCTGATCTAATATATATTGAATTCTATGTAGGATAGATAAATAAAGTATTATCATTCAAAACATTGATATGTAGAGTTCTAAGTTGTAGAATTTATATATATGAAGGCCAGCCCAAAGATGGGTGTAACCAGATTTGAAAAAGAAGGAAAGTGAGTCCAATATGATTAAACCATATGAGATAATTGAAAGAATTACAAAGTATTCTTATCCTCTGTTGTTTCCTAAACACATTTCTGATGTTAATGATGTGATTCATATGTCTTCACCGAGGAAATGGATTTTTGATCCTGTGAGTAATATTTCTGAAAGTGAAACTGAAGTGCGGCCTAATTTGAGTTATAGAGAAGAACCTGAAAGAATAATGGCCTATAATGCTAGAAAACTAAGAAACAAATAAATTTCTTAATTAAATTATAGTGTAAGTATAGATTTGATAGGAAATCTATTTAAGAAAAGGAATCTGAGATGAGGTAATTGTATGTTGATATGTTTGACTAAGCTGTATATTGAAATATTGAGGCTGACATTTTCCTATAAAGGGAATATTATAATATCTCATGTAACAATATTTTAAATTGATTTGGATCTAATATGGTAAGTCTTGTATGTTTGAATTTTATTATTTTCTATTATTTAAATGTATATGTATTTTTCTGAATGCATCTATTATATCTTAGAGCTTATCTCAGGAGTTTTATGGGAGAAAATCTACATATTTAAATTTTCCCTTGGGATCATTGTAACACAATGTTGGAGAGCAATGCAACACTTAGCTCTCTATAAATTTATTTCTAAAATTAAGAAAAAATGTTTTTTTAGGGAGAGATGTGCACTAGTTGGCAGTGCTGTGGTGTTGTGCACAACATTTCTAGCTTTTAAGCAGAGCATTATGGAAGTTAGGTGTTTAAGCACTACGGGCACTATAAAATAAAAAGTTATATAAATAGAGAAATGTACTAAACCCCTTCTTACTAGAATCAGTCTCACCTAAGAGTAGCAAGTTAGAGAGAGGAGTAAGATTTTCGTGAGAGAAAGTTTGATTCAAGAAAATTTAGGCCAATTTTGTCTATTGGACCAGTTCAAAAATTACTCAAGTCAGGGTAGTTTACATTTAATCTATCTTAATTTTTAATAATTCAGAAATTTTGGAATTTTTTATTTAAACTCTAAAATTTTAAAACAAATCAGTAGATTCTAACATCCGATAAACTTTCACCATAACTTTTCATATGTTATAGTTTATAATACTATTTATATTCTACTATATTATTTGTGAGTTACCACTTGGTAGTTTTAATTCAGTAGTAAATTATTCATTTTGAAAAATGTTTTAACACTAATAAATAATGTCGTAGTACAAAAAAAACTTTGAAACATAGTTGCGAATAATGTAGCATAATTTAATTATGATATGAAAAACTTAAAATTTAGGTACAAGATAATCCCAAATTGGGGTGTGAATAATTACTAGACCAAAACCTAGTCCAAAAGTTTGAGTTTTGGTTAACTCACTTATTAAATGGGTTGAGTTTGGGTTGGATTTTTTGACCAATTTATTAAATGAGTTTAGTTCGGGTGACCCGCAAACCCATTTTTTGACCCAAAAAATGACCTGTTTAACATATTTTTTTCTTTAATATTATTATTTTTGATCAAATATTATAAATTTTATAGCTAATAAGTTATAACTATTTTTAACCAAAATGGGTTAATGGTTAGGGTTTGGGTTATTTGGGTAATATGTTACTATTCTATTGAAGATTTTGTATGAATAGTCTATTGTGCCTTTTAGCTTTATTTTGCTTAAACTATTTTATTTTATTTATTCAAAGTTTTGGTAGGTTCACTTTAGCCATGGTTTTCCCATGTTTATTATTCTACATTTGTTTTTGATTGACTTGAGAGAGGTTGTAGGTTTTGATCCATCTATAGGTGTGTTTTGTTTGAGATTTGGATTGTCATGGTTTTTATGTTATGTATTGTATTCCTTCGTGCCATGTGTAGTTTGTAAATAAACAATTTGATGTATACTTTTTTGGGATAAATGAAAAAGATATTTGTAGTCGCTAAATAATTGAGTAAATTTTAAATTCCCTCCAAATATTTAATGGGAAATTTATTGTGCTACAATCTAACATGATATTACCTATTCTATGTGTGGGTTATGTTGGGTCTGTCTGTGACACTTCATGTGCTAGATCAATCTCCCTAAGAGTTATGTCATTAATGTAGGAGCATGATAAATTTTGTTAGCTAGTGAAACATATTTAAAATGTGCTACACTTAATGTCAGATGATTGGGTTATTTTTTCCTCACACGATTTGGAAAAATCCACTCTCTTCCCCTTCGCCTCTGCTGTCTAATTTGATTTTTGCCCCCAACCTATACCAGTTTATGCTTACAGAGGGCGCCATCCATAATTCAAAGCTATTGACATTTCCAAATTTTAAGTAAATTTATGTAGCCATTCTTTGCACAAGTTGAGGTTGAAAGTTCATTAGGGATGTTAAGTCCTTATGAACTAGTCCCGAGGCTAACCAAGAGGGGGTGGGGGTGAATTGGTATTTTAAAAAACTTTTAATCAAAAAAACAAAATCTCAACCAAACCAAGATTCACCACAAAAAAAAATTAACATGTGGAAATTAAATGCAGAAAAAGCAGTAGAAAAGAACACAAAAATTTATAGTGGTTCGGTTAACTCGACCTACATCCACTCCCCAGAGGCTCCCTCTGAGTATTGCACTAAACTCATTGACTTTACTTTTGCTCCCATAGCAAGGCGGAGAAGCCTGTACAAAACCTCTTTTCCGCTGACACCGGTGAGGTAGAGAACCCAACTCCTTTTGCTTCCTCCTGAAGCAGGTAGAGAACCTTGTTCGATTGCTGAAGTGGACCTCTCTCAAACCTCCAAGAACAAGGGACGATGATCAGAGAAGACGACTTGGATCTTTGCTAGGAGCAACCTTTGTGAAACCCCTTACAAGCTCCCCCTCATAAGATTCTCTCTCTCCCTCTCCTCTAGGCTCTCTCAGGTCAAGATAGTAGCAAAAAATATTTCTTGGATAGAATAAGAGCTCTTAAATAAAAGAGCTTCAGAATAGCTCTTATTTTAAATAAACTAACTTCATCGTCTAGGATGATATAAATATCATCCTGGATGATCAATGCAAATTTCGCTTAATTAGTCTAGATGGTTTGGGATGATCAGAAGATTTTTGTTCTTATCATCCAGGACAATAATATATCATCCTATATGATTAGTACAAGTCGTTAAATATCATCTAGAAAATCACACTGAAAGGATGTCTAAATGATGAAAAAATAGCTTAATCGTCCAAGCTGATCTCACGATTGTCCCAGATGATTAGTTCAAATTCGTGAAGATCATCCAGACCATCGGCCTGAATAGAAGGTGGCTGATATTGATCGTCCATGAACAACTAAGGTTTTTTGAACTAATCATCCCAGCCGATCCTGCAATCATCCAGGATGATTTGATCGAGCAATCAAACCTTAATTACTTTCCTTAATAACCAAATTAATTTAGGCATAATTATGTTTCATCATCCAGGATGATGTCTTGGATGATGTTAAAAATTAAATAATACCTAAATAGATCTGGAGGCTGATTCTTTTTGATTTGAGCTTATCATCCTGACTGATACGAATATCATCCATGACGATGTGCTTAATGACAGCTGCCTTAACCAGGATATCCTAATTAGGGTTTCTATTTTTAGCAGATCATCCAGAATAATTTGTGGATAATCATAGATGATGTGACCAAAAATAGAAAACTCTAAAAATAGATAGAAATTTTCTCATGTGTGTGCGTGCAAGGTTACTTAGCATCAGGAACCATATTATTTATAATAGACTCAAAAAAGGGAAAATTTTACAAATTAACTCTGACCTAGTCTACCCAATCTTGAGCTGGTTCAAATTATAGTTTGATCTTGTGGACCTAAAATGTTACTAAGCAAGGCAGCCGTAGAGAAACAGAAGTGTTTGATATCATCAAAATTATACTCCCTGAAAGCAGATTCTCAATAATCTCCCCCTTTTTGATGATATCAAACATAAAGTAATTGAAGCAGTTCAAAGCAGTTATAATGGAAACAGGTAAAGAAATAACCACAGTTCAAATAGTTTAACTATCCATCATAAAAAAATATAACAAACTAGAACAGTACAAACTAATATAGCTACTCCCCCTTTTGACATCACAAAAAGAAGGAGGGAAAAAGAAAAATAACGCAAACTACAAAATAGGAGTAAAACAACATCACACAAAAATAAGAAAACTAAAAGAAAGATGCCCCCTAACCATTAGAAGGAGGAGGTGGTGGTGGTGGATGTAGCTGAAAGTAACTGGAAAGAGTCACAAACTGCTCCCTAAGCCAGACCATATCCTGGTCGTACTGGAGCTGGTGGTGAGCTACGTAAGCGTCGAAGATAGCAACTTCCTCTGTATGCTACTGCTCCTGTGCAACAACGAAGGTCTCAATGCTAGTCTCCCACTGGTCGAATCGCTCCACAAGCTGATCCAGCTGAGAGTGCTGGCAAAGTGGAGTAGGTACAGGAATAGGTGTAGGAGCTACCTTCTCCTTAGCTCCGTCGGCTTCCTTGTGCTCTGGGTGGAGATGAGTACTGTAAAGAATGTGGAAGGAGTTGTTTGAGTAGAAGACAGGTTAAAAATTTGGGGTAAGATATTGGAGGTTGTATTTTGATTCTAAGACATAGGCAATGATATGTCCTAAGGCAAGATTGGGCTTCCTCCTATATCCTAGATCTCAAACAGTGGTCAGATGCTCAAGGTAGTGAAAAATCAAATTTGTGGCATTAAATTTAAAATGAGCCAAAATATAAAAAGTGGTGATCAAAAGAAGAGAAGTAATATAAATGCGACACCAGCTTTGGGAAGAATTGAGGTGCAAAGGACATGTTGGATTATCCTAGAATCTTTGAGTAAGGTACTAAACTCTCCAACATGAAAATGAGCAATAGTATTTCTGAGAAAGTGGTTGGTTGAAGCCCAGTTGTAATCACAATCAGAGCACAGGGTATGGAGTTTGTCCCTTTTGGTGGAAATGCAAAAGTTCTTTACAATCCTGATATGTGATTTCGACAGGACGTCGATTCAAATAGGACCCGAGAGCAATTAAAGAAGAATTTATGCAGAGGCTAGCAAAAAATTCAAAAAGAAGCTCGAAGTAGAAGGGGACAAAGAGAGTAAGAAGGAAGGTCACGGAAGTGTGTGCAAATAAATCTAGGACAAGATAGGAAAGAATGTGTGGATTGACAGTCAGGAATATAATAATCTTTGCTATTTTATACCTTTGATAGGAAGCTTAATCATCCACCTTAGTGAAGCGAGGGTCCAGATTCGTCCTTGAGGAACTCCCAAAAGGATGGCGAGATTTCTTTTTTCCGGCCATACTTAGGAAAATAGAGCACAAGAGTAAGAGAAAAAAGGATTTTAGAAGGTTATGTAAGAAAAAATTGTGGAAAGCCTTGGTTTTTAAAGAATTGTCCAAATCATCTAGGACAATCACAGAATCATCTAGGATGATATGATGCAATAATTACGTCCAGGACAATTGGTCAAAAAAGAGGTAAAATTATCCAAGACAATCATATATCGTCCGGGACAATAAGATACAAACGATCATCCCAAGGAGTCATTTAAAATGACTGTTGAAAAAGTAGATCATCCTGGATGATTAGGTGGATCATCCAGGACGATGTACAATAATGAATTATACCAGCCGAATTAAAGTTGAGTGCTAAGCTTTGCCACGTGGATCATCCAGGATGAAGAGGTGTATTGTCTGGGATGATAACCAAAAATTAGGTAAAAATAATGAAGATCGTCCAGGACAAGGAGAATCGTCCAAAATGATCACAAATAATTGAAACAGAAGATGATCAGATCATCTAGGACGATAATGGATCGTCCAGGATGATCAGAAGCATAAGAGTCAAAATAGCCATCATATGGAATTCAAAGAGTGAATTGAACAAATCGTCCAGGATGATATAAATATCATCCAGGATGATGTGACAAAAAGTTTAAAATTAAAGAATGAATGGAGATGATCAGAGAAGGCCCAAATACATGAAAAATCAACTTAAAAGAAAATTAAAATACAAAAAAGATAAGAACAAAAGCAAAATAAAGATTTTTTTAATCAAAGCTTGAATATGATAAATTATCCATATGATTGAATTAAAAAATTTATAAGAATTAATGAGTTAGCATCATTGATATCCAAGAAGATGGTAGAACAACCAATCCTGTTAGCCTTAACTAGGACTTCTCCCAGGGGAAATTTTCTTTTAAAAATAAGAGTTACAGTTATGAATTTCTGAAATCAAGCCTTTGAAAAAATCAAGTGACACATAAAAATCTTCTAAGTTTAAAAAAATTTTAAAAGAGAAGAAGCTTGCTTTTGGTGGGCTCATTTTATGCCTTTTATCAATTTGATTGGCACTCTTTGTGCATCTTTTGATTTTTGATATACTTTGTGTGTGTGTGTGTGTATATATATATTTTCAATTTGGTATCATTGCGCATCTTTTGATTTTGGCATCATTGGTCACTTTTTTTTATTTATTTTTTGCAAGCTAGATCCTTTTTTTCAAATTTCTTAAAAATTATCAGTTGTGATTATATATTTTAGATATTAGAGAAGAAAAACTCACTCTCTAATGTAAGAAAGATGAATAACAAAATAGAATAAAAAATCATATGATAAATTTAATGACAAGATTATAAAAAATCTGAAGGTAAACTAAAGACTTTGAATATTATATATATAAGATAGATTACTATGGCAAGATTGGAAAGATCTAAATTTTAAAATCCAGTTGTTAATGTGAGATAGATTTTTTTTTTAGAAAAAAAATTATACCACTAAAAGAAGTTAGAGAGAAGGAAATAATGAACGGTGTTTTCCCCCTTTAACTAATTTTAGAGATGTCAATTATTGATAACAAATTTTAAAAAATAAAAAAATATGACATAAGATATCAATTCAACAGTGATTAAAAGGAAAAATAAAACAACAAAGAAAACCAAATCAACAAAAATGAAAGAGATGAAAAGTAAAAAAAAGGGAAAAACTATAAAAAGTAAACAACAACAATAGATAAGTGATCAGAAATTAAGTTCATGCATTTATGTCAATCACACCTAATCTGGTTCTTAAAGTGCTGAAAGTGTCGAAGGACAGTGGTTTAGTAAAGATGTCAGCTAGTTGATTCTCAGTTGTCACATGGTGTAACTAAATATCTCCTTTGGTCACATGGTCTCTAATAAAAAGATTCCTTATATCTTTATGCTTGGTCCTTAAATGTTGGATAGGATTCTTAGAAATGCAAATAGCATTAATGTTGTCACAAAGGATTAAGATTGTGCCTATAGGTAATCCTAAATCCAGAACTTGCTACTTCAACTAAATGACTTGGGCCACATAACTTCCTAAAGCAATATACTCAGCTTCAGCAGTGAAAAGTGAAATAGAGGCTGCCCTATGAATTAGCAAGTCCCAGAAGTGCTTTTTCTATCCACCTTACATCCTGCAAAATCAGAATATCCAATAATCTCAAAAGAAGTGCTGTGCCTATGATACCATATTCCTAAGTTTTGAGTTCCTAAGAGGTATCTAAGAATTCTCTTAACTGTAATCAGCTAGAATTCTTTAGGATCAGCTTGAAATCTAGCACATAGAAAAACACTAAACATTAGACCAGGATGGCTAGGAATTAGGTAAAGTAAAGATCCAATTATCCCTCTGTACTTCTTTTGATTAACTGATTTTCTATTTGGGTTCTTATCCAACTAAACACTGGAGGTCATGGGAGTATTAATTGGCTTATCTTTATCTATTTTATATTTCTTCAAGATATCCTTTACGTACTTTGATTGATTTAAAATGGTTCCATCATCTAGTTATCTTATGCTAAAACCTGAAAAGAAGGATAACTCTCCCATTATCCTTAGCTCAAATTCCCTATTCATTGTTTTAGAAAAATCATCACATAGCCTTTTATTAGAAGATCCAAAAAGTATATCATCGATATAGATTTGAACAATGAGTAATTCATCTCCTATTTTCCTTAGAAAAGGGTGGTGTCAATACTCTCCTTAATAAACTCTCTCTCTAGTAATAATGTACTAAGTCTCTCATACCAAGCTCTGGGTGCCTGCTTTAATCTATATGAGGCCTTTTTTAATTTAAAAACATGATTTGGGAATTGAGAATTCTCAAAACCTGGAGATTGCTCTATAAATACATCCTCTTTTATTACCCCATTTAAAAAGGCACTATTAACACCCATTTGGAAAAGCTTAAATCTTTATAACAAACAAAGGCTAGTAGCACTCTAATGGCTTCTAATCTAGCTACAGGGGTAAAGGTCTCTTCAAAATCAATCCCTTCTATTTGGTTGTACCCCTTATCCACCAATCTTTCCTTATTCCTAACCACCACACCAGAATCATTCATTTTATTCATAAATACTCATTTGGTTCCAACTACACTTTGTCCCTTTGGTCTTTCTACAAGCTCCCAAACATTATTCCTAACAAATTGGTTCAATTTTCTTGCATTGCTAAGATCCAAAACTCATCAGAAAGGGCTTGATTGATGTTGGTGGGTTTAGTCATTGAGATAAAGGAAGAGTGGTTTACTTCTTTCCTAAGTTCATGCCTAGTTCTAACACCTTTAGAAGGGTCTCATATAATTAGTTTTTTAGGATGACTCAAAGAATATCTCCAATCTCTAAGCAAGGTGTGTATAGGTTTAACCCTTTCCTCCAAATTTGTATTTTCTACTCCTTGGGTAATCTCACCTACTCCTTCAGTGTTTTGGGGTTCTATTGTCTTTTCCAAATTTTCAACTCCTGAGGTAATCTCTCCAACTTCATCTTCATCCTCAACTCTAGACTTATTAGGATTAAATTCATCAAACACTACATGAGTAGTCTCCTCCCCTACCAAAGTCCTTTTATTTAACACCCTAAAGGATTTCCTAACACTTGAATATCCTAAGAATACTCCTTTATCAGATTTTGGGTCAAATATTCCTAAGTGTGACTTCCCATTATTAAGAATGAAAACCTTATAGCCAAAGATGTAGAGGTGGGAAAGGTTGGGTGTCCTAACCTTAAGGATCTCATAGGGTGTCTTATCAAGTTTGACTCTAACATTCACCCTATTCAACATATAATAAGCTGTGTTTACTACTTCAGCCTAAAAGTATTTTGGAAGTGAATAGTCAGCAAGCATGACTCTAGCAGCTTCAATTAAGGTCTGTTTCTTTCTTTCAGCTACCTCATTCTACTAAGGGGTCCTAGAAGCTGAGAAGTTATGACTAATCCCCTTATCCTCACAGAAGTCTCTAAATCTCTCATTTTCAAACTCTCCCACATGGTCATTATGGATGGTCAAAATCTCACAACCTAGCTTTTTCTGAATCTAAGTGAAGAAGGATCTGAACTCTTCAAAAGACTTATTCTTATGTGATAAAAATCTAGTCTAAGTAAACCTCGAGTAGTCATCGATAATAACAAATCCATAGACTTTTCTCCCTAAGCTGGAAGTGCTAATGGGTCCAAACAAATCCATATGAAGGACTTCTAAAGGTCTAGAGGTGCTAATGTTCTTAATGGAGTGAAAAGAGGATTGAACTTGCTTTCCTAGTTGGTAGGCATCACAGAGGTGGTCTTTAGAGAATTTAAGCTTGGGGACACCTCTAATTAGGTCTTTCTGGGTCACTCTCCTAAGGATTTTCATACTTGTATGACATAATCTCCTATGTCATAACCATGAATCATCAATAACAGTTTTTAAGCAAAATGAAGTAGCACTTTCAATATTATTTAAGTCAAGCATGTAAACATTATTGATCCGCTTTCCCTGCAAAATAGTATTTTATTTAAGCTTATAATACAAGTATTTGCTAAAAATTTTATGATGAAGCCTTTATCACAAAATTGACTAATGTTGAGCAAGTTGTGTTTCAGTCCATCTACAAGCAAAATATTTTCAATCAAAAGGTTTTTGGAGTTTCCAATTATACATGCGTCCACTATCTTTCTGGTGGTGTTGTCTCCAAGAGTAACCTTGCCTTCATCCTTAGCCTTCAGTGAAATGAATTGATTAGCATCTCCAGTCATGTGTCGTGAGCATCTACTATCCAGGTACCACATGCTCTCACGAGGCCTTTTAAGAGCAAGCCTACAAAATAATTAAATGTTATATTTAAGAACCCAAACATGTTTTGGTCCCTTCTTATGGAAAGAAGAATGCAATGCATGTATGTTATGCTGTGAATCATGTAATTTGGGTCTCCACACCTAATGTATACTACGGTGAATAGTGCAAGTGTGTGAAACGTGTCATAATATGCCACATGAAAAACATCTAACACTAGGAAAAGGATTTGCTAATCTATTTGGGTAGTAATGCTTCCTCTTAAAGTTATGTGATGCATGCAATATTAGTTTGTTATTTAAAAAAGCTTTGAGATTTTCTAAATTCTTAAACTCTTTTTCTAACTCAGTATGAGATGACTTCAATGAATCATGTGCATCAAACAATTCAGTATGCTTTTTGTTTAATGCATCAAACTCATTAAGTAATGACAAGTGATTCAATCGATTGTAGAATGGTCTTTAAGTAAAATTTCATACTTTTTTTGCAAAATTAAAAACTCTAATTTCAAACTAGCATGTGATTTCTTAAGTTTCCCATATGATGCATGAATTTATTTAGAAACTTCAAGTAATTATTCATAGGTTAGTTCACATACCTCTTCTTCGTCCAATTGACCAAGATAATCGTTCACCATCAAGCACAAGTATGTAGTCCCCTCTTCAGCTTCAGTCTCAGAGAAGTCTGATGCTGAATCCACCCAGAATGCTTTTTTAGAACTTCTTCTTATCCTTTTTGAACTTGGGTTTCTCCTCACCCTTCTCCTTGCTTAAGTTAGCTTTAAGTGTAGGAAAATCAGCTTTAACGTGTCCAGACTTCCTACATTCAAAGCAGATCATATCATTTGAATTCTTAAAACTTTTACTGCCCTTACCTTTATTCCACTTATGATGGTTCTTGTGCTTCTTCCTTAGAAAGCTTTTGAATTACCTCGTGATTAAGGTTACATCATCGCTTTCGGACTTGGAAGATTTAATGTCCGTGTTGTTGGCCTTTAGTGCCACAGTTTTCTCCTTCTTTTTCTCGTCTGCATCAAGATTTCTTTGACTCACTCATTGCTCATAAGCAATGAGTGATCCAAGCAAATTATCAATAGAATAAGTATTCAAATCTTTAGATTCAATAATTGTAGTGATCATAGCATCAAAATAAGAAGGCAAGTATCTCAAAATTTTATTTACTCTTTCATAATAAGTTAGCTCTCTTCCCAAAGCATGCAATGAGGTGACAATTTGAGTAAACCTTATATACATATTAGAAATTGATTCAGAAAGTTTAATATGAAAAAATTCATAGTCATGAAATAACATATTCAATTTAGATTTTTTTTTAAACTTTATTGATTCCTTCATAAGTAATGCACAATATATCCCAAATTTCTTTACCAGTTGCACAAATTAAAACAAGCATATAATCTTTATATTTCAAAGAACAGAAAAAATAGTTCAAAAATTTTGCATTAAGTTGTGCTAAATCTCTTTCATCAAAAGTCCATTCAGTAAAAGGAAGTTCAGTTTTAATGCCATTAAGTTCACGAGAAGGACGTGCATAACCTTCTTTAACAAGCATCCACATGTAATAGTCAATCGATTATAAAAAAGTAAACATGCGAGTTTTCCAAAAATCAAAAGGAATATTATCAAACAAAGGTGGTTAGGTAATGAAATACCCTTCCATAGTATTATGATTACCGAAGTTAGCCATGGATCAAAATTCAAAAGTTTTTAAAAACTCAATTTTATGAATCCCGCTCTGATTCGACTTGAAAGTTCGTTAGGGATGTTAAGCCCTTATGAACTAGTCCCGAGGCTAACCAAGAGGGGTGGTGAATTGGTATTTTAAAAAATCTTTCAATCAAAAAACAAAATCTCAACCAAACCAAGATTCACCACAAAAAAAAATTAACGTGCGAAAATTAAATGCAGAAAAAGTAGTAGAAAAGAACACAGAAATTAATAGTGGTTCAATCAGCTCAACCTACGTCCACTCCCTAGAGACGCCCTACGAGGATTGCACTAAACACAGTGACTCTCCTTTTTCACCAACATCAAGGCGGAGAAGCTTGTATAAAACCTCCTTTCCACCGACACCAATGAGGCAGAGAACCTAACTGTTTTATCTTCCTCCTTAAGAAGGTAGAGAACCTTGATCGATTGTTGAAGTGGACCTCTCTCAAACCTCCAAGAATAAGGGGTGATGATTGGAGAAGACGACTATGATCCTTGCTTGGAGCAACCTTTGTGAAACCCCTCACAAGCTCCCCCTCATAAGATCCTCTCTCTCTCCCTTTCTCTCCCTCTCCTCTAGGTTCTCTCAGGTCAAGACAGTAGTAAAATATATTTTCTTGGGTAGACTAAGAGCTCTTAAATAAAAGAATTTTGGAATAGCTCTTAATTTAAACAAATTGACTTTATTGTCCAGGACGACATAAATATCATCCTGGATGATCAGCACAAATTTTGCTCAATCAACCCGGACTGTTTGGGACGATCAGAAGGTTTTTGTTAATATCATCCAGGACGATAATATATCATCATATATAATTAGTAAAATTCATTAAATATCATCCAGATAATTACACTAAAGGGATTTTTGGATGACAAAAAAATAGCTTGATCATCCAGGCCGATCTTATAATCATCCCGGACGATTAGTTCAAGCCCATGAAGATCGTCCATACCATTACCTTAAATAGAAGGTAGCCGATGTTGATCATCTAGGAACAACTAAGGTTGTTTGAACTGATCGTCTCGGCCGATCCTGCGATCATCGAGGATGATTTGATCGAGCAATCAAACTTTAATTACTTTCCTTAATAACCAAATTAATTTAGACATAATTATGTTTCATCATCCAGGATGATGTCCTAGACGATGTCAAAATAAGTAGTACCTAAATAGATCTAGCAGCTGATTCTTTTTGATTTGAGCCTATTATCCCAGCCGATACAAATATCATCTAGGATGATGTGGTTAATGATGCCTGCCTTAACCAGGATGCCCTAATTAGGGTTTCTATTTTTAACAGATCATCTAGGATGATTTTTGAATCATCCCGGACAATGTGACCAGAAATAGAGAACTCTAAAAAAAGACAGAAATTTTCCCATGTGTGTGTGTGCAAGGTTACTTAGTATTAGGAACCAAATCATTTATAATAGACTCAAGAAAGGGGAAAGTTTACAAACTGACTCAGACCTAGTCTACCCAATCTTGAGCTGGTTCAAATTACATTTTGATCTTGTGGACCTGAAATATTAGTAAGCAAGACAGTCGTAGAGAAACAGAAGTGTTTGTTATCATTGAAATTATACTCCCTGAAGTCAGATTCGTAATAGAAGTAGTAAACAATAAAGTACAAGAAGTAAGGAGTGTGATTAAATAATATCCTTCCCATTATATGAATAATAACATAGTATTTATTTTTTATATACTCCACTCTTCTACTAGTAAGTATGAATAATAAATATTTTTCTATCTTATTCCTTGTTATTTGTGTAAGCCAATCTTAGTAAGAACAAGAGGATTACAGAACTAAATGTACAGCCAAATATGTGACTATAGTTAACTCGTAGGGATCATAATAAAGATGCAGTCATTTAAGGCAAGCCATGCTCATAGGGGGAACTTGCCTTAGCAAAATTCAATAAGGGTAGGCACTCACCTAAACATAGCTCGCTCTAGAAAAGCTTAATAAAGGAAGAAAATGCCCAGATCAAGTTGATGAGAGAGAGGCTCACCTCAATAGACCTCGATGACTGAAGGTTGTTCCCTTATTAAAGTGGTCATCTTAGAAGAACTTACTTGTTTAAGAAAATCATCTTAGAGGGGATCCACTTCATCAGAGGGCCACTTGCCCAACTAGTAGGAGATACCCACGTGTAATAGTTATGCCTACTTAGTTAATGACTTGATTTAGGTGGTAAAAGCCAATGACACTAGTAGGATACACTCGTCAAAGGCACACATAATGAATTGAACCAATTCAGATATGGAAGGATATATATGTTTAACCTCATTAATCTAAGTGTTCATAAAAGTAAAATTTGTATTATTTTATTATTTTTTTAGGGGAAGCCTTTCATGTAGCATTTCCAAACTTAAATAAGAGGTTAGAAAGTAGCTTTTGGACTTTTTGGTAGGACTTTAAATGCCAATGACGCATATGATGCTACTCATCAGATAAACTCTCCAAAGATGCACACAATGAATCAAACCAATTCAAATATGAATCAAACCAATTCATGTGGTTTTTGTAAGTGTTGGTAAAAGTCAAATATTGTGTACTATTTTATTATTTTTTTAAGGGTAGCCTTTTATGTAGCATTTCTAACCCCATAAATAATGGGTTGGAAAGTAGTTTTTGGACTTTTTTTGTCCATCAGAGTTTATGAAATCATGTATACATAATTTTTTTCTTGTTTACCATCTTTTTTCTTTTCCTTGTACACTCAAACATATCATTATGACAACTTAATTTATATTGGATAAAGATTTCAAGACCAACATGATCTGTTTAACACATACTTGTCAAGTTTGACATGCACTTAATTGGGTCACAGTGAGCTTGTAGACCTGCTCAACATCATAAAATGACTAGGCATGCTCATTTGGTTCCATCAATAGTACTATTCACTAGTAGTCGACTAACATATGTAGAGCTGACTAGTGACCTAATGAGAGTGTGTATCTTATTTGAAAAGCTGCTGTGGACCTCCGAAACAGCACCGCGCGAACAGGTCAATTAGAAGGGACAGATTGGATCGTGCATACGACTAACCATTGAGGATAGAGGCTGTCACCAATACACCCTGATGGGTAGTAATATACACGACCTAATCACGGGTTTTTGCCACATCTACTAATTAGTAGATGTGGGACAGAGTTTCCCACGGGCGCAAGCCCCCATGGTTAATTACATCTCAGGCCGGAGCCTAAGAAAACTCTCGATTAAGGATCATATATTATCCCCTCCTAAAGTGGGAATGGCACAGGGGTATAGACTAAGAAGTCCTACTCATAAGGAAGAAAGGTCCGAAGGGCTGAATCAACATGCATGGCTCATACCAGCATTCGGAGGCTCTAGGACACTAGAAAGAAATTGGAAAAAGAAAATCAAGCACTCAATCACATGCGTGAGAGATGAGATGGAAGTGGCATCATCCTGTGATGCGGATAAGTAGGATTTATAGTCCTTGAAAGGAAGGAACCTACCTACTATTTAAGGAATACTACGAGACCGAATGTAGTAGCCTCAAATCCTAAATCTTGGTTGGGCTTAGTGTTCTACGAAACATTAAGACTTGTGTCCTAACAAATGCAGTGCAAAACTTGGACTTACCCCGGCCTGGATTGGGGATCCAGCTAACCACCTAGTCGCTTTAAAACCATAATATCCAGTCATTTATAAAGGATGGGTGGGTGGTACAGTTATTGGAAATATGACCGACATCTAGAGAATTTCCTAAGTGGTCCTAGACTTATATGGGTCAGATGCTCCTAGCTAATGCAATTAAATTTTATTTAGTTGGTTACTAATGGAATGCATGCTAGTTGAAATGTCAGCTCATGAATGCTATAGAATTTTAAAAATAGGCTTATAAAAAAATAATTTTTTGAAAAGACTAATTCTCCCTAGGTTCGGCACTTCATCCTCATAGGCTAGATTATCCGGACTCTACCCACAAGCAGGGAGATGTCTTATAATAAGGAAAGAAGGATGTAGTAATATGCATGCGATCCCAGACGGTTCCGGCAATTCCCTAGGTTCGTTAGATTTCTATGTTATTTAGAACTTAAAATTTTAAAATTTAGTTGTGAGTAGAAAATTTTTTATAGTCCTTAGAGAGCCTAACGGAATCCAGGCGAAAGCAAAAATGACATGCAAGAAAGAAACCTAGAAAAAGCAGGTAATTCTACTGCGCAATTAGATAAACACATCAATATAAATCTAGAATAATCAACTAAATGGTCATAGGCAAATTGCCCTTATTACAACCCAGATATGCAGAAACTAAAGTGGCCGGGCACCACTGCCAACAACCCGAATTTCTAAGCCTATGACAAACGCAAATGACTTTGAGTGGGATATTGGTCTTCAATCTTTTGGGTGACTTCTTCTCCTTGGACTCCTTGGAATTCTCCTCTTTGGACTCCTTGGAATTCTCCTCCTTGGACTCCTTGGATCTCTCCTCCTTGTACTCCTTGGATCTCTCCTCCTTAGACTCCTTGGATCTGTCGTGACTTGAATATCCAAACGAAGAGACAATTCTACCCTTTGGGGATGATTGCCTTTTCTCTTTGGATATCTAAAGCCATCCAACTCGATCTTCCAAATGGAAGAAGACTCTCCCCTTTAGGGATGCCTTCTTCTTTTGGAATTCGAGTTGGATAAGAATATCCCACTCAGAGTGAATTTTCACAACTCTTAACTATTATTACAAATTTTACATCCATTTGAAAAAAAAAATTCTAGACTCCCTGCATGGTTATCCTAATAAAAATCACAAGCAGTTTATATATGAAAGTAAAGCTCAACCCGTTGAAGCTGTGCTAAGCCATACTCTTAATTATGAGGGCTAAGCAGTCCATCTGTAGCAGTTATAATTATTTTTAACCCTCATTTATTTAGAGGGGGCTGAGCAAGCACCTACAGAAGACAGTATTAGAAATCATAACGGTGCCCCCCTTTATTAGCTTGAGCATGGCCACCTGCACGGAAGAACAGTATATATATATATATATATATATATATATATATATATATATATATATATATATATATATATATATATATACCTAGCTTAGGAACCATATATATATATATATATATGACGTTCCTAAGCTAGGGGTAAATCTAGCGCTCATCACATCATTTATAAAGTACATAAAAAGTAAGCAAACACACCAATCATTTTCAAACAGCATGCAATGAAAACTACGAAAAGCTCCGGCACACAGCAGAAAAATAAAACCCAGTGGCTTAACCTAGAACTAGAAGTGGTGCCCTAGCAAACAATTCTATGTGTGTGTAAGGCTGGTTTGGTTTGGTTAGGTTCTAAGCAGGGGGGTTAGTTAAAGTTATTTAGAGTTCACGTTTGTTGGGGGTCTGAAAAGGATATTTTAATTGAAATTAAAATATTAGTGGATTAGGCTCCATTTTAGTTAATTTGGTTTTTTGATCACTTTTAAAAGCTTAGGGTAGTCATATTTGAAGTTTAAATTGCATTAGCCAATTTTGGAAAGTCCCGGGTCCTCCTAGGTGCTAGGATGAGGGGGTCCAAAAAGTCATCATGGGAAATAGGCCAAATCCTGGTATTCTTAGAAAAATATTAGACCTTAAGATAAGTAGTTAGCCAGGTAGTACACTGAAATCGGAGTTTTCTAGGCAAAGTTATGAATTTTCTAAGTTTTGGGCCCTAAATGAACTATGGTTGACCAAAAAGTTGACTTTTTAATCTAGGTCAGTTTCTGGAAACCTAATATTTTTAATAAATACTAGGCCCTAATTGGAGTCTAATGCAAGTGAGTTTGCCTAATTTGGAATTTTCTACAATTCGTTATGGATTTTCTAAAATCAGGTATTTAAGGGAATTTTCTAAATTATCCATTAAAGGGCTGATTTTATTGTTTTGCTCCAAATCAGCTTCAAATTGATTGGAATCACTCCCAAAGGTCAGGGATGACTTTAGAAGGTGTTCCCAAGTGTTTGAAGAAAATTTAGTATTTTTAATAATTTTTAATGAATTGTTAGGGGCAAAAAGGTAATTTCCACCTATGGTCAAATTTGGGGTCAACCTGAAATCAAACTAGGAAGCCCTATTTATCTAAAGTCAAGGACCTGATTCTGGTCTGTTTGAGGTATTATTTCTAATTTTTTGACCTAGAATGTATTTATTGTAATTTTTAGAAGGTCTCGGAGCCTTATTTAGCCGGTAAATTAGGGTTAGTTATTTAAGGGGTCTAACAAGCCCTAAAAATTTCTAGAAAATTCTAGGAGGTTTATGATATTGCTAAGTTTAATATTTGAGGTTTTCATGTCAATCAGTGATCTACCCTAAGCCCTAAAAAATTTCTAAGATTGCTAGATGGGTCCTTAATTGTTGTCCTTAGGGTGTCGCTACGTTATAATGGTTTAAATAGAGTTTTACACTAACCCTCAAGGTAATAGATCCATAGGAAATATATAAAAGTAATAAACCCACCATGTCCATAGATCTAGGAGAGCCTAAACTAAGTGCTTGTGGTGCAACCTACACATGCAATCTACGACAAACGAAAAGTATGAATAACGAAGGGATTAGTGAACGATTGGAGCTCAACCATCCACTAATCCACTTTCCCATGATTGCTCTTCACAAGTAGGATCTATGTTTAAAATTTTATGTAGTAAGTCTCCCAAAATTAGGATTTAATTATAAGTAGTTTTTTAAAAATAATTTTAAAAATACCTATAAGTATAAATATATATTTTTGGAAAATAAAGTAATTAAAGATAAGTCAATTCATAATTCATAAGTATAGGGAGACCCACTGACCACCCAATAGAGATCTCAAAACGATTTGAAAATAGTTTATAATTTCAAAATAATCATAATAATAAATATTTAAATAATAGGGAAAATACTCAAAATAGCAATCTAAGAAAGAAATCTATCCAGACAGCAAGAATTAGGTTTTGAAAATAATTTTAAAATAAAGTAGGTATTTTTTTTTGAAAAGAACGGGGGTTGCACGCCGAAATCCAATTTAAAATGGAAAAGATATGATTTTTTAAAGTTTAAAATTATTAAAAAGTAATTTTTAAATAACAATAATAATAATAGTGAAAATAATTTTAAGATAATACTAATAAGGGTGATAATAATGATAGCAAATTTAAAAGAAGATATTAATGATAAAGATAATACTAATAATAATGGTAATAAAAATAATAAACTAATTTAAAATAATAATAACATCAATACTAAAACTTATTTAAAATCATGACAAATTAGCGATATTATAATATTTATGATAATGATAATAATAATAAAAATAACAAAACAATATTAAAACAGTGACAAAAAGGGTTTAAAATAATTATTACAAAAATAATTTTTTTTTAAAAATAATACTTATTATAATCTAATGACAAACATAATAAAATAATAATATCCTTAAAATAGCTATTTTTTACTGTTTTCAAAATAATCATATATATAACTAATATTTTTGGGTCAAAATAATTTTAAATTATGCATAATTTAAATACAAAGAAAATAAGGTATTATGAGTCGAAAACGGAGCTAAAACGAACAAGTTATGAATTTCTGAAGTTTAAATACAGTAAAAGAATTTAAAAATAATTTAAGATAACTAATATGTAAAAATAATTATAAAAAAAAAGAAAAAAAAGAAAAAAATTAATATTTTCATATTTCTGAAATTTAAAGTAATAAAATATAGTGGTAAAATATTTTAATTATTAATAAAATTTTAAGTAATTTGAATAACCAAAATAATTACAATAGTATTTAATTATTAAAAATATCTTTTATATTTAAATAAATATAATAATAATAATAATAATAATAATAAATCATAAAACAATAAAAAAATGAGTTAAAATAATATAATTATTAATATTATAATTAAAATAATAGTATTATAATATAATAGTAATTATAAAATAATATTAAAAAAAGCATTTTCTTACTGTTTTTAAAATAACAGAAATTCTAAGTAAACGTTTTATCTTAAAATTATTTTAAATTAAAGATAACAAAAATACGAACAAAACGAGATATTATACGTATTTTTTGGTCAAAAATTAGATTTTTTTTGAATTTTTGAAGTTAAAATAGCTTAAAATTGATTAAATCAAATAAATAATCCCAGAAATTCCTCGACGCGAGAAGTGGAGGAACCGGGTTAGATAGCAATGATTTCCGCATAATGCAGCAATCAAGGCGCCACTCACTTATCCATGTAGGCGTGGATTTAGAGCCGTTCGATCTGCAGATCAACGGTCAGGATTTCACCTAGTTCAAATAGATAAAACCGAAACTCTAGAATAGTATTTCGCTTCGTTCTCACTCGATACTCAACGAAACTTCGCAAAATTTTAAACACAAGTCCTATACATGAACATAAATCATGGGGAAAATCTGTTTGGAAAATAATCAGCTTTTCGAAAAGCTATTTTACCCTATGTGTTGTGACCTATTCAAAGGGTTTTTGAGAGATATAACCGTCGGATTTTTGCATTCTTGGGCTCGTTGGACTCGTGGAAGATCCAGGAGTATTTCTTATCTTGACCTGAAGCACTAAATCTCCTTGGATCGAGCAAAAATCAGCCTGGAAGAGAAATGGAGCTCGGTCTCGCCGGGATCTCGCTGCCGGTGACTCGAGGAGGTCGGGATTGTGTTGGAAAATGTGGAGGAAGGTCGCAGGAGTGCTCTCACCAAATATCAGGGCCTGAGGTGGTCTCGTGGTCATGCAAGAGCAAAAAGTCCATAAAACGACCTAAAATTTTCTATTTAAACAACCCAAACCTATCTTGGACGGCTTGGATCGAATCTAGCTCTAATTAAGAGGGAAATTAAGTTGATTTGAACAAGATTTCAGTTTCAAAACGTCAATAGCCTCTTAATTGCATTAAAGGGCTTTTAATTTTAATTAAATAGGCTATTATAACCTATTTAAGACTTTATTTGACCAAGTCAAACTTTAACTTGGTCAACTCAGTCAAGAGAGCCAAAAGGGGATGAGATTTGAGCCATGGATGGGTTTAAATGCATTAGAAATTGATTTGGGCTCAAAAAGGCCTAATAGGTTAACCTAGGTTTATGATGTCGCTAAGTTTAATTGTTGAGGTTTTCATGTCAATCAGTGATCTACCGTAAGCCCTAAAAAATTTCTAAGTTTACTAGACGGGTCCTTAATTGTTGTCCTTAGGGTGTCGCTACGTTATAAAGGTTTAAATAGAGTTTTACACTAACCCTCGAGGTAATAGATGCATAGGAAATATATAAAAGCAGTAAACACATCATGTCCTTAGATCTAGGAGAGCCTAAACTAAGTGCTCGTGGTGCAACCTACACATGCAATCTACGACAAACGAAAAGTAAGTATGAATAACGAAGGGATTAGTGAACGATTCGAACTCAAACATCCACTAATCCACTTCCCCATGATTGCTCTTCACAAGTAGGATCTATGTTTAAAATTTCATGTATTGAGTCTCCCGAAATTAGGATTTAATTATAAGTAGTTTTTTAAAAATAATTTTAAAAATACCTATAAGTATAAATATATATTTTTTGAAAATAAATTAATTAAAGATAAGTCAATTAATAATACATAAGTATAGGGAGACCCACTGACCACCCAATTGAGATCTCAAAATGATTTGAAAATAGTTTATAATTTCAAAATAATCATAATAATAAATATTTAAATAATAGGAAAAATACTCAAAATAGCAATCTAAGACAGAAATCTATCCAGGTAGTAAGAATTAGGTTTTGAAAATAATTTTAAAATAAATTAGGTATTTTTCTAAAAAGAACGAGGGGTTGCACACCAAAATCTGATTTAAAATGGAAAATATATGATTTTTTAAAGTTTAAAACTTTAAAAAGTAATTTTTAAATAACAATAATAATAATAGTGAAAATAATTTTAAAATAATACTAATAAGGGTGATAAGAATGATAGAAAATTTAAAAGAAGATATTAATGATAAAGATAAGAATAATAATAATGGTAATAATAATAATAAACTAATTTAAAATAATAATAACATCAATACTAAAACTAATTTAAAATAATGACAAATTAGTGATATTATAATAATTATGATAATGATAATAATAATAAAAATAACAAAACAATATTAAAACAGTGACAAAAAGGGTTTAAAATAATTATTACAAAAATAATTTTTATTTAAAATAATACTAATTATAATCTAATGACAAACATAATAATATAATAATATCCTTAAAATAGCTGTTTTTTACTATTTTCAAAATAATCACATATATACTTAATGTTTTTGAGTCAAAATAATTTTTAACTATGCATAATTCAAATACGAACAAAACAATGTATTATGCGTCGAAAACGGAGCTAAAAAAAAAGTTATGAATTTCTGAAGTTTAAATACAGTAAAAGGATTTAAAAATAATTTAAGATAACTAATATGTAAAACTAATTATAAAAAAAAAAGAAAAAAAAGAATAAAGTAATATTTTCATATTTATGAAATTTAAAGCAATAAAATATAGTGGTAAAATATTTTAATTATTAATAAAATTTTAAGTAATTTGAATAATCAAAATAATTACAATAGTATTTAATTATTCAAAATACCTTTTATATTTAAATAAACATAATAATAATAATAACAATAATAATAATAATAATAATAATAATAATAATAATAATAAATCATAAAACAATAAAAAAAATGAGTTAAAATAATATAATTATTAATATTATAATTAAAATAATAGTATTATAATATAATAGTAATTATAAAATAATATTGAAAAAAGCATTTTCTTACTGTTTTTAAAATAACAAAAAATATAAGTGAAATTTTTATCTAAAAATAATTTTAAATTAAAGATAACAAAAATACGAACAAAACGAGGTATTATACGTATTTTTTGGACAAAAATTAGATTTTTTATGAATTTTTGAAGTTAAAATAGCTTAAAATTGATTAAATCAAATAAATAATCCCAGAAATTCCTCGGTGCGACAAGTGGCGGAACCGGGTTGGATAGCAATGATTGACGCATCATGCAGCAATCAAGGCATCACTCACTTATCCATGTAGGCGTGGATTTAGAGCCGTTCGATCTGCAGATCAACGGTCAGGATTTCACCTAGTTCAAATAGATTAAACCGAAACCCTAGAATAGTATTTCGCTTCGTTCTCACTCGATACTCAACAAAACTTCGCAAAATTTTAAACACAAGTCCTATACATGAACATAAATCATGGGGAAAAATCCGTTTGGAAAATAACCAGCTTTTCGAAAAGCTATTTTACCCTATGTGTTGTGACCTATTCAAAGGGTTTTTGAGAGATCTAACCGTCGGATTTTTGCGTTCTTGGGCTCGTTGCACTCATGGAAGATGCAGGAGTATTTCTTCTCTTGACCTCAAGCTCTGAATCTCCTTGGATCGAGCAAAAATCAGCCTGGAAGGGAAATGGGGCTCGATCTCGCCGGGATCTCGCCGCCGGCGACTCGAGGAGGTCGGGGTTGTGTTGGAAAATGTGGAGGAAGGTCACAGGGTGCTCTCACCAAATATCAGGGCCTGAGGTGGTCTCGAGATCAAGCAAGAGAAAAAAGTCCATAAAAAGACCTAAAAGTTTCTATTTAAACAACCCAAACCTATCATGGACGGCTTGGATCAAATCTAGCTCTAATTGGGAGGGAAATTAAGTTGATTTGAACAAGATTTCAGCTTCAAAACATCAATAGGCTCTTAAATGCATTAAAGGGCTTTTAATTTTAATTAAATAGGCTATTATAACCTGTTTAAGACTTGATTTGACCAAGTCAAACTTTAACTTGGTCAAATCAGTCAAGAGAGCCAAAAGGGGATGAGATTTGAGCCATTGATGGGTTTAAATGCATTAGAAATTGATTTGGGCTCAAAAAGGCCTAACAGGTCAACCACGTTGACCTTAGGCCTGGGTCTGGGCAAAAGCAAGGTCAACAAACGGACCCCCAACAGAAGTGGCGAACAACTAGTGAACCGCTTGTGTTGGCGTTGACCAACTAAGCCACAGAAATTAGAGTAAAGAGCACGAGTAAAAAAGTGCCAAAAAGGTGGAAGAAAAGGTAAGAGACTCATTCCCTGGCCTTATTCTACAACGAGGGCAGAGCTTAAGAGAGAGAGAAAAAATAACAGTACATAAGTAAGGTATCACTGAAATAGTGAACCAGCAGCAGGGTCTCCTCCTGGCCTTACCTTTCAACAAGGGTAGAGCCAAGGATAAAACCAAAGCAAAGAAATCACCGTGAGGGTGAAAAGGAGTCAAGTATTTCTCTCTTAGCCTTACTCTGTAGTGAGGTCAGAGCTGTGGAGAGAACTGAAAGTCACAAGGCCACCACGAGGGTGGAAAAGTAAGGGGGATTCTCCCCTAGCCTTGCCCTGCAGTAGGGGCAGAGCCAAGGGAAGACCCAAAGTAGAGATCACTGTGAGGGTGAAAAAGAAAGTGGGGTGTCTCTCCTTGCCTTGCCCTATGGCGAGGGCAGCTAGAGCTAGAGAAGGGACCAATAGTAAAGCAACAAAAGTAGACCGACTATCTGTCTGACTATATCAAATCAGGAGAATAGAAGGTGAAGGGGGTCCCATCTCCTCCTGCCTATTTTAGGATAGTGGATCGGGGTGACTCAGTATTCGCCTGACCAAATCGGGTCAGCAAATAAAAGAATCACGACACCTGGTGTCTACCTAATCGGAATAACACACTCAAGGAAAAAGGTGGTGAGGAGTTCCTGCCAGGTGCTCTGTCAGATCCTCTCTACCAAGTAAGTAAAACCAGCTTCCTGTATGTTCATTTCAAACAGCAGGATAGAAGGTAAAAGGTCACATCTCCTCCCGCCTATTTCAGGATGGTGGATTGGGGTGACTCAGTATTTTCCTGACCAACTCAAGACAGTAAATAAAGGAGTCACGAAGTCTGGCGTTTGTTTGATCATAACAGGACACTCAGGGAAAGAGGCGAGGAGTTCTTGCCAGGTGCTCTGTCAGGCTCTCTCTACCAAGTAAAACCAATTACCTGCCTGTTCATTTCAAACAATATGATAGAAGGTGAAAATATCCAGCCCCAGTCGATACTTCCGCCTGACCTCAGCAGAAGTAAAGAAGACACATTATGGAAGCCTGGGTAGTCTTTTATAGGACATCCAGAGTAAAACGTCGTTGAGGATGGCCTCCCAGAGACTTTGTCGGGCTCGCTCAACTCGGTAAGTAAAACCAACTACCTGTCTGGCCCTAACTGGGTAGCAAGGTAGGAGGTGAAAAATGATCCCGCCCCTCCTGCTCCTTTCAGAATAGTGGATTGGGGTGGCCACTACTTCTACCTGACCTCAGTAAGAAGCTCATGAACCATGAAATGGAAGTCTGCTTAGTCTTTTACAGGATATCCGAGTAAAGGAGTGTTGAGGAATGCCTCCCAGGGACTCTGTCGGGCTCTCTCAATGGGTAAGTAAAACCAACTACCAGGCTGACCGCATCTGGATAGCGGGTAGAAGGTGAAAAGGATTCCGCATCTCCTGCTCCTTTTGGAAGAGTGGATTGGGGTGGCCACTACTTCTGCCTGACCTCAGCAAGAAGCTTATGAACCACAAAATGGAAGCCTGCTTAGTCTTTTACAGGATATCCGAGTAAAGGTGTGTTGAGAAATTACGCCTCCCAAGGACTCTATCGAGCTCACTCAACGGTAAGGTAAGACCAACTACCTGTCTGTCCATTTCAGACAGCAGGATAGAAGGTGAAAAGGATCCCGCCCCTCCTGATCTTTTCAGACCGATGGATTGGGGTGGCCCACTACTTCTGTCTGACCTCAGCAAGAAGCTCATGAATCACAAACTAGAAGCCTGCTTAGTCTTTTATAGGACATCCGGGGTAAATAGAGTGGTAAGGGCCACCTTCCAGGTGCTCTGGTAAGGCTTCACTTTAATTAAGTAACCTTCAACATCTGCTCCACCGGCTCAGTCTTGCAAATGAAGAAGGGCTAAATACCCACTTAGTCATTTCAACTGAGTGAATAAAGAGTCAAGCTCTGATGATTGCCTGATCACAACAGGACTATCAGAAGAGTGGCGAGGAGTACCTGCCAGGTGCTCTGTCAGGTCCTCTCTACCAAGTAATACCAACTACCTGTCTGTTTATTTCAAACAGCAGGATAGGAGGTAAAAGTCACCTCAACATCATCCTGACACAGATTTGTGCAGGGATGCGAGGGAGAAAAGAGTAAGTAAATGGGATAATTTTAAGGGTAGAGCCACCTAGGGATCACCTTCTAGCACTTTGATAACCACATGGTAGAGGACAAATTGTCGTGGCCATGAGTATCTAAATGCTGTCAGGATCTCCTAGGGAATCCTAACCCCACACAAAAGGGAAGGAGGACATCAGAATGACGTCTCCCAAACAAAGCTGGAAGAGATACACCCTCAATAAAGTGTGTAAAGGGCTAATCTCATTCCAAAAAAGTAAAAAAGAACTGGTGTAGCTATGGGGCACCTCTATTACAAAAGGTAGGACTAAGCCTAGTAACAAAAACAATCCTCAACGAGAATACAGTGGTAAACTCATACCAACTGGTGGGGACCCTGTAAGAAGTGGAAAGAGTATCAAAACATCCAAAGGACCTCTCCAGCAGCTAGGAGTCAGATCTCAATGGGGAAAGAAGTGGTAAAACAAAATCAGGAGAGTTGACTCTCTACTAGAAAATCAAAGCTAAAGAAAGAGGTGATGGCGGGACCTAAGGGATGACGCCCCACATCACCAAGTAAGGGAAAAAGAACCAAAGTAATGAGAGAGCACTCCAGCTACTCAGGGTAACAACTCTGAGTAGGAGAAATCTCACAGTGGTAACACCCACACAAACTAGTGGGACCCTGTGGGATTTAATTTGACCTCAACACATTCATAGGACTAATCTGGAAACTGAGCCTAGTGTATGAATGGTAAGATAGGTCAAAAAAAATAGTAAAGGATTTGATCTTCTGCGAGAATATCGAAGTTCTCATTGTAGTGATGCTAATATCCAAGGCGGGGTATACTACATCACTACAAATAAAGCAGCTCTAGGTAGTAAGGGGACACACTCACTACCTGAGAATAGTAATCATCAATAAGATTGACAAAACATCAAAGGGCCATAGTGGTTACGCCTACCCTAATCAGGTAGGACCCTGTGGGGAGCAAAAGTAATAAAATAACACTCATAGGGCTACTCTAGCAGCTAAGAGTAGGGTATGAATGTAGAAGGTAGGTGAGTAAAGAAACCGAGGAGCTAATTTTTGTCTAGAAAATAAAAGCTCCTGAGGAAGTGATGCTAACATTTAAGAGATGATGTATTACATCACAACTAAGGAAACAACTCTAGGTAGTAAGGGGATATCCTCACTACCGAGGATAGTAATCATGCACGAAATTAATGATTACTGGAAGGGTCATAGTGGTGACACCTACCTTGACTGGGTAGGACCCTGTGAGAAGCAAGAACAACAAGACAATGTTCATAGAGCTACTCTGGCAGCTAAGATAGGGTATGAATGTTGTAGTAGGTCGGTGAAAGAAACTAGGGGTTGATCTTCCGCCAGAAAATCAAAGCCCCTGAAACTGTGATGTTAATACCTGAGAATACAGGTACTGCATCACAACTAAGAAATAACTCTGAGGTGACAAGGGAGCACACTTGACATCTAGTACAATAATCATGAGTGAAATACATGATTATCAGAAGGTCATAGTAGTAACACCTACCCTAATCAAGTAGGACCATGTGCGAAGTAACAATAACACTTACAATATTCATAAGACCACTCTGGCAGCTCAGAGTAGTATATGAATGGGAGAGTAGGCTGCCAAAAGAGGGCAGCAGGGGGTGATCTTTTCTCAAAAAGACCTAAGAAGGTAGTGATGTTGACATCCAAGACTTAGTGTACTACATCACTAGCAGAGAAAAACATTTAGAATCATATAAATTAATCGACCAACTAAGTGGGAACTCAACCTTGAAGAGACCACCAAAATGCTCTCAAAGGAGAAGCAAGAGAAATTTTGGAGAATTTGGGCTCTTAGAGAGTTTTACTGGGTTCCTCCTATGACAAGGGAAACCGGTTTTGCTCTATAAAGAGCTTCCCTCTTTTTATCACATGTATATTTTTTAAATGGGGATTGTGAATGGTTTTGATAACCCAGACCATGTTCACCACATGAACAAAACTGGGAAAGAAATCTAACAGGATATTGTAAAGAATTTAATCATTGGTTTTGATAACCTAGACCACATTCATCTCATGTGAATAAACTGGGGAGCACAATCATATGGAAATTGATGTATAACTAAAATCAAAATTAGGATAGAGGATCAACACTACCGCATCTGACTAGTATGGGATGGTATGGACCTAGTATCCTATCTCCAAAAGAGTCTAAACTAATGGCTCTGACATCCCTGATCACATTCAACTCATATGAACAGACTAGGGGCTACATCTATCAGATCAGGACTAATAGGAAGAAGAAATTCAAATAGTGATAGAGGATCTCTACCACCATACCTGACTGTCATAGAATGGTGTGGACCCAGTATCACCTCTCAAAAGAGTCTAGACTAAAGACTATAACCTCCCCGATCACATTCAACTCACATGAATGGACTGAGGGCTACACCTATCAGATCATGACTGATAGGAAGAAGAAACTCTCATAGGGGTAATGGATCTCTACCACCCCACCTGACTAACATAAGTGGGCAAGGACCCAGTATCCTATCTCTAGAGAGTCTAAACTAATGATTTTGACATCCCGATCACATTCAACTCATGTGAATAGACTGGGGGCTACAACTATCAGAGCAAGACTGATAGGAGGAAGAGAATCTCATAGGGATAATGGATCACTATCACCCCACCTGACTAATATAGGTGGGCATGAACCCAATATCATGTCTCAAAAGAGTCTAATCTAAAAGACTATGACTTCCCCGATCAGATTTTACTTATGTGAATGGACTGGGGGGGCTTCAACTATTAGAGCAGGACTGATAGGAAGAAGAGAATCTCATCCTAGTAGAGGATCAACATCATCGAACCTAACAAATGTAAGAGGGTGTAGACCCAATCAAAAGTGATAAACGGGCACAAATCCCAAAGGAGTTTAGTACTTAACTCCATCTAATCTTAAAAAGAACCTCAATTTAAATTTACTAACTCAGCTCAAGCTCCATACAAGCTAAATCATGACATCTCACTTATATTAGTATTTTCCTCTCTTGAATTGAAATATAATCCAAAAAAGGAATTTAAATTAGAAAAAGAAATTTAATTTTTTTCATTTCTTGTATGAGAGTATACTTCCATATCTTGTAGGATATCAATGTATAATGATGATTTCAAAATCATAATTTTTAGACTCAAGTATCAAAAATATCAAAAGTATATAGATTTTCTGAGATTTAGAGATTTACTAGAAAGGAAAGCCATTTACTTAACACTTTTGGGCTCTTTGAGCCACTTTCTCAACTTTCATGTACTTTGCACAATTCTCATTTACTTGATACACTTTATGTACCTTTCACTTTTGGCGCTTTGTACATCTTTTCATTTTTTGTAACTAACTTCCTTTTCGAAACCTCTAAAAGCAAATTATTTCTCAGTTGTAAGATCATCTTTCAAGTGCCAGAGAAGAAGACTTACTTCTCTTGGACAAAGAAGAATGGTCTACAAAACAATTCTTATCTTCTGATAAGAATGAATAGCTTGATTACGAAAATTATGAAGTTTTATATACCATTATACTATAGTTATCTATGAGATAGAGAATCACAAGATAATAGAGAAATTTTTTACTTATAAATTCAATTTTAATTTGAAAAATATTTTAATTCAAAAGAAGAAACCTCTCTATCCATAGGATGAGATAGAGATATCATACTCTTTTATGAGTCATCATTACAAAGCTAGTAGAAATAAAGGAATTAAGAGTGTCAAAATAAATGAAAAATTATTCTCTTTTTCTTTTATTGATTAATCATCAATATAAGGGAGAACGAGGTCCTTAAGTCTAAGTGCTGGAAGGGGGGCCTGTCTGCCCATCTGATGTTACAATCATTTTTTCTCTTTCACACATCTCTCTAGTACAAATAGAAATCAAAAGAAAATGTGCTCATCTGGCACTACAACAGAAGAAAGGAAAGAAAGATAAGTGCTAACAAAGAAGCTGGAGTGGAACCTGTCGACTTGGCTTTGGGAGGCCTCTTCCCAACTGCCTCTGAACTCTGTATAACTTACTTAATCATCTGCTAGGTCTTCTTGGGGAGTGCTAGCTTCCACTCTATCTCAGAACTATGGAGTGATCTGCCACTACTGCTCTGACTGTAACTCTGACTGTCACTGCGGCTGGAATTGTGGCTAGGACTGTGGTTGGGACTAGAGATCATCTGAACTGTCTGGGTAGCCCTGTTTAAAGGCTGTATCCAATCACTGTCCTAGAGATGGATTTTCCCAGTGGCAATCTGAGTCTGTAAGTGTAAGACTGTGGTGTCCATAGCTACTGATCTCGGAGACCCTCCTGCCTTGGGGTCTTCCCGCTCATCCTGATCCTTAGGCTCTCTCTTCTCATCCGAGTGATCTTGACGGGTAGTCTCATAGACCTGGTGTACTGGTATATCATCATCTGACTCATCCTCGAATGAGTCATCCTCTGAAAAGATCCGACAGAGTGCCTCTATATAGGGACTCATAGGGGAAGTGATCCTATGAGTGCTGGGAGCTAAAGGTGTCTCAACTCGATATAGTGACCCAGCAGAAGTAACTACTATGTCCTCATCACAATTCATCAGGATCGCTTCAGACCTGAGAGAAACTGCTACATCCATCTGATCTATTGCATCAGCCGGCTGGACTGCCTCTGCCAACTACGCTGTCTCATCTGGTCATGCTGCCTCAACTGATTGTACTGAATGTACTAGCCCAGCTGGTCGTACTATCTCGACTAACTGTACTAGCCTAATTGGTCATACTATCTCCACTGACTGTACTGGCTCTACTAGTCGTACTGTCTCCACTGATTGTACTGACTGTACTAGCTCGACTGGTCGTACTGTCTCCACTGACTGTACTGGCTCAACTAGTCGTATTATCTCCACTGACTGTACTGACTTGATTGGTCATACTGTCTCCACTAACTTTACTAGCTCAACATGGGTGTCTGTCTATCCACATCTCCAAACCCGTCTACTATGACAGGGCTCTATATGTGTAACTGGCTGCTCTAGGGATACCACTACTGAACTTACTTGAGGCCAGGCAGGATCCTACTGTTGTCTCCATCCTCGACGATGTGGGCATCGTCCTACCACAGAAGCAACTGCTGGCGGCCTAACTACTGGAGCTGCAGGCTGCTAAGGTGTCTTCCCCCTTTGCCAACTGTAAAGTCTCCTCACAGTCTACCTTAGTAACTAGAAAGCCACCTCGAAAATCTGTTGGAGTATCTTCTCCTGACTGACAGGCCCCCTACCATGATCTAGGAGGACGATGTGTCGAATCCTCTGAGTGAGGGCTCGAACACCAGCGTCCCTGTGGACCCTAGCCAGGGGTAAGGTAGTGGCAACAAGAGGGGCTGTCGCAATGCGAGCAACGTCCTGCTCGTCCCCACTATGTGTCAGCGGTGAGAAGCATCCTCCCTGGACTGCCTCTATCTCAGGAGCTACAACAACCTTTGGAGTAGGCGCAACTACAACTGGTCGTGGTCTTCCCTATTTGGGAGCCATTGTCCTCTGAACAAGCTCCTGGTGAGCTATCACCTCAGCCATCTACTGCCTCTCTATCTCGGATGCAGCTAAATGCAACCTCCTATTCCTATTCCTCTTGGCCCTTCTTCCAAGGGCGAAGGTAGAGGTGGAAGGGACATCTGAACCCACTGCCTGGGTGGCAGGGGGAACAGGGACTACTGGAAGTGTCGGGGTCTGCCCGATAGTCTCAGGGTGAGAAAGCCGAGCAAAAATAGAAATCCGGCCAGAAGAGGACGAAGGCACCTCGGTCTGGGCACCCCTCTTCCTAGTGGAAGCAGGAGGGGGAACCCGAATGCGAGGTACTTTCGCTAGAACAACGGGAGTAACAATAGGAGTAGGCAACCGGCGCTGAGGGGCTGAAGCAACCTGTGTAACAGGAGCGACAGGTGCAGGTCGTCTGAATGCTGGATGAACGGGTGGAATAACTATAGCAGGCTGCCGGCTCTGAGGGGCCGGGGCAACCTGTGCAGCAGGAGCGGTAGGAATTGGATGCCTGACCGTAGGACGAACTGGTGGAATGGGGAGTGGCCTAGGCATTGGTCGCCTAGCCACAGGGTGCAGAAGCTGCACAAGTACAGGAACGGGACGAGCAAGTGCCCGGGCTATCTGCTGAGCAGCTGGTCATCCGAAAGGGCGCATGACTGCGCGTCCTCTCCTCTGAGGAGGAGAGAATGCAGCAGCCTCCGCCGGTGTCGGCCTGCCAAGAGTGACGAAGGCCGAGTCAGTGATGGAACCAAAAGTGATTCCTCCCACTGGCGGATTAGCGAGCAGGGACTCAGGGAGAGTCACCCGCACGTCCGAGCCCAAGCTGAAAGTAACGGAAGGAGCAAACAAAGACATAGCACTGCTGCCAATAAAAGAAATTTGAAAGGTTAGAAATTAGAATTGAAATTATGAAAAAGGAATGAGAATGGATTTGATAAAGATAGATAGGAATGAATAAAGGACGGAATAGCCTGTAAGGCTAGAAAGAAATAGAGTAGGGAAAAATCCTAGTTTAGGGGAAGGAACCCTAACTAAGGAAAGACCCTAACTAAGAGTGAGACGGACCTAATCTAAGGAGTAGCAATCCCGGAGTTCATACAAGAAAGGATAATATATAATCCAAAGATGGAGAGAGAAACCTGTCCCACTGTGGTCACCAGAAACCTATAGACCTCCGAAAGAGCACCGTGCGAACGGGTCAATTGGAAGGGACATATTGGATCGTGCCTACGACTAACCATTGAGGATAGAGGATGTCGCCAACACACCCCGATGGGTAGTAATATATACGACCTAATCACGGTTTCCCCCACCCGATACAACAGTTCAAATGGGGTTTAGTAGATATGGGATCGAGTTTCCCAAGGGCGTAAGCCCCCGTGGTTAATTATATCCCAGGCAAGAGCTTGAGAAAACTCTCGATTAAGGATCATACATTATCCTCTCCTAAAATGGGATTGGCATAGGGGTATAGACTAAAAAGTCCTACTCATAAGGAAGAAAGGTCCGAAGGGCTGAATCAACATGCATGGCTCATACCAGCATTCGGAGGCTCTAGGGCACTAGAGAGAAACTGGAAAAAGAAAATCAAGAACTCAATCACATGCGTGAGAGAAGAGATGGAAGTGGCGTCATCCAGTGACGTAGCTAAGTAGGATTTATAGTCCCTGAAAGGAAGGGACTTACCTACTATTTAAGGCATACTACGCGATCGAATGTAGTAGCCTCGAATCCTAAATCTAGGTTGGGCTTAGTATTCTACGAAACATAGACCCGTGTCCTAGTTAATTCAGTGTAAAACCTGGACTTACCCCGGCCTGGATTGCGGAGCCAGCTAATCACCTAGTTACTTTAAGGGGATTTTTACATACATAATACTTAAAACTTCTCTATTTACTTATCTAACACCTAAACTTTAATATTTACTCTTCTACCACCTAAAAGCTCTATCCCTCCTCAAATATACCACTCTATTTCTCTCCCGTTAGAACCAACCCCCGAAACCTATATTTCGCTGGGGAATACCTTTTCCGAAGATGCGGCGAGGTGCGAAATCCACCATGCTGGCTAAATCCGGCGGTGTCGCTGCAATTCAGCCGCGCAAGAAAGGATTTTGAGCTAAATTCGAGAGGGGCAAGGTATCCGGTAAAAAAAGATGATCTTTTGTGTGGGTACCAGCTGATCGTTATAAGGGATCAAATGGTGTTTGACAGGGAAGATGAATTCGTCGCTGATAGGTTTATTGGAGAGGAGGGGAAGAGGCTTCTGAATTACTTGTACTGGTCGAACGGGCCGGAGACAGGGAATCTAACAGTGGAGAACAAGCAATGCGCGGCTAAAGACCACGTTGTGGCAACCGCTTGTTTCATGGTGGCTGAGATCTTTAGGAGATATGATGACTATGAGTGTGGGGACGGCATGGATTTCACCAAGCTGGAGAAGGCGACCGCCGCCGCCGCTGTTGTCGTTGCCGCCGCCGCCGTTGAACTTCTAAACTGTTTGGGTGGTGGCTTGGAATAAATGGAGTGTTTTTTTTTACCATTGCAACTTCTCCTATCGTCGGTGATCGTCATTAGAGGATCTATTATTTCCCAAAGGCAGAAGCTACGAGAAGACAAAATGATTGCTGTCGTAGAATCGTGTTTCGGATCCATAACGATGAATCATAGGCGCTTATCATTGTAACTTTTCAGAAGAAGCTAATAAAATGAGCGAATCAATGGTGACGTTGGTAGAAAGATTGAGGCTTGCCACCGCCGCATCATCGAAAAATGTATTCCCGAGCGAAATACAGGTTTCCGGGGTTGGTTCTGACGGGAGAGAAACAGAGTGGTATATTTGAAGAGTGATAGAGCTTTTAGGTGGTAGAAGAGTAAATATTAAAGTTTAGGTGTTAGATAAGTAAATAGAGAGGTTTTAAGTGTTATGTATGTAAAAATCCCTACTTTAAAACCATGATATCCAGTCATTTATGAAGGATGGGTGGGTGGTATAGTTATTGGAAGTAGGACTGATATCTAGAGAATTTCCTAAGTGGTCCTGGACTTATGTGGGTCAGATGCTCCTAGCTAATGCAATTAAATTTTATTTAGTTGATTACTAATGCAATGCTTGCTAGTTGAAATATCAGCTCATAAATGCTATAGAATTTTAAAAATAGGCTTAAAAAAATAATTTTTTGAAAACACTGGGTCTCTCTAGGTCCGACACTTCATCCTCATAGGCCAGATTATCTGGACTCTACCCGCAGGCAGGGAGATGTCTTATAACAAGGAAAGAAGGATGCAGTAATATGCATGCGACCCCGGACGGTTCCGATAATTTCCTATGTTCGTTAGATTTCTATGTTATTTAGAACATAAAATTTTAAAATTTAGTTGTGAGTAAAAATTTTTTTATAGTCCTTAGAGAGCCTAACGGAATCCAGGCGAAAGCAAAAACGGCATGTAAGAAAGAAACCTAGAAAAAGCAGGTAATTCTACAGCGCAATCAGGTAAACACATCAATATAAATCCAGAATAATCAACTAAATGTCCATAGGAAAATTAGCCCTTATTAAAACCCAGATATGCAGAAAATAAAGTGGCCGGGCACCACTGCCAACAACCCAAATTTCTAAGCCTATGACATACACAAATGACTTTGAATGAGATATTGGTCTTCAGTCTTCTGAGTGTCTTCTTCTCCTTGGACTTCTTGAAACTCTCCTCCTTGGACTCCTTGGATCTCTCCTCCTTGGAATCCTTGGATCCGTCGTGACTTGAATATCCAAACGAAGAGACAATTCTCCCCTTTGGGGATGATTGCCTTTTCTCTTTGGATATCTAAAGCCATCCAACTCAATCTTCTAAATGGAAGAAGACTCTCCCCTTTAGGGATGCCTTCTTCTTTTGGAATTCGAGTTGGATAAGAATATCCCACTCAGAGTGCATTTTCACAACTCTTAACTATTATTACAAATTTTACATCCATTTGAAAATAAAAAAAAATTCTAGACTCCCTGCATGGTTATCCTAATAAAAATTACAAGCAGTTTATATATGAAAGTAAAGCTCAACCCATTGAAGCTGCGCCAAGCCATGCTCTCAATTATGAGGGCTAAGCAGTCCACCTATAGCAGTTATAATTATTTTTAACCCTCATTTATTTATGGGGGGATGAGCAAGCACCTGTAGAAGATAGTATTAGAAATCATAACGGTGCCCCCCTTTATTAGCTTGAGCATGGTCACATGCGCGGAAGAACAGTATCTATATATATGACGTTCCTAACCTAGGGATAAATCTAGCGCTCATCACATCATCCATAGAGTACAGAAAAAGTAAGCAAACACACAAATCATTTTCAAACAGCATGCAATGAAAACCACGAAAAGCTCCAGCACACAGTAGAAAAATTAAACCCAGTGGCCTAACCTAGATCTAGAAGTGGTGCCCTAGCAAATAATTCTATGTATGTGTAAGGCTGGTGTGGTTTGGATAGGTACTAAGCAGGGTGGTCAGTTAAAGTTATCTAGAGTTCAGTTTGTTGGGGTCTGAAAAGAATATTTTAATTGAAATTTAAATATAAGTGGATTAGGCTCCATTTTAGTTAATTTAGTTTTTTGATCGCTTTTAAAAGCTTTGGGTAGTCATATTTGAAGTTTAAGTTGCATTAACTAATTTTAGAAAGTCCAGGGTACTCTTGGGTGCTAGGTTGAGGGGGTCCAAAAAGTCACTATATAAAATAGGCTAAATCTTGGTCTCCTAATATTTTAGGAAAATACTAGACCTTAAGTGAAGTAGTTAGCCAGGTAGTACACTGAAATCAGAGTTTTCTAGGTAAAGTTATGAATTTTCTAAGTTTCGGGCCCTAAATGAACTATTGTTGACCAAAAAGTTGACTTTTTAATCTAGGTCAGTTTCAAGAAACCTAATATTTTTAATAAATCCTAGGCCATAATTGGAGTCTAATGCAAGTGAGTTTGCCCAATTTGGAATTTTCTACAATTAGTTATGGATTTTCTAAAGTAAGGGTATTTAAGGGAATTTTCTAAATTATCCATTAAAGGGCTGATTTTATTGTTTTGCTTCAAATCAGCTCCAAACTGATTGGAATCACTCCCAAAGATCAGGGATGACCTGAGAAGGTGTTCCCAAGAGTTTGGAGAAAATTTGGGATTTTTAATAATTTTTAATGAATTATTAGGGGCAAAAAAGTAATTTCCACCTATGGTCAAATTAGGGGTAAACCTGAAGTCAAACTAGAAATCCCTATTTATCTAAAGTCAAGGATCATATTCTGGTCAGTTTGAGGAATTATGAGTATTTTTATGACCTAGAATGTATTTATTGTAATTTTTAGAAGGTCTCGGGGCTCTATTTAGCCGGTAAATTAGGGTTAGTTAATTAAGGGGTCAAACAAGCCCTAAAAATTTCTAGAAAATTCTAGGAGGTTTATGATATTGCTAAGTTTAATCTTTGAGGTTTTCATGTCAATCAGTGATCTACCCTAAGCCCTAAAAAATTTTTAAGTTTGCTAGATGGGTCCTTAATTGTTGTCCTTAGGGTGTCGCTACGTTATAATGGTTTAAATAGAGTTTTACACTAACCCTCAAGGTAATAGATCCATAGGAAATATATAAAAGTAATAAACCCACCATGTCCATAGATCTAGGAGAGCCTAAACTAAGTGCTTGTGGTGCAACCTACACATGCAATCTACGACAAACGAAAAGTATGAATAACGAAGGGATTAGTGAACGATTGGAGCTCAACCATCCACTAATCCACTTTCCCATGATTGCTCTTCACAAGTAGGATCTATGTTTAAAATTTTATGTAGTAAGTCTCCCAAAATTAGGATTTAATTATAAGTAGTTTTTTAAAAATAATTTTAAAAATACCTATAAGTATAAATATATATTTTTGGAAAATAAAGTAATTAAAGATAAGTCAATTCATAATTCATAAGTATAGGGAGACCCACTGACCACCCAATAGAGATCTCAAAACGATTTGAAAATAGTTTATAATTTCAAAATAATCATAATAATAAATATTTAAATAATAGGGAAAATACTCAAAATAGCAATCTAAGAAAAAAATCTATCCAGACAGCAAGAATTAGGTTTTGAAAATAATTTTAAAATAAAGTAGGTATTTTTTTTTGAAAAGAACGGGGGTTGCACGCCGAAATCCAATTTAAAATGGAAAAGATATGATTTTTTAAAGTTTAAAATTATTAAAAAGTAATTTTTAAATAACAATAATAATAATAGTGAAAATAATTTTAAGATAATACTAATAAGGGTGATAATAATGATAGCAAATTTAAAAGAAGATATTAATGATAAAGATAATACTAATAATAATGGTAATAAAAATAATAAACTAATTTAAAATAATAATAACATCAATACTAAAACTTATTTAAAATCATGACAAATTAGCGATATTATAATATTTATGATAATGATAATAATAATAAAAATAACAAAACAATATTAAAACAGTGACAAAAAGGGTTTAAAATAATTATTACAAAAATAATTTTTTTTTAAAAATAATACTTATTATAATCTAATGACAAACATAATAAAATAATAATATCCTTAAAATAGCTATTTTTTACTGTTTTCAAAATAATCATATATATAACTAATATTTTTGGGTCAAAATAATTTTAAATTATGCATAATTTAAATACAAAGAAAATAAGGTATTATGAGTCGAAAACGGAGCTAAAACGAACAAGTTATGAATTTCTGAAGTTTAAATACAGTAAAAGAATTTAAAAATAATTTAAGATAACTAATATGTAAAAATAATTATAAAAAAAAAGAAAAAAAAGAAAAAAATTAATATTTTCATATTTCTGAAATTTAAAGTAATAAAATATAGTGGTAAAATATTTTAATTATTAATAAAATTTTAAGTAATTTGAATAACCAAAATAATTACAATAGTATTTAATTATTAAAAATATCTTTTATATTTAAATAAATATAATAATAATAATAATAATAATAATAAATCATAAAACAATAAAAAAATGAGTTAAAATAATATAATTATTAATATTATAATTAAAATAATAGTATTATAATATAATAGTAATTATAAAATAATATTAAAAAAAGCATTTTCTTACTGTTTTTAAAATAACAGAAATTCTAAGTAAACGTTTTATCTTAAAATTATTTTAAATTAAAGATAACAAAAATACGAACAAAACGAGATATTATACGTATTTTTTGGTCAAAAATTAGATTTTTTTTGAATTTTTGAAGTTAAAATAGCTTAAAATTGATTAAATCAAATAAATAATCCCAGAAATTCCTCGACGTGAGAAGTGGAGAAACTGGGTTAGATAGCAATGATTTCCGCATAATGCAGCAATCAAGGCGCCACTCACTTATCCATGTAGGCATGGATTTAGAGCCGTTCGATCTGCAGATCAACGGTCAGGATTTTACCTAGTTCAAATAGATTAAACCGAAACCCTAGAATAGTATTTCGCTCCGTTCTCACTCGATACTCAATGAAACTTCGCAAAATTTTAAACACAAGTCCTATACATGAACAGAAATCATGTGGAAAATCCGTTTGGAAAATAATCAGCTTTTCGAAAAGCTGTTTTACCCTATGTGTTGTGACCTAATCAAAGGGTTTTTGAGAGATATAACCATCGGATTTTTGCATTCTTGGGCTCGTTGGACTCGTGGAAGATGCAGGAGTATTTCTTATCTTGACCTGAAGCACTAAATCTCCTTGGATCGAGCAAAAATCAGCCTGGAAGAGAAATGGGGCTCGGTCTCGCCGGGATCTCGCTGCCGGTGACTCGAGGAGGTCGGGGTTGTGTTGGAAAATGTGGAGGAAGGTCGCAGGAGTGCTCTCACCAAATATCAGGGCCTGAGGTGGTCTCGTGGTCATGCAAGAGCAAAAAGTCCATAAAACGACCTAAAATTTTCTATTTAAACAACCCAAACCTATCTTGGACGGCTTGGATCGAATCTAGCTCTAATTAAGAGGGAAATTAAGTTGATTTGAACAAGATTTCAGTTTCAAAACGTCAATAGGCTCTTAATTGCATTAAAGGGCTTTTAATTTTAATTAAATAGGCTATTATAACTTATTTAAGACTTTATTTGACCAAGTCAAACTTTAACTTGGTCAAATCAGTCAAGAGAGCCAAAAGGGGATGAGATTTGAGCCATGGATGGGTTTAAATGCATTAGAAATTGATTTGGGCTCAAAAAAGGCCTAATAGGTTAACCTAGGTTGACTTGGTCAACCAGGTTGACCCTGGGCCCGGGTCTGGGAAAAATCAAGGTCAACAAACGGACCCCCAACAGGAGTGGCGAACAACTAGTGAACCGCTTGTGTTGGCATTGACCGACTAAGCCACAAAAAGTAGAGTAAAGAGCACGAGTAAATGAGTGCCAAAAAGGTGGAAGAAAAGGTAAGAGACTCATTCCCTGGCCTTATCCTACAACGAGGGCAGAGCCTAGGATAAAACCAAAGTAAAGAAATCACCGCGAGGGTGAAAAGGAGTCAAATATTTCTCTCTTAGCCTTACCCTGTAGTGAGGGCAGAGCTGCAGAGAGAACTGAAAGTCACAAGGCCACCACGAGGGTGGAAAAGTAAGGGGGATTCTCCCCTAGCCTTGCCCTGCAGTAGGGGCAGAGCCAAGGGAAGACCCAAAGTAGAGATCATTGCGAGGGTGAAAAAGAAAGTGGGGTGTCTCTCTTTGCCTTGCCCTATGGCGAGGGCAGCAAGAGCTAGAGAAGGGACCAACAGTAAAGCAACAAAAGTAGACCGACTATCTGTCTGACAATATCAAATCAGGAGAATAGAAGGTGAAGGGGGTCCCATCTCCTCCCGCCTATTTTAGGATAGTGGATCAGGGTGACTCAGTATTCGCCTGACCAAATCGGGTCAGCAACTAAAAGAATCACGACACCTGGTGTCTGCCTAATCGGAATAACACACTCAAGGAAAAAGGTGGTGAGGAGTTCCTACTAGGTGCTCTGTCAGGTCCTCTCTACCAAGTAAGTAAAACCAGCTTCATGTCTGTTCATTTCAAATAGCAGGATAGAAGGTAAAAGGTCCCATCTCCTCCTGCCTATTTTAGGACGGTGGATTGGGGTGACTCAGTATTCGCCTGACCAACTCAAGATAGCAAATAAAGGAGTCACAAAGTCTGGCGCCTGTTTGATCAGAACAGGACACTCAGGGAAAGAGGCGAGGAGTTCCTGCCAGGTGCTATGTCAGGCCCTCTCTGTAATATCAAGAATCTGCTCCTGGATCGTCCAGGACGATCTGTGGAATTTTGCTCCAGAATCTGCTCCAGAATTTGCTCCAGGTGATTTTCTGTACACATCGTCCAGGCCGATTGAAGAAATCGTCCAGGCCGATCGGCACTGTAGAAAATATCGGCCTGAGACTAGTTCTGGGAACAGTCCAGGACGATCCAAATTGGTCTGATCGTCCTGGGACGATATGGCGATCGGCCGGGCCTATCTGAAGATTATAAAGCTGATTTCAGTCGTTTTGAAGAGAGAGAAAATTTTTATAAAACGAAAATATCAGCCGAGGAGAGAGAAAGTCGAGGGCAAATTTGGAAAAGTTGATTTTCGGACGACGCGGAGCCGTTTTCGTCCGAGGAGACTGTTCAGGATATTGCTGTACGCAAGGTAAGGCACATTCCGCCTTTCTCAATTTTTAGAACCGTCGTGTTTGGCGGTGTTTTCTGTCCGGATTTCGTTTCCGTTAATGATTTTTGTCCGTATCTTTTGATTGGCTCAATTTTTACCGCGTAACTTTCTGTATATTGTTGGCGTGCCGAGTGTGCACATTTTGGTTATTTTCTGAAGATTTTTGTCCGGGTATTTTTGATTCGACGGTGTTTTTCGTCGATTAGATTTTTCTGTGTATTCTGAAATTATCTGTGCAGTAGAATAAATGTTCTGAAATGTGATTATCTATATTCTGTGCGAATTTGGTGAATTTTGATTTTCAGGAAAAATTGTGTAAATTCCGTATACTGCCGTTGTGCTGCCCGATTTTTGTCTGATTTCTGATTTGCCCGGATTTATTCTGAATTGAAATGCTATCTGTATATACTATAAAAAGGGAGTTATAAGGGGCCTGGATCCTATGAGATTCAGTTAGTGTTTGGGAAATCTGAAATGAGCTCAAATATGAAATCTGATATCTGTTCTGTTCCGGATCCGAGGAAATCTGTTTAGGTGCTATAAGAACTATATATATGTATTCAGGTACGATAAGTACATTTGTTCTGGTGCTATAAGCACATCTGTTCTGGTGCCGTGAGCACAAAGGGAGGCATAAGGGGCCGGAATCCGTAGAGATTCCGTCAGTGTCAGGGAATTTAGCTATTAATTATATATGATTCTGATTCTGATATGACTCTAATTCTGATATGATTCTGATTCTGATATGATTCTGATTCGATGCTGATACGATTCTGTTTTGATACGATATGAGCTGAATTTCTGATTTATGTACGATTCTGACTCTGTGAATTTAATCTGTTCTGATTTGTACTCTGATGTGATCTGATCTGTACGATTCTGATTCTGATTTCAGTACGAAGATTCTGATTTCTGTCTGATATGTTTGGTTTTGGATTCTGAGAATTTTGATTGGAGGTTTGTTGCTTTGCTGAGCTATTGAGCTCACTCTTGTTTTCTGGTGGTTTTTCAGGTTCTGGGAAAGGGAAGGAAGTCCAGGACTAGATTTCAGAGTCTGATCAGTATAGGTATTTTGTACTTTTGATTTTTTTTATACAGTCATGGCTCTTTCTGTTTTATTTTTCTGTCAGCCATGTACTGTATTTGTAGATGATTGTTTTGAGGAAAAGAAAGAAAAATATAGATGATTTGTTCCGCTGCATTTGATGTTCTATAGTAGCTCTGTGTGTTTGTTTTGTGTATAACATTTTGGAAGATTCAGTTCAGTAACCAATTCCAAAGCTAGATCCTGGTTAGTCTGTTAGGCTGGTCGCAATCCGGCTCGGGCGGGACCCGTCCCCGTCGGGTCGGGTCGTGACACTCTCTACCAAGTAAAGCAAACTAACTGCCTATTCATTTCAAACAACATGATAGAAGGTGAAAAGATCCAGCCCCTCCTGCTCCTCTTAGAATAGTGGATTGGGGTGACTCGATACTTCCGCATGACCTCAGCAGAAGTAAAGAAGACACGAAGTGGAAGCCTGCATAGTCTTTTACAATACATCCGGAGTAAAAATTCATTGAGGATGGCCTCCCAGAGACTCTATCGGGCTCGCTTAACTAGGTAAGTAAAACGAACTACCTGTCTGGCCGTATCTGGGCAGCAGGGTAGAAGGTGAAAAAGGATCCTGCCCCGCCTGCTCCTTTCAGAATAGTGGATTGGGGTGGACACTACTTCTGCCTGACCTCAGCAAGAAGCTCATGAACCATGAAATGGAAGCCTGCTTAGTCTTTTACAGGACATCCGAGTCAAGGGGTGTTGAGGAATGCCTCCCAGGGACTCTGTCGGGCTCTCTCAATGGGTAAGTAAAACCAACTACCTGGCTGACCGCATCTGGACAGCGGGTAGAAGGTGAAAAGGATCCCGCCTCTCCTGCTCCTTTTGGAAGAGTGGATTGGGGTGGCCACTACTTCTGTCTGACCTCAGCAAGAAGCTTATGAACCACGAAATGGAAGCCTGCTTAATCTTTTACAGGATATCCGAGTAATGGGGTGTTGAGGAATTGCGCCTCCCAAGGACTCTATCGGGCTCACTCAACGGTAAGGTAAGACCAACTAACTGTCTGCCCATTTCAGATAGCAGGATAGAAGGTGAAAAGGATCCCGCCCCTCCTGATCTTTTCAGACCGGTGGATTGGGGTGGCCCACTACTTCTGCCTGACCTCAGCAAGAAGCTCATGAACCACAAACTAGAAGCTTGCTTAGTCTTTTACAGGACATCCAGGGTAAAAAGATTGGTAAGGGCCACCTTCCAGGTGCTCTGGTAAGGCTTCACTTTAACCAAGTAAGCTTCAACATTTGCTCCACCAGCTAGGTCTTGCAAATGAATAAGAGCTCAATACCCACTTTGTCATTTCAACTGAGTTAATAAAGAGTCAAGCTTTGATGCCTACCTGATCACAACAGGACTATCAGAAGAGTGGCGAGGAGTACCTGCCAGGTGCTCTGTCAGGTCCTCTCTACCAAGTAATACCAACTACCTGTCTGTTCATTTCAAAAAGTAGGATAGGAGGTAAAAGTCACGTCAAAATCATCCTGACACAGATTTGTGCAAGGATGCGAATGAGAAAAGAGTAAGTAAATGGGATAATTTTAAGGGTAGAGTCACCTAGGGAACCCCTTCCAGCGCTTTGATAACCACATGGTAGAGGACAAATCATCGTGGCCATGAGTATCCAAATGCTGTCAGGATCTCCTAGGAAACCCTAACCCCACACAAAAGGGAAGGAGGATATCAAAATGATGTCTCCCAAATAAAGCTGGAAGAGATACACCCTGAATAAAGTGTGTAAAGGAGTAATCTCATTCCAAAAAAGCAAAAAAGAACTGGAGTAGCGAGGAGGCACCTCTACTACAAAAGGTAGGACTAAGCCTAGTAACAAAAACAATCCTCAACTAGAATACTGTGGTAAACTCATACCAACTGGTGGGGACCCTATAAGAAGTGGAAAGAGTATCAAAACATCCAAAGGACCTCTCTAGCAGCTAAGAGTAAGATCTCAATGGGAAAAGAAGTGGTAAAACAAAATCGAGAGAGTTGACTCTCTACTAGAAAATCAAAACACAAGAAAGAGGTGATGGCGGCACCTAAGGCACGACGCCCCACATCACCAAGTAAGGGAAAAAGAACTAAAGTAATGAGAGAGCACTCCCTCTACTCAGGGTAACGACTTTGAGTAGGAGAAATCTCACAGTGGTAACACCACCCACACAAATTAGTGGGACCCTGTGGGATTAAATGTGACCTCAACACATTCATAGGACTAATCTGGCAACTGAGCTTAGTGTATGAATGGTAAGATAGGTCACAAAAAGTAGTAAAAGAATTGATCTTCTGCGAGAAGATCGAAGTTCTCAAAGTAGTGATGCTAATATCCGAGACGAGGTATACTACATCTCTGCAAGTAAAGCAGCTCTAGATAGTAAGGGGACACACTCACTACCTGAGAATAGTAATCATCAATAAGATTGACAAAACATCGAAGGGCCACAATGGCAATGCCTACCCTAATCAGGTAGGACCCTGTTGGGAGCAAAAGTAACAAAACAACACTCATAGGGCTACTCTAGCAGCTAAGAGTAGGATATGAATGTAGAAGGTAGGTGAGTAAAGAAACCGAGGAGCTAATTTTTGACTAGAAAATCAAAGCTCCTGAGGATGTGATGCTAACATCTGAGAGATGATGTATTACATCACAACTAAGGAAACAACTCTAGGTAGTAAGGGGACATCCTCACTACCGAGGATAGTAATCATGCATGAAATCAATAATTACCAGTAGGGTCATAGTGGTGACACCTACCCTGGCTGGGTAGGACCCTGTGAGAAGCAAGAACAATAAGACAACGTTCATAGAGCTACTCTGGCAGCTAAGAGTAAAGTATGAATGTTGTAGTAGGTCGATGAAAGAAACTAGGGGTTGATCTTCCGCCAGAAAATCAAAGCCCCTGAAATTGTGATGTTAACACCTGAGAATAGAGGTACTACATCACAACTAAGAAAATAACTCTGAGGTGAAAAGGGAGCACACCTGACACCTACTATAATAATCACGAGTGAAATACATGATTATCAGAAGGTCATAGTAGTAACACCTACCCTAATCAAGTAGGACCATGTGCGAAGTAACAATAACACTTACCATATTTATAAGACCATTCTGGGAGCTCAGAGTAGTATATGAATGGGAGAGTTGTCTGCCAAAAGAGGGCAGTAGGGGGCGATCTTTTCTCAAAAAGACCTAAGCCCTGAAGGTAGTGATGTTGACATCAAAGACTTAGTGTACTACACCACTAGCAGAGAAAAATATTTAGAATCATATAAATTAATCGACCAACTAAGTGAGAACTCAACCTTGAAGAGATTACCAAAGTGCTCTCAAGGGAGAAACAAGAGAAATTTTGGGGAATTTGGGCTCTTAGAGAGTTTTACCGGATTCCTTCTGTGACAAGGGCAACCAGTTTTGCTCTACTAAGAGCTTCCCTCTTTTTATCACATGTATATTTTTAAATGGGGATTGTGAATGGTTTTGATAACCCAGACCATGTTCGCCACATGAACAAAACTGGGAAAAAAATCTAACAGGATCTTGTAAAGAATTTAATCATTGGCTTTGATAACCTAGATCACATTCATCTCATGTGAATGAATTGGGGAGCACAATCATATGAAAATTGATGTATAACTGAAATCATAATCAGGATAGAGGATCAACACTACCGCATCTGACTAGCATGGGATGGTATGGACCTAGTATCCTATCTCCAAAAGAGTCTAAACTAATGGCTATGACATCCCTGATCACATTCAACTCATATGAATAGACTAGAGGCTACATCTATCAGATCTGGACTAATAGGAAGAAGAAATTCAAATAGGGATAGTGGATCTCTACCACCATACCTAACTGTCATAGAATGGTGTGGACCCAGTATCACCTCTCAAAAGAGTCTAGACTAAAGACTATAACCTCACCGATCACATTCAACTCATATGAATGGACTGAGGGCTACACCTATCAGATCATGACTAATAGGAAGAAGAAACTCTCATAGGGGTAATGGATCGCTATCACCCCACCTGACTAATATAGGTGGGCATATACCCAGTATCCTATCTCTAGAGAGTCTAAACTAATGATTTTGACATCCCCGATCACATTCAACTCATGTGAATAGACTGGGGGCTACAACTATCAGAGCAATACTGATAGGAGGAAGAGAATCTCATAGGGATAATGGATCACTATCACCCAACCTGACTAACATAGGTGGGCATGAACCCAATATCATGTCTCAAAAGAGTCTAATCTAAAAGATTATGACTTCCCCGATCAGATTCAACTCATGTGAATGGACTGGGGGGGGATTCAACTATCAGAGCAGGACTGATAGGAAGAAGAGAATCTCATCCTAGTAGAGGATCAACATCATTAAACCTAATAAATGCAAGAGGGTGTGGACCCAATCAAAAGTGATAAACGAGCACATATCCCAAAGGAGTTTAGTACTTAACTCCATCTAATCTTAAAAAGAACCTCAATTTAAATTTACTAACTCAGCTCAAGCTCCATACTAGCTAAATCATGACATCTCACTTATATTAGTATTTTCCTATCTTGAATTGAAATATAATACAAAAAAGGAATTTAAATTAGAAAAAGAAATTTAATTTTCTTCATTTCTTATATGAGAGTATACTTCCATATCTTATAGGATATCAATGTATAATGATGATTTCAAAATCATAATTTTCAGACTCAAGTATCAAAAATATTAAAAGGATATAGATTTTCTGAGATTTTGAGATTTACTAGAAAGGGAAGCCATTTACTTAACACTTTTGGGCTCTTTGAGCCACTTTCTCAACTTTCATGTGCTTTGCATAATTCTCATTTACTTGATACACTTTGTATACCTTTCACTTTTGGCGCTTTGCGCATCTTTTCATTTTTTGTAACTGACTTCCTTTTCCAAACCTCTAAAAGCAAACTATTTCTCAGTTGTAAGATCATCTTCCAAGTGTAAGAGAAGAAGACTTACTTCTCTTGGACAAGGAAGAATGATCTACAAAACAAATCTTATCTTCTGATAAGAATGAATAGCTTGATTAAGAAGATTATGAAGCTTTATTCATCATTATACTGTAGTTATCTATGAGATAGAGAATCACAAGATTATAGAGAAAATTTTTACTTATAAATCCAATTTTAATTTGAAAAAGATTTTAATTCAAAAGAAGAAACCTCTCTACCCATAGGATGAGATAGAAAGATCATACTCTTTTATGAGTTATCATTACAAAGCTAGTAGAGCTAAAGGAATTAAGAGTGTCAAAATAAATGAAAAATTATTCTCTTTTTCTTTTATTGATTAATCATCAACATAAGGGAGAACGAGGTCCTTCAGCCTAAGTGCTGGAAGGGGGGCCTATCTTCCCATCTGAGGTTACAATCATTTTTTCTCTTTTACACATCTCTCTAGTACAAATAGAAATCAAAAGAAAATGTGCTCATCTGGCACTATAACAGAAGAAAGGAAAGAAAGATAAGTGCTAACAAAGAAGCTGGAGTGGCAACTATCGACTTGGCCTTGGGATGCCTCTTCCCAACTGCCTCTGAACTCTGTACAACTTACTTAATCATCTGCTAGATCTTCTTGGGGAGTGCTAGCTGCCACTCTCTCTTAGAACTATGGAGTGATCTGCCACTACTGCTCTGACTGTAACTCTTACTGTCACTGCGACTGGAATTGTGGCTAGGACTGTGGTTGGGACTAGAGATCATCTGAATTGTCTGGGTAGCCCTGTCTAAAGGCTGTATCGAATCACTGTCCTAGAGATGGATCTTCCCAGTGGAAATCTAAGATCAGTATCCATAGCTACTGATCTTGGAGACCCTCCTGCCTCGGGGTCCTCCCGCTCATCCTGGTCCTCGGGCTCTCTCTGCTCATTCGAGTGACCTCGACGGGTAGTCTCATAAACCTGGTGTACTGGTATATCCTCATCTAACTCATCCTCGAATGAGTCATCCTCTAAAAAGATTCGACGGAGTGCCTCTATGTAGGGACTCATATGGGAAGAGATCCTATGAGTGCTAGGAGCTAAAGGTGTCTCAACTCGATCTAGTGACCCAACAGAAGTAACTACTACGTCCTCATCACAATTCATCGGGATCGCTTCAGACCTGAGAGAAACTGCTACATCCATATGATCTACTGCATCAGTCGGCTGCACTGCCTTTGTCAACTATGTTGTCTCATCTGGTCATGCTGCCTCAACTGATTGTACTGACTGTACTAGCCCGATTGGTCGTACTGTCACGACTAACTGTACTAGCTGTAATAGCCTAACTGGTCATACTGTCTCCACTGACTGTACTGGCTCTACTAGTTATACTGTCTCCACTGATTGTACTGACTGTACTAGCTCGACTGGTCGTACTGTCTCCACTGACTGTACTGACTCAACTAGTCGTACTGTCTCCACTGATTGTACTGGCTTGACTGGTCATACTGTCTCCACTAACTTTACTGGCTCAACATGGGTGTCCGCCTATCGATGTCTCTAAACTCGTCTACTACGACGGGGCTCTGTACGTGTAACTGGTTGCTCTGAGGCTACCACTACTGAACTGACCTGAGGCCAGGCTGGCTCCTGCTGCTGTCTCCGTCCTCGACGATGTGGGCATCGTCCTACCACAGGAGCAACTGCTGGAGGCCTAACTACTGGAACTGCAGGCTGTTAAGGTGTCTGCCTCCTTTGCCAACTGTAAAGTCTCCTCATAGTCTGCCTCAGTAACTAGAAAGTCACCTCAGAAATCTGTTGGAGTATCTTCTCCCGACTGACAGGCCCCCTACCATGAGCTAGGAGGATGATGTGTCAAATCCTCTGAGTGAGGGCTCGAACACCAGCGTCCCTGGGGACCCTAGCCAGGGGTAAGGTAGTGGCAACAAGAGGGGCCGCCGCAATGCGAGCAACGTCCTCCTCGTCCCCACTATGTGTTAGCGGTGAGAAGCATCCTCCCTGGACTGCCTCTATCTCAGGAGCTACAACAACCTCTGGAGTATGTGCAACTACAACTGGTCGTGGTCTCCGCTATCTGGGAGCCATCATCCTCTGAACAAGCTCCTTATGAGCTATCGCCTCAGCCATTAGCTGCCTCTCTATCTGGGATGCAGCTAAATGCAACCTCCTATTCCTATTCCTCCTGGCCCTTCTTCCAAGGCCGAAGGTAGAGGTGCAAGGGACATCTGAACCCACTGTCTGGGTGGCAGGGGGATCAGGGACTACTGGAAGTGCCGGGGTCTGCCTGACAGTCTCAGGGTGAGAAAGCCGAGCAAAAATAGAAATTCGATCAGAGGAGGGCGAAGGCACCTCGGTCTGGGCACCCCTCTTCCTAGTGGAAGCAGGAGGGGGAACCCGAATGCGAGGTACTTTCGCCGAAATAATAAGAGTAACAACAGCAGCAGGCTATCGGCGCTGAGGGGCAGGAACAACCTATGCAACAGGAGCGATAGGTGCAGGTTGTCTGAATGCTGAACGAACGGGTGGAACAACTGTAGCAGGCTGGCGGCGCTGAGAGGCTGGGGCAACCTGTGCAGCAGGAGCCGTAGGCACTGGACGCCTGACCGCAGGATGAACTGGTGGAACGGGGAGTGGCCTAGGCACTGGTCGCCTAGCCATAGGGCGCACGGGCTGTGCAAGTACAGGAACCGGACGAGCAGGTGCCCGGGCTGTCCGCCGAGCAGCTGATCGTCCGAAAGGGCACATGACTGCGCGTCCTCTCCTCTGAGGAGGAGAGAATGCAGCAGCCTCCGCCGATGTCGGCCCGCCAAGAGTGACGAAGGCCGAGTTAGTGATGGAACCAAAAGTGATTCCTCCCACTGGCGGATTAGCGAGAAGGGATTTAGGGAGAGTCACCCGCGCATCCGAACCGAAGCTGAAAGTAACGAAAGGAGCAAACGAAGACATGGCACTGCTGCCAATAAAAGAAATTTGAAAGGTTAGAAATCAGAATTGAAATTATGAAAAAGGAATGAGAAAGGATTTGATAAAGATAGATAGGAATGAATAAAGGACGGAATAGCCTGTAAGGCTAGAAAGAAATAGAGTAGGGAAGAATCCTAGTTTAGGGGAAGGAACCCTAACTAAGGAAAGACCCTAACTAAGAGTGGGATGGACCTAATCTAAGGAGTACCAATCCCGGAGTTCATACAAGAAAGGATAATATATAATCCAAAGATGGAGAGAGAAACCTGTCCCACCATGGTCGCCAGAAACCAATGGACCTCCAAAAGAGCACCGCGCGAACGAGTCAATTGGAAGGGACAGATTAGATCGTGCCTATGACTAACCATTGAGGATAGAGGCTGTCGCCAACACACCCCGATGGGTAGTAATATATACGACCTAATCACGGGCTTCCCCCACCCGATATAATAGTTCGAATGGGGTTTAGTATATGTGGGACCGAGTTTCCCACGGGCGCAAGCTCCCGTGGTTAATTACATCCCAGGCTAGAGCTTGAGAAAACTCTCGATTAAGGATCATATATTATCCTCTCCTAAAGTGGGATTGGCAAAGGGGTATAAACTAAGAAGTCCTACTCATAAGGAAGAAAAGTCTGAAGGGCTGAATCAACATGCATGGCTCATACCAGCATTCGGAGGCTCTAGGGCACTAGAGAGAAACTGGAAAAAGGAAATCAAGCACTCAATCACATGCGTGAGAGAAGAGATGGAAGTGGTGTCATCCAGTGACGCAGATATGTAGGATTTATAGTCCCTGAAAGGAAGGGACATACCTACTATTTAAGGCATACTACGAGACAGAATGTAGTAGCCTCGATTCCTAAATCTAGGTTGGGCTTAGTGTTCTACGAAACATTAAGACCCGTGTCCTAGTTAATGAAGTGCAAAACCTGGACTTACCCCGGCCAAGATTGGGGAGCCAGCTAACCACCTAGTCGCATTAAAACCATGATATCCAGTCATTTATGAAGGATGGGTGGGTGGTACAGTTATTGAAAATAGGACCGACATCTAGAGAATTTCTTAAGTGGTCCTGAACTTATGTGGGTCAGATGCTCCTACATGATGTAATTAAATTTTATTTAGTTGATTACTAATGCAATGCATGCTAGTTGAAATGTCAGCTTATGAATGCTATAGAATTTTAAAAACATGCTTATAAAAAAATAAGTTTTTGAAAAGACTGGGTCTCCCTAGGTCCGGCACTTCATCCTCATAGGCCAGATTATCTGGACTCTACCCACAGGTAGGGAGATGTCTTATAACAAGGAAAGAAGGATGCAGTAATATGTATGCGACCCCGGACGGTTCTAGCAATTCCCTAGGTTCGTTAGATTTCTATATTATTTAGAACTTAAAATTTTAAAATTTAGTTGTGAGTAGAAAAATTTTTATAATCCTTAGAGAGCCTACCGGAATCTAAGCGAAAGCAAAAATGGCATGTAAGAAAGAAACTTAGAAAAAGCAGGTAATTCTACATCCCAATAAGGTAAACACATCTATACAAATCCATAATAATCAACTAAATGACCATAGGAAAATTACCCTTATTACAATCTAGATATGCAGAAAATAAAGTGGCCGGGCACCACTGCCAACAACCCAAATTTCTAAGCCTATGACAAACGCAATTGACTTAGAATGAGATATTGGTCTTCAGTCTTCTGGGTGTCTTCTTCTCCTTGGACTCCTTGGATCTCTCCTCCTTAGACTCCTTGGATCCGTCGTGACTGGAATATCCAAACAAAGAGACAATTCTCCCCTTTGGGGATGATTGCATTTTCTCTTTGGATATCTAAAGCCATCCAACTCAATCTTCTAAATGGAAGAAGTCTCTCCCCTTTAAGGATGCCTTCTTCTTTTAGAATTCGAGTTGGATAAGAATATCCCACTCAGAATGCATTTTCATAACTCTTAACTATTATTACAAATTTTACATCCATTTGAAAAAAAAAATTTTAGACTCCATCCATGGTTATCCTAATAAAAATCACAAGCAGTTTATATATGAAAGTAAAGCTCAACCCATTGAAGCTGTGCCAAGCCATGCTCTTAATTATGAGGGCTAAGCAGTCCACCTGTAGTAGTTATAATTATTTTTAGCCCTCATTTATTTAGGGGGGGCTGAGCAAGCACCTGTAGAAGAAAGTATTAGAAATCATAACGGTGCCCCCCTTTATTATCTTGAGCATGGTCACCTACGCGGAAGAACAGTATATATATATATATATGACAATCCTAACCTAGGGGTAAATCTACCGCTCATCACATCATCCATAGAGTACAGAAAAAGTAAGCAAACACACCAATCATTTTCAAACAGCATGCAATGAAAACCACAGAAAGCTCCAGCACACAGCAAAAACATAAAACCCAGTGGCCTAACCTAGATCTAGAATTGGTGCCCTAGCAAACAATTCTATGAGTGTGTAAGGTTGGTGTGGTTTGGATTGGTCTTAAGTATGGTGGTTAGTTAAAGTTATCTAGAGTTCAGGTTTGTTGGGGGTCTGAAAAGAATATTTTAATTGAAATTCAAATATTAGTGGATTTGGCTCCATTTTAATTAATTTAGCTTTTTGATCACTTTTAAAAGCTTAGGGTAGTCATATTTGAAGTTTAAATTGCATTAACTAATTTTGGAAAGTCTCGGGTCCTCCTAGGTGCTAGGTTGAGGGGGTCCGAAAAGTCACTATGGGAAATAGGCTAAATCTTAGTATACTAATATTTTAGAAAAATACTAGACCTTAAGATAAGTAGTTAGCCAGGTAGTACACTGAAATCAGAGTTTTCTAGGCAAAGTTATGAATTTTCTAAGTTTCAGGCCCTAAATGAATTACGGTTGACCAAAACATTGACTTTCTAATCTAGGTCAGTTTCTAGAAACCTAATATTTTTAATAAATACTAGGCCCTAATTGAAGTCTAATGCAAGTGAGTTTGCCAAATTTGAAAATTTCTACAATTAGTTATGGATTTTCTAAAATCAGGGTATTTAAGGGAATTTTCTAAATTATCCATTAAAGGGCTGATTTTATTGTTTTGCTCCAAATCAGCTCCAAACTGATTGGAATCACTCCCAAAAGTCAGGGATGAGCGGAGATGGTGTTTCCAAGTGTTTGAAGAAAATTTTGGATTTTTAATTATTTTTAATGAATTGTTAGGGGCAAAAAAGTTAATTTCCACCTAGGGTCAAATTAGGGGTCAACCTGAAGTCAAACTAGGGATCTCTATTTATTTAAAGTCAAGGATCAGATTCTGGTTAGTTTGAGGTATTATGAGTAATTTTTTGACCTAGAATATATTTATTGTAATTTTTAGAATGTCTCTAGGCCCTATTTAGCCACTATATTAGGGTTAGTTAATTAAGGGGTCAAACAAGCCCTAAAAATTTCTAGAAAATTCTGGGAGGTTTATGATGTTGCTAAGTTTAATCTTTGAGGTTTTCACGTCAATCAGTGATCTACCCTAAGCCCTAGAAAATTTCTAAGTTTGCTAGACGGGTCCTTAATTGTTGTCCTTAGGGTGTCGCTAGGTTATAAATGTTTAAATAGAGTTTTACACTAACCCTCGAGGTAATAGATGCATAGGAAATATATAAAAGCAATAAACACACCATGTCCTTAGATCTAGGAGAGCCTAAACTAAGTGCTCGTGGTACAACCTACACGTGCAATATACGACAAACGAAAAGTAAGTATGAATAACGAAGGGATTAGTGAACGATTGGAACTCAACTATCCACTAATCCACTTTCCCATGATTGCTTCTCACAAGTAGTATCTATGTTTAAAATTTTATGTAGTGAGTCTCCCAAAATTAGTATTTAATTATAAGTAGTTTTTTAAAAATAATTTTAAAAATACCTATAAGTATAAATTTATATATTTTTGGAAAATAAAGTAATTAAAGATATGTCAATTCATAATACGTAAGTATAGGGAGACCCACTGACCACCCAATTGAGATCTCAAAATGATTTGAAAATAGTTTGTAATTTCAAAATAATCATAATAATAAATATTTAAATAATAGGGAAAATACTCAAAATAGAAATCTAAGACAGAAATATATCTATACAGCAAGAATTAGGTTTTGAAAATAATTTTAAAATAAAGTAGGTATTTTTCTGAAAAGAACGAGGGGTTGCATGCCAAAATCTGATTTAAAATAGAAAAGATATGATTTTTTGAACTTTAAATAACAATAATAATAATAATAGTGAAAATAATTTTAAAATAGTACTAATAAGGGTGATAATAATGATAGCAAATTTAAAAGAAGATATTAATGATAAAGATAATACTAATAATAATGGTAATAATAATAATAAACTAATTTAAAATAATAATAACATCAATACTAAAACTAATTTAAAATAATGACAAATTAGCGATATTATAATAATTATGATAATGATAATAATAATAATAATAACAAAACAATATTAAAACAGTGATAAAAAGGGTTTAAAATAATTATTACAAAAATAATTTTTATTTAAAATAATACTAATTATAATCTAATGACAAACATAATAAAATAATAATATCCTTAAAATAGCTATTTTTTACTATTTTCAAAATAGTCACAGATATACCTAATATTTTTGGGTCAAAATAATTTTAAACTATGCAGAATTCAAATATGAACAAAACAAGATATTATGCGTTGAAAACGGAGCTAAAACGAAAATGTTATGAATTTCTGAAGTTTAAATACAGTAAAAGGATTTAAAAATAATTTAAGATAACTAATATGTAAAAATAATTATAAAAAAAAGGAAAAAAAGAATAAAATAATATTTTTATATTTATGAAATTTAAAGTAATAAAATATAGTGAAAAAATATTTTAATTATTAATAAAATTTTAAGTAATTTGAATAATCAAAATAATTACAATAGAATTTAATTATTTAAAATACCTTTTATATTTAAATAAATATAATAATAATAATAATAATAATAATAATTTAAAATAATAAAACAATAAAAAAAGTGAGTTAAAATAATATAATTAAAATAATAGCATTATAATATAATAGTAATTATAAAATAATATTAAAAAAAAAGCATTTTCTTACTGTTTTTAAAATAACAGAAAATATAAGTAAACTTTTTATTTAAAAATAATTTTAAATTAAAGATAACAAAAATACGAACAAAACGAGATATTATACGTATTTTTTGGTCAAAAATTAAATTTTTTATGAATTTTTGAAGTTAAAATAGCTTAAAATTGATTAAATCAAATAAATAATCCCAGAAATTCCTCGGTGCGACAAGTGGCGGAATCGAGTTGGATAGCAATGATTTCCGCATCATGCAACAATCAAGGCGCCACTCACTTATCCATGTTCGCTTGGATTTAGTGCCGTCCGATCTGCAGATCAACGGTCAGGATTTCACCTAGTTCAAATAGATTAAACCGAAACCCTAGAATAGTATTTCGCTTCGTTCTCACTCGATACTCAACGAAACTTCGAGAAATTTTAAACACAAGTCCTATACATGAACAGAAATCGTGGGGGAAAATCCGTTTGGAAAATAATCAGCTTTTCCAAAAGCTATTTTACCCTATGTGTTGTGACCTATTCAAAGGGTTTTTGAGAGATCTAACCGTCGAATTTTCGTGTTGTTGGGCTCGTTGGACTCGTGGAAGATGCTGGAGTTTTCTTATCTTGACCTTGAGTTCCGAATCTCCTTGGATCGAGTGAAAATCAGCCTGGAAGGGATGTGGGGCTCGGTCTCGCCAGCATCTCACCGCCGGCGACTCAAGGAGGTCGTGGTTGTGTTGGAAAATGTGGAGGAAGGTCGCAGGAGTGCTCTCACCAAATCTCAGGCCTGAAGTGGTCTCGAGATCAAGCAAGAGCAAAAAAAACATAAAACGACCTAAGATTTTCTATTTAAACAACCCAAACCTATCATGGACGGCTTGGATCGAATCTAGCTCTAATTGGGAGAGAAATTAAGTTGATTTGAACGAGTTTTCAGTTTCAAAACGTCAATAGGCTCTTAAATGCATTAAAGGGCTTTTAATTTTAATTAAATAAGCTATTATAACCTATTTAAGACTTGATTTAACAAAGTCAAACTTTAACTTGGTCAAATCAGTCAAGAGAGCCAAAAGGGGATGAGTTTTGAGCCATGGATGGGTTTAAATGCATTAGAAATTGATTTGGGCTCAAAAAGGCCTAATAGGTCAACCTAGGTTGACTTGGTCAACCAGGTTGACCCTGGGCCCGGGTCTGAGCAAAATCAAGGTCAATAGCTGCATTGCACATTGAAGGTAATTAAAGGGATACAAATTAGAATATCTTTTTTTTTTGGCATACATTTTTTAGGCAATCTTTTATAATTTATCTTATTTTCCAACAAAGCCTTACTTCTATCCCCATTTATAAGTAGGGAGACAAAGGAAAGCTTATAAGAAGAGAATAGTCTTGACCTCGGTACATTCAAGCAATAAAATCACATATATTCTTTAAATTTTATAGCCAATCTTATGAGAAAGCTTCTTGTATCACCCACAAAAAAAATTAGCTTCAACATCATAAAAGGTGTGGTGAACGTGGAATGATGTTAGGAATTTGAAGCCAAGCCTTGCATTTATAGAATACAGAGCAACCAAAACATATTGGTAGATGTTTGAATACTAGGGGAACCTTTTTTTTTGATAAACTACATTTTGCATTAAAAATAAAAAGAAAGATCCCTAATACAAACTACTAAGTGATAGAATACCTATCACACTCCTCCTTCAACAAAGAAAAAAACAAAGTAGGAACCTTATTACAATCTAACACTTCCTAAATGAAATCACCTTCCAAAGCATAGTTAGCACAAAAATCTGCTAACTTATTACAATTTCTATTAGGAAAATGAAATAAAAGATTATCAAAATCTTTAAGAAAGGACAAGTCTTTAATGTCATCCCCATTAAAATTCGTAGTGTTCTTCTCATGTGATTCTTGTAGATACTTGAGAATGTTGGAGTTATCTCCTTCAATAATTAAGCCTTTCACATCGAACATACATTTTGGTAGAACTTTCTTTAAGGAACAGAAAGCCAATAATTCCAAACATCCAATATCCCAATGTATGAGTTTAAAGCCATATGCCAATAAAAATCTTGTCTTATGATCTCTAAAACTTCCTCCACCGCCGCTATATTAGAATTTGAAAGAGAGGCATCAATGTTAACCTTAATCTAATCAGGAGGAGGGTGCCAATAAAAAGAATTTAGCTGATGCTGATTAACACCCTAGTGGTCGGAGTAGTGATTAAGATTAGAAGAGATTGAAACTGAAGCAATTGCATTAGAAGCTATAAAAGAAGATCCATATTCCTTTCCACCATGAATAGCCAAGTTCCTACTTTTCCAAGAGAAAAAAACCAAACCACAATAGAGATAAGAAATAAAAGGATTTGATTTGGAAAGCACCTTCAGGCCTTTTGTACAATCCCCAAATGTAAAAACAGTAGGAATAAAAAATCCCCATATGTTTACCAATTCAATTGACACAATGAGTTGGGAGCATTTAACAACCAAATTTTTACATTTTCCCTCACATTACACTCTCTTGGACATGAATTATGATCCAAGATCCTTCTATCATAAAGAAAACCCCTCGTTGGAATAGCATTTTTCCAAAGTCTCCACCAAAATAGCTCCAACTGAGAAGATAATTTCAAGCTTTTCGCCTAAGTCCAATACTCCGTCTCAAGCTATTATTCTGCAGCTGAATCCAGTGCCATATTATTAATGGACTTACCAGTAAACTTTCTCATGAGTTCAGCCTATCATTCACTACATCAGGCAATATTTGTTTGAATTATGATCTCAACCAAATCCATTCCAAAGTAATTGATCAACACCTCATTGTTCCACTTACCTTCCTCAATGAAATAATCCAATGTAGGGAATTCACCATCCAAAATAGCAACAAATGTAGTCCATTTATAAATTAGCTTATCCAATAACCAAACGTCACTTAAGGTGTTAATTGCTGACCCGGTAGCAATTTCCCATCTAACTAATGGCCAGAGACAAACAACACCATTATGAAGAATTTTCCAAGTGATTGAACATATTGTGATAGAATTTCCTTGCTAAATATTATGGCCATACTTAGTAGATAATGACTTGTTGAGCAAAGAATCCTTTTTGTTCAAAAAAATCCAAGCAAACTTAGCTCTCACCAGTCCATAAATGGAAGCAACCGATTTAATACCTCTTCCTCTAGTAATAGATGGTTTGTAAAGTTCCTTCTAAGAAATATAGTGTAGTCCTTGGCTCCCTCCTTGTTTCCTCCAAATAAAATTCGTACACATCTTATCAATTTCTTTTAAGAAGCTTGAAGGAACTAATGAATGCATTACAAAAAACACTGGAATAGACATTACAACTAATTTAATTAACACCAACTTCCCTGCCAAAGAAATAGAGTTATTTCCCCATGCATTCATGTTACAAGCCACATTCTCCACCAAAAATTGGAAATCATGGGATACCATACTCCTCAAGCCAAACTTAATGCCCAAATACCCCAATTCCTTCAACTCCTTAGGTACCCCAATTCCTTCAACTCCTTAGGTACCCCAATTCCTTCAACTCCTTGTACCCAAATAGCTTTAATACAGGTTTTCTCTTGACCCTTTGAATCGATTTTCTAAAAATAATGGAAGATTTTTTAATATTTACCTTTTGACCAGTCCAGTTGCAAAAATCAATGATAATCCTTCTAATTTTCTTCAAGCACCTGGTGTTTCCTTTAGAAAACATAAGAACATCATCCGCAAATAAAAGGTGAGAAACCCTTGGAGCATTAGAAGCCACTTTGATACAAAAGTTCTTCCCTTTGTGATAGAAAGCATTAGACAATAGTTGAGAGCATACTATAAAAAGTTATGGTGAAAGTGGACATCCTTGCCTAAATCCACTTGTAGCCTAAATCCATTTTGAATTTCTATCATTAATCAAAATAAAATTTTTTGATTTTTCCACACATTCGATCACAAGCTGAGAAAACTTGTAAGGAAATCCAAAATACTCCATCATCTGCCTCAGAGTATCCCATGACATGCTGTCGTAAGCTTGTTCCATATCAACTTTAATAGCCACCAATCCTTTTTTTGATTTAGAATATCTGAATTTGTAAAAGAGCTCCTGAGCAAGAAGAACATGATTTGACAAAGATCTTCCCTTTATAAAAGTATTTTGCACTTCAGAAATCAAAGAATCCATAACCCTTGTCAACTTATTTAATAAAACCTTCGCAACAATTTTGTAAATAGAAAGAAAAAGACTAATTGGCTGAAAATTAGAAGGGCTTGAGGGATTATTGATTTTAGGAATGAGGACTAATAAAGTATCCTTCCATTTGGAGCACATCTTGCTTGTCTCTAAAAATTACCGAATAGCCTTCCACACATCTTCTCTAATAATTTTCCAATAAGCTTTAAAAAATGAATAAGTGATACCGTCAGAACCTGGTGAAACATTCCCTCCAAGTTCCCTAGCAACATTTTCAACTTCTTCAATCACAAAATTAGAATTTAGAAATATGAAGGAATCCAGGCTTAAAACATTCAAAGCAGAAGGCCAACCCCTGAGGTCACAATCCCTGTATCTCCATTTGTTATTAAATAAATTAAGAAAAATTCCTTCAATATCCGATTGCTCCTCCTTAAGGCAGCAATTATCATCCTTAACATGGGAAATGAAGTTAACATTTCTCCTACCGTTAGCATAGGAGTGGAAAAAATTAGAATTCATATCACCTTCCCTTTCCCATTTCACCTTTGCTCTTTGCCTCCACCATGTGCTCAACCCAGCAAGAGTGACATTCAGCCCAGTTCTCTTTTATCTCAGCAACCAAAGATTCTCATATAATAATCCACTATCATTGGCCTTTTCCATTTGAATACCTTCTATTTCCTTCTTTAGTGATTCCTTTAAATCTACTAATTTCTTGAGTTTTGCTCTACTCCAAAAATGATTCCTTTAAATCTACTAAGAAATTTTTGTTAATCACCTCTATAGCATCTCACCCGGTGGACTTGCTCCAAGACTTGTTCACAATAACAAATGAAGCCCGATATGATATCCAAACATCCTCAAACCGAAGCGCTCTATTATTGCAAGTTTCCACATTAAGAATCTTCAAGACAATAGGGCAATGGTCCGTAGCAATCCTCACCAAATGACTGATAGTAGCTTGTTAAATCACTTCCAAAGCTTTGGAATTCAAAAGACACCTATCAAGCCTCTCCAAAATTTGAGCACTTCCACTTTTTATTGTTACACCAGATATACTTAAGTCCAACTAATCCCACATCATGAAAATCATTCTGATTCATAAATGATTTCATCTCTTGAGGACCTAAAGAATAAGAAAACTTCTTACCTCCCCTCTTCTCTTCTTGAGCCAAGATGCAGTTGAAATCTACTCCTTAAATCGAAGGAAGTTCCAAATTAGAATTCCTTTCCAAGCACTCCCATAACCTTCTCCTTTTATATAATCCTTGTTGTCATAAACTGTAGAAATTAACCAACTGGCTTTATTAACTACATTCAAATTTCCCACCACACATTGGGAAGAAGATTCAATAACTGAGAATGAAGCCAAGTCAAATTTCCAAAGCACCAATATTCTACCTGATAGTCCTTCAGATGGAAGGAAAAAACAATCCCAATTTTTCCCCATCACTTTATTAACCTCACATTTAACCATGGAGGCAATTTTAGTTTCAACAATTCCAACAAAGAATACATCCCACTCTCTAACAAACTCCTTCAAATAAAGAGAAGCTTCTCTTTTGTTTGCCCCTACAATTCCAAAATGCTATAGCACTCATTTTTCCACCATGGTGGATGGACCCCTGCCTCTTTTTTAATCACACCCTCCACCTTCTAAACCACCCCTTCCCATACTTCCAACCAATTACACAATACTATCCCCACCATTTTCTTTTTTCTCAACTAAAAATTCCTGTATTGATTTAAACCCTTCAGAATTTTCCACTTCCCCCTCCTCCATCTGAGACCTAACTTTTTTCACCAACCCAGGTTCTTCCACTCCCCCATCTTCCTCACAATAAGACTCCAATAAATTAAATTTATTTTCTTCAATGAAAGGGACTAAAGAGGGACAGATTTTCTCCAAATCTGAATTAGAAGAAGGTTTCAATCCTCCTCCATCAAGAGCTGAATGGTCGACATCTTCTTTCGGGTTGCATTCCTCGGAGACTTAATTAAGCTCCCCAATTTATTCTTCAATAACTACAGGTAATCCCACAACACTCTCTTTCTCAATATCAGGTTAATTGAAAGATGAAGTCTTAACTTCCGCATGGTTTACATTGTTTATATTTTTATGTACATTATTCTGTAAAGTTACAAACCCCTTCTTTCTCTTCCTTTTATCTACTAGGACCCAAGGTCCATAAGAAGAACCATTAACTTTCGCAAAAGACCCTAGCTTTTCCAAGCCATTCCCCTGTCCATCAATCTTAGTTATTCCTTCCCCTCTAATATCCTTCTCCACCATGTCACAACCATTGACCAAATGTCCTACTTTTCCACATTTGAAGCAAAAGGAAGATATATTCTCATACTCAACTTTTTGAAAAATGAACTTCCACACCTTCCACCCACACGCCAAAGGCAATTGTTTATCAAGTTCCACTCTAACACAAACTCTTGCAAATTCCCTCCTTCCCCATTGAAACATGTCTCCATCAATAAGAAGAGGTTTCCCAATCAATGAAGCAATCCTAGCCACATTAATTTCGTAACAATAAAAGAGAGGTAAAATGGGCATCCTAACCCAACCGAGGATTATAATCCTTTTTAGAGAATTGTTTGAGAACTTAGGATTCCATTTGCATGTCGAGACCCACTATATGTCCATTTCCAAACCAAGGTCATCCCGTAAGAACCTCTTCCATAGCATTATCCAAGAAGAATGAGCATAAGACCCAACCTTGTCCTAAAATTGTTAGATTAAATTTACCGTACTTATTCCATTGGCGACGTAGTTCCTCAGCAACCACATTGATTAGAATGTTCCTTCCAAAGACTTTCACCACCACCGAAAGCTTTAACTTTTCAACATTACTTTATACATTTGGTTTAAACAATTTGACCGGTACCCCATCCTCTGTCAAGAAAAATTCTTCATTTGATAGATTAAATTTGATATACGGATGCTTAACCCAGGGATTAATAGGGGCTTTCCAAAGAAATACATCGGTAGCAGTAGGACCAACCACAAGACCATCACTATCCATATTTTTGTCTTGGACATTATTTCAGATATCTAGTGCGCCTTCCTCCAAACCTTATGTTCCCATTACAACAACAGTTTTTGGCACTCCATTCCCAAATCTACTTACAATAAGCTTCATGCTTGAAGATGAAGATGACTCAAAATCCTTTGGCTTGGACATAGAAACCTTCCGAGGAGTACTTGATTGCAAATTGTCCATAATTTCCTTCCCTTTTCATGTCACATGAATCATTGACTTCACCGGAATACTAGTAGGCTTCTTAATAAGCAATGGGGCAAATTTATATGAGCCGAACATAAGAGAACTAGTGTCAGAATCCAAAGATTCAGAATTTTGAATAACTACTGTTGGCTGATATTCCGATATGACTAGACTTCCCTCTAATGCAAGAGGAATGCGACTAGGTGAACGAGGATCAATAGCATACTTCCGACCGCCTGATGCTGGACGATCTGCTGTCATCGCCGAAAATTCTGCCAAGTAGAGGAATTTGAATTTTCGAAAAAACTCTACTCAAAACCTGGAGCTTCTCTCTCTACCTTTCTCTCTCTTCACTCTTTTCCTAGGGGAACTTAGCCTCAACTCTAATGAAGGCATCCATAATAACAAACTCGGGGAACATCCGAACATGTACCCCATATGGAATTCGTCCCTCATGAGAGATTCCTCCTTTATGGTGAACACTTTCGTCTATCTCTTGAAAATTTTTGCTTTTTAGCTTAAAAAAATCAATTAACTTAAATTGATGGAAAATATTATTGTTTAAATTTATAACATATATTTTTAAATTTATATGCATCAAATTACACCCACTTTGTTATTTCTTTTGTCTTAGTGCAAAATTTATATTATGTCGTATAAACTTATTCTTATCAAATGAAAAGTGCTAAGTTTGTTACACATTTCCAATATATTTCTTTATGATAATCACGTTTGTAAACCAAATAATTTTTATAGAACAAGAGGCTAAAAATAATTTTGTGAAATTCACTCCATTGAAATAGTGGAAGTTATGTTTAAACAATGATTTTTATTAAGTGATATATAGAAGGTGAAAAAGGCTGAGTAAGAGTTGTGGAAATATTCTAAAAATAATTTTGCCATCCACACATTCCTAAGTTCAACACAAACATTTTGCTTGATAAACTTGAGGATGTACTTGGCACAATAGCTTATCAGCACAAAATATTCTACACTAAGAAAACAAAAACATATAAAGTATATTTCATTCAATAGTTTTTGAAGGAGACTAAAGTTTTTTATAGTGTTGGAAGGAATTATTATCTTTATTTACTGGACCTTCTTTGCTAAAAATTTTCATGCTAAAGAGTCGTCATAAAAACTTTATGACTAAATTTATGTATTTACCTTTTATGTTATTTTTCTTCGAAGCCTTGCCTCCACCCCCATCTATAAATAAGATGTTAAAGGAAAGCTTACAAGAAGGGATTTGTGTTGACCTCTCTAGTTTTGAACAATAAAACCATCGATCCTCTCTCTTATTTTCTCCTCCTCTCTCTTTTATGGTCTCTATTTCTCTTAGCCACTTTTAAGAATAAGATCTATGAATCACCCACGGAAAAATTTGGATTCAAAAGTCCTCAGTTTAGCTAGTCTTGATAATAAAGTCAAGTTGTCTCCTGTAAATAAATTTGGATTCAACATAGTACTCTCATAAAAAAAGGGTTTGTATAATTTTGACTTAAATTTGATTATGATGAATTTTTATCTATTGAATTAATTTTAATATATTGCAACACATAATCAATCAATCAAGATTTGAATTACAATCATCTCAATCTATTCCAACCAATATAAAACTCATTTTAACTAAATTTAGGATAGAATATATTTACTCAAAATTTCTCCAACTCGCACCAACATTCATCTTCCTATGAAGTTAGATAAAATACATAAAAATTTTATCTTAATTTCCTTTTTTCTGTCTTCATCCTGTTATCAAATCCTACCACCGTCAAACTAATTTAAATCCTTAGTTCAACACGGGATTGAGATTCAACATGAACTGCAGCAATCATCATTGCAGCAATCATCACGGGATTCAACATGAACTGACAACAGAATATTCATTGCTTCTACTTGCCGCTGGAATTCAAAAATAACTATCTCCAACCGTTCAAAGTTTCACTTAAGAATTAACAATGAATTCAAAGGAATAGATCAGTTAATGATCAGTGATCCATGACAGCGAAAAGAAGTTTTTTATTTTCATGTTGTAGCTACGAGGAGATTGGATGGAGAGCATAACCATCAGGATATATACATCATCATAGTAAATGTGACCAATACAGCTCAGGTATATTAAGGCTACGATGTTTAAACCCCCACAAATAGAAATCTCATCAGTTACAAATTTGATTTCAATACTTAGTTCTTTCCATAAGTGTAAACCTAACTTAGCCTAGCAAGAAACCTTACCTTAGCCTCTTAGAATAGGTTGAATAGGACTAACCTTGGAAGGACCATATATTGCATCATTCAATTTTAAATCAAATTAATTTTTGTTTATTTATTTATTTTTATTTTAGGGAAAACACATAGAGGGGCCTACGCATTAATTCAGGAAAAAATTACACGGTCCTTAAAGAGACCTCAAGCTCACTAATGCTCGAACAAGTTACAAAAAGAAAGGAAAAAAGAAAACCTAAAAGCTCGAGGTCTCTGCTAAGTAAAATTACAATTAACCCTATGTACAATCTACGGTGCACAAGGACGAGCACCCAATAAGTTGGAAAGAACCAAAAAGCGGCAACCATATCTAGTTTTCCTTCCAAAGTGAGCACACTACGAACACCTGCACTAACAAAATTCTACAAAAAAGGATGAATCCCAAGATAGACATAGCAAAAAATGAAAGCAAAGTCTAGCAAACCAATCCCAGCAGTTATCAACAAAATAGGTTCTAAAAGAGCAGAACTAGGTATTAACAATTACCAAAATAATATCCACCAAATATCAGGTATACCACAACATCCAGACACGGGAACAATTACCAAACCAGAGGCAAACAAGACCAACAACAATGATACCGTAGACGAAGGGCACTAGATAACAGAGGGCCAGAACAAGACAAATCACCATGGAAATAGCAAGATCCCGAACCACTCGGATGGCATCACCCACTAGCAACACCGAGACAAAACAACACAGAGTATAATTACCAAACCAGAAAATAAGCCCAACTGGAAAAAAAATAACAACAAGAAAACCACAACACCACTCAACATGGTAAAGCATAACCCCGTGAGATAGCCTAGGCCCCCAAACACATGAGTGCTAAGACAACAAAAATTAGAGCCCAAAAACCCAGCAAAATAAGGAATATAGATGTTCTAGGAATAAGAGCAGCACCACTCAGCAAAATCAACAACAGAAGAGCTCCTAGAACCCCCCACTTGCAACACCCCAAAGCCCTCCATGATAGGCCTTTTAAAGTTCACCGAGCAGCACGTAGTGTAATTGATAGTTAAGAAATAACCCCACTGGAAAACCTCAACATCAAAGATATTACAACAGGATAGAACCAAGTAACAGAACCAAAGGGTTAAAAACATAACAGCACATGAAAAGCAAGCCCCCCAAACATTTGAAAGACAGCAACAAAAAAAAAAAGCCATAAGACCCAATAGAATCCGACACTGAGAGGCTCCAAAAAAAACCCACCAATAAAAGCCCAAAACATCCAGGGAAAACATATTGGGACTCACCGAGAAGAAGAATATGCTGGCACCCAAAGAGAAAAAATGCAACGAAAGAAAAACCTCAATAGGGCTAACCTCCAGCAAACCAAACAAGAGAGCACCCCCAAGACAAAAAAGAAAGGACCCATAATTTACAGCAAACTAACCACATGAAAACCTAGCATAAGAGATACAAATTTTATCTAATCTTAAAATCCCTTTTAAAGGGAAAGGAAAGTTAGCAGCATAAAAATTAGTGAAGCAAACCAAATCACACACAAAGTTGGCAAGACAATTAGCACAGACATTCCCCTCCCTATACACATTAGAGAAGGAAATATTAACAAAGATCAACAATTATTTAATCTCTCTCACAAGATAAAAAAGCACAGGATTGCACACCGAATCCTCCACTTTATTTAAACATTAAATACTATAAGTAGAGTCAACTTCAACCCCCATGTTAGAAATATCAAGGGACATACAGAATCTCATCCCATAAAGAATAGCAAAGAGGTCAGCAAAGTTCACATTGCAGTTCTATAAGGGACCCGTAAAAGCCATAACAATACTCTCATGGCTATCCCTGATAATCCCACCACACCCCGAGATGGAACCTTTAGCAACACCACCCACATTCAATTTCTAAGAATTATTAAAGGTTTGACCCAGTAAACATACTTAGGTTCAAAAGGAGTATGATCCTCTTCCAACCTGAGGCCTAAATCAGAAGCAATAAAGTAATAATTCTCAAAGTTCTTGATAGATATTAGATTAAAAGAAAAAGGCTCAAAACTTTGTCATTCACATTTTTTATAATCCTATGATGGTTTATACCAACACCAATAAAAAGAAAGTTAATCCTATCTATCCATAAATACCACAAATCAAGAGAAGGAATAAAATTTCTAATATGACCCTTAGACTTGACAAACCAAGAGTTAAGTATAGCATTAATAGACATATTTGTATTAAAGAAATTTAATTTGAAAATATCATAAAAAAAAGTCTAGGTTTTAACAGTTAAAGGATCCGAAAGAAAAATATGATGCATATTCTCCACATTATAACAACATTGGCATTTGGACGACAAAATAAAACCCCTTTTAGTTAAGTTATCATCAGTAGGAATGAAAATATATAAAATTCTCCAGACAAAAATAACTACAGTAGAAGGAATACTTTATGCCAAATCATGGAAAAAGTATTAGTAACAACATTCTTAGTTCTAAAAGCATGCCATGCAACCTTTAATCTAAAAGCCCCATCTTTAGACAAATTTCATAATAAAAGATCCTTCAAATCAATGTTCAGGGGGAGGTTAAAAATTTGTTGGATAATTGAATTAGGAATCACATTTACAAATTCATCATAATCCCAAAAGTTATCAGTAATTAAAAAAATTCACCTTAACCACAATAGTGGAAGAAGTATTAGTAATAGATTCAATGGAGTGATTACCCAACCAATGATCTTGCCAAAAGAAGTTGTTCCCACCACCAAGCCCCCGAGAGAGATGAGGTTGAACAACCCATTTAACCTTTCAAAGTCACTGCCACACTTTAGAGTCACCTTTGTTAAAGGAGAAAATAGTGGGATACTTACCCACGTAATATTTGGCAAACATAAACTTAGCCTAAAGGCTCACTTTAGCTTGAAAGGTAAACAACAACATGAAAGAAAAGGCATAGGACAAGTTAAACATACACTTACAACCCAAGCCACCCTCATCCAACACACCACAACACTTGTCCCAAGAGGAATAAATAATTTTGGAATTATTATTAGCCCCTTTCCAAAAAAATTTATTGAAAAGTTTATCTATTGCAAACCGTTTGAGTAGGCTGAAGAGTTTGGAAAGAATAAAAAGGGAGAGAGAAAAGAACAATTCTAATGATAGTAAGCCTACAACCAAAACTCAAAAAAATAGAATCCCAGGACAAAAGCTTATTATGCACTAAAGTAATCAAAACATCAAAAAGAAAAGTTTTCTTTCTACCTTTAAAAAGAGGAATCCCAAGATACTTAATAGGTAAGTGGTCTTGTGCAAAACCAGTCAGGCCTTTGATAGCCATATTACGAGCATTAGACACTTTGTTGGAGGCAATAAACCAACACTTATGCTTGTTCAATAAGAGCACACTAATAATTTCAAAGTTGTGTAAGAAATCCATAAGTCTATTAATCCTATTAAGAGAAGCATTCGTAAAATAATAAAATCATCGGCAAAACATAAGCGAGAAATAAGAAAGCCCCCAAGGTTCTAAAATAGAGGCTAGGGTGACTCTCAAAGAGGTTGGCAAGCCCTCTAGAGAGATACTCAGCCACAATAATGAAAAGAGCAGGAGAAATAGGGTCACCCTATCTTAAACCAAAAGAGGATTTAAAAAAACCAAAGCTCTTGCCAATAATAATAATAGAAAAATAAGAATCTTCAATGAAAGTTCTGATAAGATTAATAAAAACCAAATTAAAACCAAATAAATGTAGAATATTATAGAGAAAGTTCTAATCAATGTTGTCATAAGCCTTAGAAATATCAAATTTTAACATAATGTTACTACCTCTCGCCCTATCATTTAGGTCATGACAGAATTCTTGAGCCAACAGAATATTATCAATGATAGCCTGACCTTTAACAAAACCCATTTAATAGGGAGAGATAATTTAAAAAGAGTAAAGGTTAAGAGACCCATAAGAATTTTAGAAATCAACTTACTAAAAATGGTGCAAAGACTAATAGGTCTAAAGTCATTTCAATTACTAACAGCGTTGCTTTTGGGAATGAGAGTAATAGAAGTAGATGTAAAAAATTTAGGCATAGTGTGGCTAGTAAAAAAAATCCAAAATAGCAAAGTAAGGATTAGTACTAATAATATGCCAAGTTTTCTAAAAAATATATTGGTAAAATCTTCCCGCCAAGAAACAGAGTCACCATTCATGCCATAAACAATCTCTTTAAATTCCTCTAAGGGGTTATATAAAGAAAATCATTATCTTCTTGTGAGATGATTAGGGATAATAGAGGGATTATTAATATGCCTAGGAGTAAAATCCTTATTGAACCAGTTTAAAAAAAATTAAACTGCGAAATCAGCAATTTTCTCAACATCCTCAGTAACAGAACCATCCTCACGATTGGTTTTATTAATGGAGTTTTTGGTACGTTTCCTCTTAACCAAAGCATGAAAATACTTGGTGTTGTTAACACCTTCAACAAGGTGCTTCACAACCACTTTTTGTTTCCAAAAAACTTTCTTGTAAGCTTGTAATTTAAAGAGGCACTCTTTAGCCTCCCTAAGCAAAACAAAATTATCATTAGTAGGAGACATTTGATAATTAAATTCAAAAGTGTTCACTCTATCTTCTGCATTCAAGATATTGGAACAAATATTTAAAAAAAAAATTATGATTCCACTAATTGATGACTTGTTAGATTCTTTTTAATTTAAATCAAAATCTCTTCATGCCTAGAACAGAGCTATCTTTTTTTTTTCTTTTTTTTGAAACTTGCAAATTGCATTAAAAAAACAAAGCTAGATACAATTTAAAGAAAAGGCTCACATTCCTTCTTCAATAAACAACTAAGAGAAGAAGGGATGTTAGCAAAAGAAGAACTATCAAAACAAATATTATTCTCTAAAGACAAAGTAGCACAAAGGTCGGCTACCTTATTGCAATCTCTATGAACATGATGAAAAAATTACCTCATTGAAGTCGGCCAAGAATAGAAGATCTTCATCTATCCGGTTGTAGCTTTGCCACTTAGCCTTATTCAAAGAATTTTGAATAAACTTGATAACGTCGAGGTTATCACCTTCAATTATTACTCCTTTGCTATCTAGCATACAACTTTGAATAAACTTTCTAATTGAAATCACAACATCCATCTCAAGTTGTGCCACATCCCAGTGAATTCTTCTCTCCCCAAAGGCAAAGGGGCAAGCTAATTTTCCTGGAATATATCTATAAAGGATTCATGAAGTAACCACATATTTTGAAATCTAAAATAAGGCAAAGAATTCATATGCCTAGTCTTAAGACTAATTAATAGAGGAGAGTGATAAAAAAATGTTCTGCTAAGATGTTCAACAGAAATAGAATTTAAAGAGTTAAGCCAACTATCGTTAAATAAAACTCGATCCAACCATTGTCATAACTGACCATGATTCCAAGTGAATTTGTTATTAGAGAAACCAATGTCAAGTAAATTACAATCCATAATCATATTATTAAAGTCCTCCATGTAATAATATATATGAATAGTGCCCCCAATACACTCAGAGGGAATAGGATTAGTGTTAAAATCACCATCCACAAGCTAGGGCAAGTTACAAATACTCTGAAAATTAGTATGTTGCTCCCATCACACTTTTCTAATATTATGAGAAGAAACAACATATATAAAAGAGGCATAAAATTCAAATTCAAAACTTTAATATTACAGTGTAGAGGTTGAGTAAAATCTCTAATAACATCAATCTGAATAGGATCCTTCCATAGCACCCAAATTTTATTGCTAGAACTCAAAATAGAATGCTTAAAGCCTAAAAATCTTGCAGTACAATGTAATTTAGAAGCATTAATAAGAGGTTCAAGCAAAACAAGAATAGAAACATTATAAATATGACATAAGTTTTTAACCCTCAACCTACAGGAGGGGCATCCAATGCCGTTAACATTCCAAATAATAGATTTTAAACATAAAAAAGAGCTAATGACTAGTTTAGGAACAGGTGGTCTTAGGAGTTTGTAAAATAAAATTCTTGTTTTTCCTACCTCTCATATTTTGAAATTTAATATAGCTAGTGTCATTATCATCTTTAGTAAAATATTTAGCAGCAATATCTATATCCTCCGTATCAGTAAAACCATCACTAAGATAATGAGAGTTTGAGGGAGTCTTATTATCATTGTGCTTGCTCGGTTGCCTAACCTTTTGAGGTAATTCACCCTCCTCAAACATAAAACCATCCTCCACACTTTCTTTACTACTCATGACAAGCTCTGCATTTCCTTCCACAATGACCTGGCCATCCTCCTATCGAGCCTATTCACCCTCCTCCAAGGTAGAGCCATCCTCTACATTCCCTTTACTACTCATGTCAATACCAACATTAATTTCCACCACATTGTGCTGATCATTCACAAAAATAGAAATGTAGAAGTATTAGTGCAATTATTATTGAACATCATAAAATCCATATCAGGCAAAATTTTGTTGATAACATAAGGATTAATGGAAGCTGAGATAACATTATTTTGAGTAGTAGTGATAGCCAGCATTTGCTCATCCATATTTTCACAATGAGTAACTAAGACAAAGGTTGAGTTAATATTATTTCCCTGAACACAAAAAGGAATATCCACATTTGGGGGGGGGGGGGGGGGGGGGGGGGGGGGGGGGGGGGGGGGGTGTGTTCACACTGGAAGATTCTATTGGATTCTCAAAATTATCATGCATTTTAAGAATATTGCCCTCAGCCTCAGTACCATTAGGAATCTCATCCTTATGATCAGCTGAAATAATAGCATTTCCTTGTAGTTGTTTGGAAGAATCTTTCTCCTTACGAAGATGTGGAAGCAAGTTGTAACACTCATTTAAACCATAACCATACATTTTATAATGAGAGAAAAAATGGATAAGTTTTCAATGCAACTTTTGGAAATAACCATTCAACTCTGACCTAATTCAGATTTCATTAGGATATTTCTTAGATATATCCAACTTAAGTAGAACACGAGCCACAAACAGACGAGAGATTGAAGTTGTAGCTTGGTCCGTTTGCAAAGGTCTACCAAAAATAGATGCTAAACTAAATAAAATTTATGAATTTAAAAAATGAATTCTTAGGTTTGGAAAAGAGATCCACACAAGAGAAATTGGGGATTTCTCTTGAACATTAAAATTTGGTGTCTATTTGAGTAAATACATTTCACAAGCTTAAATATAGTAAGATTTCCTCGAAAAAATTTGGATATAATCAAGGTGATTAGAGAGTCTAATTGAAATATGCCTCTGATCTAGTAAGCTGACATGAAAGGAGCCCGAAAGCTTTAGGTTATCAAAAAATTTGTGAATGACATCTGGATTAGGATGGCGAAAAGGAACTTGCCAACCAACGTTAAAGAAAAAGGAGCAGCTAGCTGAGAAACCACAACATCATTGAACATCAGACCCAAAAAAACCTTTAAATGAAGTTTAAACAAAATGAAATTTAGCAGCAGATGAAGAAGTACCAGCCAGAACCTCTTTAAAAGATCGTGATTTGCCATTAGGAAACTAGGAAGTCGACGGGATGGATATCGGCGGAGTCGTTATCCCCCAAAGCAACAAAAAAAAATTCAAAAAAAAAAAATGCATAAAAAGCTAAGAAATGACCAAGGAAATAAATTGATGAGAAAAACACAAAAAACCCATGCTAGGAGAGCAAAACCACAGCTCACAAACAGAAACCTTAAATCACCAGTGAGTCGCCAAAGAGCATGGGTACGAGAATATTTTTAAATTAATTTATGTTTATAGTCACGACCATAGCCAGCTTTAGGTTAGACTTAATCTAGGCTTAATCATACTTGATCCAATTGGACATGGTGGTAAAAGAACTCAATATCTTTCCCAATTATACAATAACATGTTTATGCATTGTAATTTATCATTAAGCCTCTTATACTTTATTTGTGGGATCAGAAATCCTTATATCCATTTAAACCATAACCCATTTAGTGGTTTTCAACCAATTAATCTAGTTGTTTTTCCAAACCTCTTTAATAAGATTTATATCACTATATTATATGCGATTTGGTATGCCATTTTTTCTTTCTTTAGTTTAGTTATTTATGCCATGTTCTAAACTTTTAGGTATGTTCTAAGACACTATAGATTTTGGCATTATTATGTGTAATATATTACTATTCTGTTGAAGGTTTTACCATTTGACCCAAATAAGCCTAGCAGACCTAATTGGTCAATTTAATATAATTATTACAAATAAACCATTCCAATTAACATGAGTGAACTTTCTATTGATGAAATAGACTTAATTGTTTCTTGGTTAAGCCAATTTACTCTAATTTACCAAACTTTACCCTATTGACACTATGTGTTTACATAACCATATTGAACAAATTAGCCTATATTGATCAAATTGATGAAACTAAGAATCATGCATACGTTTACCTAACACCAATTAAACTTAATTGATCCTTGATTGACCCAATTAGCCCAGTTGGACTATACCACCTAAGGTGATCTAAACACTTAACCTTTTTGAACCTTTTGGACTAAATTCACCAAATTGATTCCATTACTTAAATTAAACCATCCATTTTATGGAAATAAATATTTAAATTCTAATTAAACCCATGGGACACTTTTGATCAAGCTTAGTCAAACTTTGATTAAGTTTAATAAAATTCAAAATCATTGATATATATTGACCTAATTAAACTTAAGATCCTAATGGTGCAAAAATAAAATACCATGTAGATTTTGAAAAAATTCCAATTTTTTTGGTTGAATATTATATAGAGAATATCTCACTACAAGAAATACAGTGAATGTAAATAGACATATCTATCAGAAAACCTTGAAAATCCACCAAAAATTTTATGTTTCCTTAGATTTCTGATGGATTATGATCTGATGGTAAAATGTGTGTCAGAAATGAATTAGTAATGGAATATTTCCATAAGAAACTATTTCAATGGATTTATGATAGATTTTTGATGGATTATGAAATGAAAAATGCATTTTTTGGAAGAATTATGATGGAATTTTTTGACATAATTTTTTATGAAATATTGGTAGAATCATCCACCAGTTTTCTATAGGAAAATTTGTAGAAAAAGTTTGCTTGCAAAAAAAAAAAAAAACCCCCTCTCCTTTCAATTATTCTACAATATAAAATAAACCTTATTGAAAATAGTAAAAATAGTTTAGCTAGGAAAATATTTCAACATTATGTAAAAGAATTAATGAAATATTAATTAAAATATGCTCAAACTGTTCTCAAGCACTACAAAAGTTCTATAATTACCAAACAATTCAAAAATACAATTCTACATTGGATTTAAAAATAAAAATAAGATTTTAAAAACATTCTATTCTTATGATAAAATTTAGTAAAAAGAGTAACATATTATCTCAAGAGACAAATATGATATTCTACAATAACGTTCAAAAATTTAAATATGCCCTTGAAAATCTTACCATTTTTATAATCAAATACTGCAAGGAGAATAACATATCATATTGAAAGATGAACATAACTTTCTATAATTGTATTTATACATAGAAATGGTAAATAATTTTACATCCTTGAGATTTTTTTTCTACATTAAGAGATTTAGATAGGATTGATTTTTTTATTAGGGTTATAAGATTCCCATAAAAGTAAGCCCTTATGGTTTATTATAAAACTCTTAAGAATATCCTTGATTGAAATAGTGTCTAAATATTCTATTATGAATCCTCAATTTTGATTGATTTAAGATTGAATGGTTCTTTCTAGATGGTAATGGAGAAAAGGTAAGGAGTAATATGATTCTAAGAAGCTCAAAAGTGATCTAGTCTATTTTATGTTTGACGTTAATATTTTAGAATGAGATAAAGTTTTATGTTTGAGTTGATAATTAATTAGAATGTTGAGATCATATTCCAAGAGGGTCAGGTCTTACAATTTAAAGTATTCCTTCATACCTGATTTGAACCTAGTCTAAAGGGATGCAAGATTTTGTAATATGGGACTTATATGTATAAACCATTGATAGAATTCAAAGAAAGAAAAACACTACTGGACTTACATTTTCTTAGACTGAAATGCTAGATAAACACCGCCTAACACTTTAAAACCATGAATATGATATTTATGAAATAAAGATGAGTAAGATGTTGTTTATTTAAGTAAGAAGGTTTATTATTCAGATATTCTAATTAGGGTTGGTTTGAATATGTAGGAATTTATACCCACTTAACTAATGCAAGTATAACCCATTTTTATTTATTTAAATATTTTTGAATTAATTAATATGGGTCTAATATAAAAGAAAAAAATGGTTGATTTTCTAAAAAAAATTCAATAGCACACCGACCCTAACCCTAGGAAAAGTAGGCTGAACCTAATTTTTTAGTCTGCCCCTTTCTTATGTTGTAATGTGTGAATTTTGTGTGTGAAGCATAAAAATAAAATTCAAGCATGGTTATAGGAAAGTAAAGTGTGGTGAGTTTAGAAGATGAATTCAATAGATCCTAATAGCCTAATCAGTAAGTTATATAGGAAAATCACATGCATTTGAATAAACCTAAAAATAAAGTATGAATATATTTAATGCACAAGTGTAAAACATGTTAAACAATCAAACATATTTAAAAAAATTTGAAATAAAGAATCAAAGGCCATACAACAACAAACAACAGTTTATAGACTTGTTACAAAATACAAGTAACCAGGTAAAAGCCTTTAAATTTACATTTAAGAACCTAATTGGAATGTCTCCCTAAAAGTTGATTTTTGGTAAAGCTTATCAGTTACCATTATAGTTAACACATGGCCTATTGGGAAGAAAAAGAATTAAACTATAATCTTAAAGATGTTGAGGGGAAAAGATTAATATAGTTGAATAAGGTAGAAGAGTTTAGAATGAATGCTTATGAGAATTCTAGGTTGTATAAGGAACAAATCAAAAAATGTCTTGACCTTAAATTCATTAGAAAGAAATATGAACCTGGATAGGAAATACTTCATTTTAATTCAAGATTGAAATTATTTCTTGAGTTGTTAAAGTCCAAGTGTTTAGGACCATTTAATGTTGTGAAAGTGTATCCTTATGGAGTTATTAACATTAAGGATAATAAAATCACTCAAACATTCAAAGTTAATAGACAGAGATTAAAACCATAATTAGGAGGGGAAATAAAATAGAATTTTGTATGGTCTGAATGAAAATTATTAACTATATGCTTTGTGGTAGGCAGCCAAAATCTATTTTGTAATATATGAGTGTAATGTTTGAGGTATGCATATTTTTTATGAGTGTGATTAGACTTTGTAAAGTCATGTTTGATATGTGCATATTGTTTATAAGTGTGATTAGAAGTTACTTTGGTTATGTTTGATGTGTGCTTAGTTGTTGATGAGAAGTGTTTTGATAAACTATGCCTATATGTGAAACCTTTTGTGGAAAGCTAGAATGAAGGCCATAACACTAAGTTCCTGAGTGCCACAACATTAGCTCTATTCCAAAATTAATATTATAATATATCATTTAAAGTCACACGAACCCACCTCGCCACACCAAATCACCCTCAAAGTGTCATAATATTCCAAAATCAACATCAATATCTTGGGTTTAGTCTCACTTAAGTGATCATGTAGTGATGCCTACGTGCCTCAATCCTATTCTTAATCTTTGCTAGCTTGTTAGGTGAGCATCACTGTGGTTGTCATCCCGAAATATTTTACTGCTCACATATATCAAAAGCTGAAGTAGAGGGCTAGTTAAAAGCCTACAATTTTGAGTTCCAAAGTATAACACAAAACCACCACTGACCAAAATGTAATAACACTTGTCCCATCTTTGACCAAATTAATTGTTTGATTGAATAAGTATGCAGTGCTCCCACACCTAGATCCATAATTCTACAAACTCTATACAAATAAATCATAGCTGTATTCTGCTTCACCCTGCATTCCAAACTTGAAATATTTATTTTAATGTGTGCTCTTGATTCTATTCAATTTAAATGTTCCCCAAGATTACTATTGCCAATAAAAGTTCATCTTCATCTTTTTTCTCTTTTGGTAAGAATAGGTTTTTTCAGTACCATAGGTGAGAAAAGGTACAATCACTCAATTATTTACAAGAAGTTTATCCTTGGGAGAAGGTTTAGTAGTTTGGAGGGGAAATAGAGTATATAATATTCAATAAAAATTGGGAAACATTTTGTTTTGAACACATTTCATGCATATAACCTAATTTTCATGAGTTCTTTATGAATGCAAAAGATCCCTAGTATAATGAGGTCATGAGTTCTTTTAGCAATGTTACTATAAATGGCATCTATATAACCTCAAAATTTAAGTGTAAAGACTATGATGCCTACATTAAAGCGCCCCTATAGATTATACTGACATTCTTAAATGACTTATGGTTCCCCACTAAAAGGTGCCCAATGAAAGATTAGGGAGGAAAAATAGTAATCTTGATGGGCTCTAAACTTACTCATGTCTCAAAGACTTAACGTTACTTCATTTTAATGAGGTTAATAAGAAAAAACATTGGTGAGGTAACTAAGGATTGAGCCTTTTTGAATTATGCAATTATGAATAGCGTTAAAATAAATGTAGTGAAAGCCATTTATCAGTTCCTCCTATACATGGTTAAGGGCACCACCTTTGTAAGATTTGGGCATCCTTCCTTAGTTTTGAATATTTTATTCTATGGTGGGTCTTAGGAAAGCCCGTGGAAGAGTAGATCTTCTCCATTTTGTAATGACTAAGAGTAAAATTTTATTTTTGAAGACTTCTATTAAAAAGCCTAAGAGGGACGTAGTCAGCCTAGCTAATCTAGTTAGCTTAGTTAATTCCCTAAAGCCTCTAAGACCCTAGTGTTGAAACTTGATTGTGTTGTTTAGCCTAAGCTATTATCCCAAGGCTAACCAAGAGGGGGGATGAATTGGTAGTTTTAAAACTTTTACTTGGATTTAAAATTTGAAAACCTTTGATTCAATTAGCAATTTAATCAAGATTTTAAAAACAAAATTTTCAACCACAGAATATAACTTGCAAATAAAATGCAAAAATTTAAATGACATAAAGATTTATAGTGGTTCGGTCAAACACGACCTACATCTACTCCCTGAAGACTCCCTCTTCAGGTATTACACTATTACCAATGTTTCTCTCCTTTTTCCCCCACAGTAAGATGGAGAAGCCTTTATAAAACCTCTCTTCCACCAATCCCCAGTGCGGTAGAGAACCATCATCCTTTCACACTCTCCAAGTGTCGACCGAGAACCGTCATCCTTTCACACTCTCCAAGTGTCAGTAGAGAACCGTCATCCTTTTACACTCTCCAAGTGTCAATAGAGAACCGTCATCCTTTCACACTCTCTAAGTGTCAATAGAGAACAAGATCTTCTTCAAAGATCTTTTCACGAGAAATCTAAAAAGAAAAGAGGAAGAGTGATAACCAAAATTATAAAGATATCCTTACCTTTGAGTAACCTTGTGAACCCTTCACACTCCACTTGAAAGAAATATCTCTCAAATACTCTCTCACTCACTCTTTTAAATGCCCTTGAAAAAACATGAAGACTAGACTTTTTCATGTCAATTTTAGTGGACCTTCTATACTAAAGACACAAAAAACCATAAAAAACTAAAATTTTTAATTTTGAACGTTCATGATCACACAATACGATCAAAGTTTATACATATGAACAGTTTAAAAATAGTTGCGTATGAACCTGTTGTGAATTGGTATGAAATAATTCTTACACAATCATCATCTGGTATGAAACCAGTTTGTCCAGTACGAACAGTTAAAACATTTTCACATTCATCCGGACAAAATGTTGAGATGAAAAGGGACCTCACAAATTTGTACTCTAGAAGGCATGTATGAATGGTGATCGTACAAAATTATCCATACTTAAAAAAAATATTTTTTGAGCGAAAGGGGACCCGTCCATTTTGTACTCTAAAGGCATGTACGAATTGGGTTCGTACTGTATGATTTATACTTAGGAAAAAATATTTTTGAGTGAAAGGGGACCCATCCATTTTGTACTCTGGATGGCAAGTATGAACTGGGTTCGTACAGTACGATATATACTTAGAAAAAATATTTTTAAGCGAAAGTGGGACTTGTCCAATTCATACTCTGGAAGGCATGTACAAACTGGGTTTGTACAGTACGATCCATACTTAAAAAAATTTTCATTTCTGTTCGTTTGATTACTTGTCAGGAAAATAACTAAACAAATCATCATGTACGAAGTTCATTTGTACAGTACGATTAGTTTAAAAATTGTGAATTTTAAACTCTCCCCGGGTGTGTGTGTGTGTTCAGTTACTCAATTACAACCACACTCTCTTAGACTCAAGAAAATAAAAAATACAGACTTCAATTACAATAAACTCTAAACTGATTTTGATTTAAAGTCTTCAACAATTTAGAATAGGATTTCTCTGAAATATTAGTAAACATAAGAGCAATACAATTCTTCCAAAATATGTTAGGAGAAATAATAATTAAAGCAATAATATTTAAAATCATTAAAAAACATTCAAGTTGCAAGATTATGAACAAACAAGAATTAAATAACAACTATCTTAATAATCTCCCCCTTTTTGATGATGACAAAATAATTATTATTTGAATAAAATTGAATACCTTAAATTTTTCCTTAACTCCCCCTAATTGAATAAATAGTGAATATAAGGGAATTTAAAAAAAAAGAATTTTTTTTTAATTTTTCATAAATGTCAAAACATAATAGAACAAACAGCCAAAAATTAATCAAACGCAAACAATATTTCTGCCCCTTTTGACAACAACAAAAAGAAGGAAGAAGGGAAAGTTGAAATAAAAGTAGTCATTTGAGAAACCTTTAATAATTGATCTTGAAAGAGATTGAACTATAATTGCAATAATAAGATTAATGTCCATTAGATAAAAATAAAGATTTAAAACATTTAAATTAAAATATAATATAGACAAGAAAAATAGATCATGGTCATGAAGCATTCTAGACAATGAGATAAAGAGAATTATTGTAAAAGGGATAAAATTAAGATTTGATAATTTCAATTTTCAGTATAAAACATAATTGAAAATTAAATTGATTTGAATTTGAAGATTAAAAGATAGAGGAAAGAACATCTTCAATTAGCAACATTGCATATCTTTTCAAATATTTTTTGCACACTTTATATATCTTTTTGAATTCGGCTAATTTTGTCTCTTTTTAATTTGTGAAGCATTGCACATTCTTTCGATTTTTTGTATGCATTATACATTTTCTTTTGAAACCCCTTATTTTTAAATTATATTTCCAAAATCAATAATCTATTAACTCAAATTTCTCTAATTACAAAAATAATTATATTGAAAAGAAAAATAAAAAATAATAAGACATCAAAATTATAATAATAATATTTAAATTATATATGCCTAAAAAGAACTTGAGATTGATAGTCTAAACTTGATCGAGTTATAAATTAATTTAAATTTTTGAAAAATTAGATTTCATAATAAAATTAATTTTTGTATTGCAGTTTTAATTTATAACATTTTTTAGATCAATTAAGACATGATTAACATATAGGAAAATTAATATTTTATATAACGAACAAAAGCAACTAATGAAAATAAAATATATTTTATTGATATAAATTTAATGGTGAGATACATTGTAGCACAATTGATATTAAATCTTAACACAAGGACAACAAAATATCAACACAAAAGTTAAATAAAGACAAGTATACAAAGCATCGAAAACATTACTAAGATCAACATATATCAAAAGACTGGCTAAGAAATACATAAGAAGTACATCTAGAAATCTGAAGGGCCTTGATCTAGAGGAGGAGGCTAGTTTTTTTTTTTTTGAAGAAATGCAAAGTGCATTAAGATTAAACCAAAAAGAAAGAAGATACAGCCTAGTGAGAGTTGTTAACACTATCACTTTTCTGCTTTACAAGTTTAACAAAAGTAGAAGGAAGTGATCTCTCACAAAAGACATCCCAAACATAATCAAATGAGAAAGCAAGGTTAGCACAATAATCGGCTACCTTGTTACATTTTCTATCCACAAAATGAAAAATGATGTTATACCAATTATTGAAGAATGAGAAATCATTATGTATCAAGCTCTCACCTATTTCCTTCTGTTTTCTATACAAATTCTGAAGGAATAGGATCACATTCTTATTGTCTCCTTCCAAAATAATACCTTTAGTATTAAAAAAAAATCTTTCAAAACCTCCTTAAGTGAGCTGAAAGTAAGGAGTTCTACTTGAGAATTATCCCACTGAATTCCATGAAAGCCAAATGCTATGATAAATCTTCCTTTGCAGTCCCGTACAATGCCACCAATGGTTGCTTCATAGTTCTTTAGTGCAGCATCAACATTTATTTTGTACCACTTGGGTGGGGGAGGACGTCAGAAATCATAGCACGGTCCTAAAGACCCACCGGCATCCCAGTAATTTGAGATTTCTTTATTAACTTTATCCATATTAACAAAGTTAATCACATTAGCTGCAATAATAGATATGTTATCTTCAGTCTTCACATGATTCTTTAAATTCCTGTTATTTCAAGAAAACCAGAGCAATGCGAAGTATAATTTCACCAGCAGTTTGTTATATTCATACAATGATTTTAGCTCATTTAAACATTACTGAAAAGAACTAAAAATCGGTACAGGAAACCCTCACTTTCTCAACTTCAAGATCACTTCAATTAGCTTTGAGCAATTAGTAGATATATGATCTACATCCTCCACTTTCCCGCAGCCTCTAGGACAAATGATGCATCTACTAAGCTTGCTTCTCTTCAAGAATTGTGCTGTAGGAATTGCTTCTTTGTTCAATCTCCAAATGAATAACTTAACTCTAGCATTCATTTTCACCTTGTGAATCCAAGCTTTATGATCTTCCACAGCTACTTCCCTCACACTTTCTTCTCTTAGCATAGAAGAAATAGATTTCCCGGACAACTTCCTTTTCAAATCCATATAGTCAGATTCTGAATCTTGGTAAATCTGAATATTACATATTAATTTCAGCAAATCTTTCCCAAAAAATAGAGAAAGCTTCTCTCTATTCCATCTACCTTCTTGAATAAAGTAATCAAGAGTTGAGTTATCATCTTCAAAAACAGCCACAAAGTAGGCCATTTATTCAAACATTTGTCCAAGATCCATATATCCTTTAATACATTAATGCTCCTGCCATTTACAACCTTCCATCTTACAAAACCTTTCAAGGCCTTCCAACCGCTAGTTAAGATTTTCCAGGAAGAAGAACAACATCTTGAAGAATCACATCTCCACCAATCTTTTCCATATCTAGCTATTAGGCTCTTATTTAACAAGGAATTAGGATTAAGTACCATATTCCAAGCAAACTTTGCTCTCATTTGTTCCAAACATGATACAGCCAAATGAAGACCCCAACCACATGTGCAAGGATTGGGAGGAGGAGGTAGGTTGAAGACAAAAAAATAGCTATTCTTCATAGCTATGTTAGTGTTCACAGATTCGAACGTCCTCCAATCCAACCCATGTCGTGCTGGTACTGTGCATCATGCTGGTTAAGGTGAGTCTAGAATTGATCAAAATATTAATCAAAATGACTCTATAATCGATTAAAGCACTGGATCATCTCCTAAAAGTCAGATTTCTAAGCAGGTCCAGGTGCTAGTGCTCCTCCTTCTCCCTCAGTATCCTAACTTGTATTGTCATCTTTCCTAAAAAGTGCTCAAAATGAAGCATCGGTGAAGTAGATTGGCATTTTAAGTAGAGACTTATGATGAACAAGATTGTACTTCTTCTCTAAGATATAGGTTACAAGATATCCTAAAGCAATATTCTTCTTCCTCTTATGAGATGCATTCCCAATTTTAGAAAGGCTGTGAATATAATCAAGAATAAGTTGGGCTTCATCTATTGGTTGTTCAATCATGATAAGATAGGTAACAGTGGACAGAAGAGGAGTAAGGTTAATGCGATCACCAGCCTTAGGAATTATTGAAGTTCTAAGGATATGCTGAATGATCCTTATATTTTGGTGTAAGGTATAGACCATAGGCAAATGACCTACTTGAGCAACCCCTCTAAGAACTTTATTTTAGACTAGTCAAAATCAAATTTAGAGGTCAATGTGTGTGCTCTAATTCCTTGAGTTCTTAAGTGCAGAAAGTTTCCTATATCTTCCTTCGTGATTTCTACCTATTTTTTTAGAACATATGATCTTATCATGCTCTCATCCTCACTAAAAGTCATGTTTGCTAAGAAGTAGTGAAAGGTTTCTTTATTATATGCATGGATTAAAGTTAGAATGAAGGAAAATTGGGTTGAGGCAAAAATAGGTATTACTTGAAAGTAGATATCTTCTTGGAGTAAGAGTCTAGAAGTAGTAATTTTAGTAGAGACAAACCTAAGGAAAGAATCATCATTTGCTCTAGATAGAAAGTTTTTGTCTCCACTCCTAGAAGACGATCCCTCAATGAGTTTACCATGCTTGCTAAAACTTGCCATTTCTTAAGATGAAAAGGATTGGAAGAGGCTATTGAAGTGAATAAAAATGAATTCTAAAGCCTTCCTATTTAAAGAAAAATAACCATTCGTACGTACAAAAAAGGTTTTGTATTATACAATAGTTGGTTCATACATATAAAATAAAATTTCATATATATAATTGAATACATTTAAAATGAAATGACTTTTCATAATTATGCAAGTTACGAACCATCCTTTCGTACAAGCCTTTTAACTAGACCATTATACAGACGAATAGGTTTTCATTCAGGACAAACGATTATTTAAGATCATTTTAAAGATGTTTAGGTTTGTCCCCCACATCGAATGACACGTGGTTCGTACATACGAAATAAAATTTCATATGTACGATCAATTATAATAACTGATTCTGCCCATATAATCATCTATGTGTGTATAGACAAAGTAATACAAATCATTCAGGATGATATAAATATCATACAATATGATATGTATTGGAAAAATAAAACTTTATGAATTCAATCCAAAACAACGATTGACATGGTACAGAATTTGTACGGGACAAAAATAATTTCGTACAGTATGAATATAACACTTTGAAAAAGTTGCACGATTGTTCCAAAATAGGAATTTCAATGTGAAAACATATCTAAAACACACAAAATACACAAAAAAAAAAAAGAAATATACACATGGAAAAAAAATACAAACAATCAAAAAACATGAAAAAAACACATAAAAACATATCAGGTTTTAAGAAGATTTTATTTAAGCATTAAGATTGATCACACCTAGCCTTGTTCTTAATATGCTAATAGTGTCAAAAGCTAGTGGTTTTATACAAATGTCTGCAAGTTAATTTTCAATAGAAATATGATTCAATTTAATTTCTCCTTTAGATACATGATCCATAATGAAATGATGTCTTATGTATATATGTTTGGTTCTAGAATGTTGAATAGAATTTTTTTGAAATGCAAATGGTACTAGTGTTATCACAATAAATTGGAATTGTGCCTATTGAAAATCCTAAATCAATCAACTATTATTTCAACCAAAGAACTTATACCATACAACTTCCTAAGGCAATGTATTCAACTTCTATAGTAGATAGGGCTACAAAAATTTTTTTTCTACTGGACCAAAAAACAAAAGAATTTCTTATGAATTGAGAAGTTTCAGATGTACTCTTTCGATCAACCCTATAACTTGCAAAGTTTTAATTTGAATATCTAGCCATTTCAAATGAAGAGCTAAACTTAGGATACAAAATCCCAAAGTTCTGAGTTTCGAAGAGATATCTCAAAAACTAATTTACTGCTATCAAATGTGTTTTTTTTGGATCTGATTGAAATCTAACATACAAATAAACACTAAATATAATATCAGGTCTGCTAGTAGTCAAGTAAAGTAAAGATCCAATAATTCCTCTAAATTTCTTTTGATCAACAGATTTTCCCTTAGGATCCTTATCCAATAAAATTGAGAAACTCATAGGTGTACTAATAGGTTTAGCATTGTCCATTTCATAATTTTGAGAATGTCCTTAACATAGTGCAACTAAATATAAAATGTTCCTTCCTAAATTTGCTTAATTCTAAAACCTAGAAAGTATCTAAAATCTCCCATTAGGCTCATCTCAAATTTGCTACTCATTGTTTTAGAAAAATCATCACAAAGATTTTTATTTGTAGATCCAAAGATGATATCATCAACATAAATTTGTATAATGAGTATATCATTTCCCAATTTTTTTCCAAAAGAGAGTGGTGTTCATACTTCTTTTTTTCAAAAGATCTCTCAAGTAGGAAAGTGCTCAACCTCTCATACAAAGCTCTAGGTGCATGTTTCAATCCATATAATGCATTTTTTAATTTAAAAACATGATTTGGGTATTTTAAATTTTCAAAACCTGGAGGTTGTTTAACATAAATATCCTCTTGTATCACCCTATTCTTAAAGGAACTTTTAACATCCATTTCATACAACTTAAATCCTCTAAAACATGCAAAGTCTAACAAAACCCTATTTGCATCAAGTCTCACTACATGGGCAAAAGTCTCCTCAAAATTAATTCCTTCAATTTGATTATACTCCTTAGCAACTAATCTAGTCTTATTTCTAATAATAACTCCTGAGTAGTTCATCTTATTTTTAAATACCCATTTAGTTCCAACTACACTTTGATCCTTTAGCCTTATAGTTAATTCCCAAACATCATTTCATACAAATTGATATAATTCTTTTTGTATTTCTAAAATCCAAAATTCATTCAATAGTGCTTGATTTACATTTGTGGGTTCTATTATTGAAATAAAAGTAGAATGATTGAATTCTTTGCTAAGTCCACGCCTAGTCCTAACACCTCACTAGGTTCACCTAAAATCATCTCCTTAGGGTGGGTTTTAGAAAATTTCAAATCTCTATGCAACAAGTTTTCTATCTCTAATTTTTCTTCCAAATCAATCTTCTCAATCTTTTGGGAGTTATTTTACATTTCATCCTCTTTCAAATTTGGCTTTTCCAAAATTCTAAATTCATCAAATATGGTATGTCTGGTCTCTTCAACTACCAAAGTTTTTTTATTAAATACTTTATAAGATTTTCCAACACTAGAGTATCCAAGAAAATTTTCTTTATCTGATTTTGGCTTAAATTTTCCTAAGGTAGATTTTCCATTATTATGTATGAACACCTTACATCCAAAAATATGCAAATGTGACAAATTAGATGTTCTCCTCTTAAGAAGCTCATAGGGTGTTTTATTCAATTTTGACCTAATATTTATCCTATTGAAAACATAACATACAGTATTGACCATTTCAGCCCAAAAATATTTAGGAAGTGAATATTCTGCTAACATGACTCTAGCAGCTTTAATTAATATTATGTTTTTTCTTTCGACTACCCCATTTTGCTAAGGGGCTCTATGTGTAGAAAAATTATGATCAATCCCTTTTTTTTATTAAAATTCTCAAAATTTTCATTTTCAAATTCACCGTCATGATCACTTTGAATGGGTAAAATTTTACACCCTAATTTCCTTTGAATCCAAGTCAAAAAATCTCTAAATTCTTCAAATGACTCACTTTTATGAAATAAAAATTTAACCCACATGAATCTTGAGAAATCATTTATAATCACAAATCCGTATACCTTCCATCCTAGACTAACAGTACTAACCGATCCAAAAAGATCTATATGAATAATCTCCAAAGGTTTGCTAGTTCTAAGATCCTTATTGGACTGAAAAGAGGACTTTACCTATTTTCTTAATTGACATGCATCCCAAAGGTGATCCTTAGTAAAGTCTAGTTTTGGTATACCTCTAACCAAATCCTTTTAGGTAACTTTTCTGAAGTTTTTCATGCTTGCGTGACAGAGTCTCTTATGTCATAACCATGAATCATCAGAAATAATTTTCAAATAAAAATCATTAGGTGTTTTAATATAATTCAAATCTAGCATATAAATATTGTTTATCCTAATTCCATGCAAAACATCATTTCCATTTAGGCTTAATATACAGCTAGTGGGAAAAAATTTACACAATACCCTTTATCTTATAGCTGGCTTATACTTAACAAATTATGCTTTAAGTCTTCTACAAGCAATATATTTTTACGAAACAATTTTGCAAGTTTCCGATCATACTAGTTCCAACCACTTCCCTAGTCGTTTTATCTCCAAGTGTAACATTGCCTCCACTTCTAGGTTCTAGTGATATAAATTGCTTAGTATCTTAAGTCATATGCTTTAAGCAACTACTATCCAGGTTCCAAATTCTCTCATGAGGTCTTATATGAGAGCGTTCCTATAAAATAATCAAATGTTAGACTTGGGAACCCAAACAAGTTTGGGTTCTTTTGGAAAAATAAAACTAAATGCATATATGATATGACTAGGTTTATGTATCTTAGGTCTCCACACTTAATGAGTTTTTCTATGTGAAGTACAATTATGTGCAATATGTCTAATCATCCTACAAGAAAAATATTTAACAAATGGATTTCTCAATCTTCGATAATTACTTTGTCTCTTCCTGGGTTCTAAAATTTTGGATCTCAAAATATGATTAAAAAAATCTTTAAGTGTTGGGGGTTTCCTATTTTCTTCAAGAGCTTTTACTTTTCATTTAAGAAGTGTGTTTAAATCTTCTAACACATTCTTATCAAAATTCAAATAATGCTCTCCACTCTCTAATTCATCCTTAAAATCCTTAAATTCTTTTTCTAATTGAGCATAGGATGATTTTAAAAGATCATTCCTTTTATTCAAGTCATCAAATTCATCAAGTAAGCTCATGTGGTTATTATCTATCAGTGCATGATCTTTCCTAAGGATTTCATGTTCTTTTAGTAATTACTATATTTCTAGGTTCAAACTAGCATGTATTTTCTTAAGTTTTCTATATACATCATGAATTCTTTCAGAAAATTCTAACAATTCAGCATAGGTTAACTCACATACCTCTTCTAAATCTGACTGATCAAGATTATCTTCCATTAAACATAGATTGGTGACTTCCACCGCTTCTTCTATTTCTGATGAATCTAAAGCTAAATCCGCCCAAAAAGCTCTTTGAAATCTCTTCTTACTCTTCTTCACTTTTTCTTTCTCCTTAACCTTCTCCTTGTTAGGAGTGGCTTTTAGATTTGGGCAATCCAATTTTATATATCCAGATTTCCTATGTTCATAGCAAATCACATCATTAGAAACCTTAACATTTTATTGAACTTACCTCTGTTCAACTATTGGCGTCTCTTCTGCTTCCTTTTTAGAAAACTTCTAAATTGCCTAATCATTAAGGCAATGTCATCCTCATCCTCAGGTTATGACAGATCACTCTCTGATTCCTCCGCTTTTAGTGCTATGTTCTTTTCCTTTTGCTGTTCACTGTATTAATCTTCCTTTGACTCACTTCTTACTCGTAGGCAATTAGTGAACTAAGAAAATTATCAATAGAGTAAACATTTAAATCTTTAGACTCTATTGTTGAAACTCATTCACTATGAATTAGGTTGTTAAACATAAGCTTATGTCCCAAGGCTATCCAAGAGGGGGGGGGGGGGGTGAATTGGTATTTTAAAAATTTATCCCTCTTTTAAATATTTTGAACCGAAACTAAACTTTAATGAATTTTTAGAAATAGTTTTTCAACCATAATTTTTAGAATTAAAAAAGCAGAAAATAAAAAGCAGTAAAAATAAAAGACACAAGATTTATAGTGGTTCGGTCAAAATCAGACCTATATCCACTCCCCGAAGGCACCATCCGAGTATTGCACTAATACCAATAGTGATTCTCCTTTTGCACCCACAACAAAGAGAGAAGCCTTTACAAACACTCTTTCCACCACTACCAGGTGAGACAGAGAACTGTCGTCCTTTTACATTATCCCCAGTGTTGGCAGAGAACCGTTCGTCCTTTCACACTCTCCTAGTGTGGGCAGAGAAAACTTCGGCTGTTCACACTCTCCTAGTGTGGGCAGAGAACCCTTTTGATTGTTCACACTCTTCTAGTGTGGACAAAGAACCCTTCGATTGTTCACACTCTCCTAGTGTCGACAGAAAATCGGGTCTTCTTGACAGATCTCCTCGCAAGAAATCTAGAAGGAAGAAAGAAAAGAGTTAAGTAATTACAATTCAAAAGCAAAGACTCTTACCTTTAAACTTCAAGTGAAGCCTTCACACTCCAGTAGCAAGAATCCTTCTTCGAACACTCTCTCACTCTCTCCTTGACTCTTCTTTCAATAGGCACAAAGATCAATGGGTAAAAAGATTTGGTGGTAGTCAAAATTGGACTATATAAAGAAGAGATAAGAAAAACCGTCCAAAAACTGCAAATTTTTAAGTCAGCACGAAATGGATCGTCCTGTACGATCTTGGATCGTCCTAGATGATTTTACTTAAAGTGTCGGAAACGATCCTGATGAATATTGGTATGAGCTATGTTCGTACACGATCATCATCTCGTACGAACTAGGTTCGTCCGGTAGGAATAGTTATACTATAGGTCGGTTCCCAAAACCTGTAGGACGTAACCAACTTATGTTAAGTCGGTTCATGTCGTCCTGGGATGAACAGGTCTTCGTCTGGACAATATTTTTTACAAAGAGCAACTCATCTTGGGACGATTATAAGTTTTATCTGGACGAAATTCTTACAGAGAGCAAGTCGCCCTAGCATGATTATCAATTTCATCTGGATGAAATTTTTACAGAGAGCAAGTCATCCTAGGACAATTTTAATTTCATCTCGATGATCAGAACTTAGAAAAAAAAATTCTTCAAATCCTGTTCGTTCCATTGCTCTTACGAGGAGATAACAGACCTGATCGTCTTGTACGAGTTTTATTCTTCCCGTACGATCAAAACAAAAAATTTAAGATCTCCTTAAGTGTGTGTGTGTTTATTCACTCAATTACAATCACTCCCTCTCAAACTTAATTAAAACAAGAATTACAAGCTTCAAATTACAAGATATCTCATGATGAATTTGATTTGAAGTTTTCATTAGTTTGCAGTTCAATTTTCCTGAAATGTTAGTACACACAAGAGCAAAAATAAATTTTCCAATAAAAAAGTGTTAGGAGATAACTACACATAAAACAATAATATTTGGAATCATCAAAACTATACAAGTTGCAAGAATGTAAAACATGTAAATAGCAACTCTCTTAATAATCTCCCCCTTTTTTATGATAGCAAAACAATTATTGTTTGTTGAATTTTAAATTCTAAGAATCTCCTAAACTCCCCCTGAATTGATAAATATATGAAAATAAGGAGGCATCGAATCAAAATTTTTGTTTTTTCAAAAATTTATACAAAAACAAAAAAAAATTACACAAAATAAAATGATACGAACGAACAAATAAAACAAAATGATATGAATGAACAAACAATTTCTCCCCCTTTCTAACAACAACAAAAAGTGAAGAAGAAAAAGATTTGAAATGTAAGTAGAGATATGAAAAGCAATTTACAATTTAATCTTGAAAGTGATTTAAATAAGTTATGCAAATAAAATTAAAACATTAGGCAAATCATAAAAAATCATATAATTTAAGAAGAGATATAACTTAGATAATAAAAGAATTTATCAAAAGCATGATTCAATTTAGACAATAATGTAGAGAAAATCATTGCAAGAAGGATGAATAAAAAATTGTATATTTCAAATTTCAATATGAAATATAAATGAACATAAGATCAATTTGAATTAAGAGATTAAAAGAGTTTGGAAAAGAAATAACTACCACATGTGGCACTTTGCGTATTTTTTTTTTTAAATTTGTGGCACATTTTTGTGCATCTTTTTATTTTAGGCTTATTTTGTGCCTCTTTTTCACATTGCGAACCTTTGCGCATTACTTTTGATTTTTGTATATTTTTACAATTTTCAAGAGTAATCGTATTCTTTCCAAAAATAATAATATAAAATTTTAAATCTTTCTAAGTGCATAAAAATATTAATTGATAAGTGAAATACAAAATAAGAAAAGAATCACACTTGCAATAATAATATTAAGAATAATGTAGTCTAAATAAGAGACATGGATTGATAATCTTAATAACATCAAGTTATAAGAAAAACTTAAATTTAAAAAAATTTGATTTTCTAATGAATTTAGTTTTAACTTATAATTCAAGATTTAGCACTATTAAGATTAAAAATCTAATGATTTTCATAATGCTATCACACATTTCAATAATATTAAAGCCTAAAACACAAGATCATATATTGATATCAATGTAATGAAAATATAATCTAGCTCAAGATATCAATATAAAAACATCAAAAGAAAAAACATCAAATTTCCTAAAAACAACAATAAACACACAAACTACAGAAAAACACATAAAAGCAAATGCAACTATCACGGAGATGGACCCTGATCTGGAGGAGGATGAGCTGCAGCACCAAAGATGTTAAAATATGTACTCATCATCATCATATTGGTGCTGATATCATTCATTTGCTCCCTCATAAAACTCATGTCATGTTGATATTAAGCATCCTGCTGTTGAAGACGAGCCTCAATTTAATCAAAATGTTGATCAAAATAAGTCTCTAGTCGATCAAATCTTTGAACCAAATCCTGATAATTTGGTTTATTAGCGGGTGCAGGATCAGCTTCTAGTTCTTCCTCTGTATCACTTATGACATGTGCTTTACTTGAATCATCATTTTTGAAGATCGCTCTAAAGGATCTGTCGTTGTAGTAGAGCGGTTCTTTATATTCTTGATCAGGATGAATCAAGTTGTATTTCTTCTCCAGAATACAGGTAACTAAATGTCCTAAGGCAAAGTTCCTCTTTCTTTTCTGCTCTGCATGGCCTATTTTAGAAAGCCCATAAAAATAGTTGAGTAAAAGTTGGGCTTCATCTATAGCCACTTCAGACATGATCAAAAAGGTCACCATAGAAAGAAGAGGGGTTATATTGATTCTATCACCAGCTTTAGGGATAATTGAAGTTCTAAGAATATGTTGTATGATACGTGCATCTCGTACAAGACCGGATACCCTAGCCACATGCTCATCAATACTATTTTTTCTAATCACTCTATTGATTTGAAACCATTTATATTGATCAGTGGTAATCAAGTTGTGGGCTCTAGCTCCCTCAGTCCTTAAGTTTAAAAGGGCTCCTAAGTCATGCTTGGTGATTTCAACTTTTTGTTTAAAGACAAAGGAACAAATTATAGAGTGGTCAGAAATAAAAGACATGTTGGCGAGAAAGTAGTGAAATGTTTCCTTATTGTAGAGGAGGATAAGGGTAAGAATAAAATGAAACTGAGTTGAAGAGAATAAATTCATTACTTTGAAGGTAAGATCTTCTTGGATTAGGATTCTTGAGGGGGTGATTTTGGCTGAAGCAAACCTAGGATTAGAATCCTCATTTTCTTTGGAAAGAAAGTTCTCGGATGAATTCCTATGAGGTTTCTTGGCCAAAACCTTTTGGCGCTTGCTTGAACTTGCCATTTAAAAAAAAAAGAACGAAAGGGATTGAAAGTGATGTTTAGAGTGTGACTATTGAGTTGAAAAGACCGCCTATTTATTAAAAAATGATTAGTTCATACCAGACAAAAATAGTTCGTCCCGTACAAAATTTTAAATTCGTCCTGTACGAAAAAAAATTTGTATGGACGATCTAAAGCGTCAAAATGAAACGGTTTTTCCTAATCAACACAACTTATGAAGCATCCTTTTGTACAGACTTTTGACCAGTCAGATCGTACAGACGAACAGGTGTTCGTCCCGGGACGATCAGAACTTATATCATTTTAATGACAGTTTAAACCGTCCCCTACATCGAACCGACACGTGTTCGTCTAGATGAACCAAAGGTTCGTATGTACGAAATTCATATTAAAAACTACCTTATCCATTCAACAGCTTTAGTCATTCATCCCGTTTTCATCTCGGATGATCATGACGATCATACAGACGAAGTGACTAATAAACACTGAACACAACATGCAAAACGGTTGAAAACCCGACAGTTTTACACAATACACACATCATCCCGTACGAAAAACTTTCGTATCAGACGATTATCACAAAAAAAGTTCAAAACAAAGACATAAAACACAGTAAAAACACAAAATAATGAAGAAACACAAACTCTAAAAGAAAAATCACACATACAAAATCAAAAACTCATAAAGAACATAAAATCATTTAATTACAAAACAAATATCAATATTGCAAAAATATTTTTATTTAAGCATTCAAATCAATCACACCAAGCCTTGTTCTTAATGCACTGAAAGTATCAAAGGCTAAAAGTTTTATAAAATTGTCTGCAAGTTGATTTTCAGTAGAAACATGATTGAGTTCAGTTTCTCCTTTGGATACATGATCCCTTATGAAATGATGTCTTATCTCTATGTGTTTTGTTCTTGAATATTGAATTGGATTTTTAGAAATGAAAATAGCACTAGTGTTATCACAATAAATTGGAATAGTGCCTATAGTCAATCCTAAATCAATCAACTGTTATTTCAACCAAAGTACTTGTGCCACACAACTTCCTAATGCAATGTATTCAGCTTCAGCAGTAGATAGGGCTACTAAATTTTGTTTTCTACTGGACCAAGAGACTAAAGAATTTCTAATGAATTGACATGTTCCAGAAGTACTTTTCCTATCCACCCTATAGCCTGCAAAGTCAGAATCTGAATAATCAATTATTTTAAATGAAGAGCTAAACTTAGGATACCAAATTCCTAAGTTCTGAGTTCCTAACATATATCTTAAAATCCTTTTCACTGCTATCAAATGTAATTCTTTTGGATCTGAATGAAATTTTGCACACAAACAGACACTAAACATGATATCGGGGCGGCTAGCTATCAAGTAAAGAAAAGATCCAATTATCCCTCTAAATTTCTTTTGATTAACAGATTTTCCCTTAGGGTCCTTATCCAACAGAACTGAGGAACTCATTAGTGTACTAACAGGTTTAGCATTATCCATTTCATACTTTTTGAGGATGTCTTTAACATATTTAGATTGACTAAGAAATGTGCCTTCCTCAATTTTCTTAATGCTAAAGACTAGAAAGTAATTAAAGTCTCACATTAGACTCATTTCAAATTCACTACTCATTGTTTTAGAAAAATCATCACAAAAATTTTTATTTGAAGATCCAAAAATGATATCATCCACATAAATTTGAACAATGAGTGTATCCTTTCTACATTTCTTCAAAAAGAGAGTTGTATCCACACTTCCATTTTTAAAAGATCTTTCAAGTAGGAAGGTACTCAACCTCTCATACTAAACCCTAGGTGCCTATTTTAATCCATATAATGCAATTTTAAACTTGAAAATATGATTTGAGTATTTAGAATTTTCAAAACCTGGAGATTGTTCTACAAAATCATCCTCTTCAATTACCCCATTTAAAAAGGCACTTTTTACATCCATTTGAAACAATTTAAATCCTCTAAAACAGGCAAAGGCTAGCAAAACCGTAATTGCTTCAAGTCTAGCTATGGGGGCAAAAGCCTCCTCACAATCAATCCCTTCAATCTGATTATACCCCTTAGCAACTAATCTAGCATTATTTCTAATGACCACTCCTGAACCATTCATTTTATTTTTGAATACCCGCTTAGTTCCAACTACACTTTGATCCTTTAGCCTTGTAGTTAATTCTCAAACTTTATTTCTTACAAATTGATTCAACTCTTCGTGCATGGCCAAAATCCAAAATTCATCAAAAAGTGCTTGATCAATATTTGTGGGTTCTATAGTTGAAATGAAGGCTGAATGATTGACTTCCTTGTTTAATCCACGCCTAGTCCTTACACTCTCACTAGGTTCAACTATAATTAATTCCCTTGGGTGGTTTTTAGAAAATCTCAAATCTCTAGGCAAAGGGTTTTCTACCTCCAAATTTTCTTTCACATTTTCTTCCAAATTTATTTTATCAAACTTTTGGGAGTTATCCACAATCTCATCTTCTACAATATTTGGCTCTTCCAAATTTCCATATTCATAAAAAACAACAGGTGTGATCTCCTCAATTACCAAAGTTCTATTATTGAATACCCTATAAGATTTTCCAATGCTTGAGTATCCAACAAAAATTCCTTCATCTGATTTTGGATCAAATTTCCTAAGGTAGATTTTCCATTGTTATGAATGAACACCTTACAACCAAAAATATGCAAATGAGACAAATTAGATGTTCTTCCTTTTAGCAACTCATAGTGTATTTTATTTAATTTAGATCTTATATTCACCCTATTCAGAACATAACATGCAGTGCTAACCGCCTCAGCCCAAAAATATTTAGGAAGTGAGTATTTTACCAACATTGCTCGGGCAGCTTTTATTAATATTCTATTTTTTCCTTTTGACTACCCCATTCTACTGAGGGATTCTAGGTGCAGAAAAGTTGTAATCAATTCCTTTTTTCTTATAAAAATGCTCAAATTTTTTATTTTCAAATTCTCCTCCATGATCACTTTGTATAGTCTTGATTTCACACCCTAGTTTTCTTTTCCATCCAAGTCAAAAAATTTCTAAATTCCTCAAATGATTCACTCTTATGAAATAGAAATCTGACCCATGTGAATCTTGAGTAATCATCTACGATCACAAATCCGTATACCTTCCCTCCTATACTCACAGTTTCAACAGGTCCAAAAAGATCCATATGCAAAATCTCCAATGGTTTACTAGTTCTAAGATTTTTATTGGACTGAAAAGAGGACTTTACTTGCTTTCCTAGTTGACATGCATCACAAAGGTGGTCCTTAGTAAAGTCTAGTTTAGGTATACCTCTCTCTAAGTTTTTTTAGGTAATTCTCCTAAAGTTTTTCATGCTAGAATTACAAAGTCTACTATGCCAAAGCCATGACTCATCAGATACTGTTTTCAAACAAAAAGCAATAGGAGATTGAATGCAGTTCAAATCTAGCATATAAACATTGTTTACCCTTTTTCCATTCAAAACATCTTTTCCATTTAGGCTTAATATGCAGCTAGTAGGGAAAATTTTACACAATAACCTTTATCACAAAGATGACTTATAGTTAACAAATTATTCTTTAAACCTTCAACCAATAATACATTGTCTATAAAAAAGTTCTTAAGATTTCTAATCATACCTGATCCAACCACCTTCTTTGTGGTATTATCTCCAAGTGTAACCTTGCCTCCACTCCTAGCTTCCAGCGTTATGAATTGAGTAGTATCTCCAGTAATATGCTTTGAACATCCGCCGTCCAGGTACCATATGCTCTCATGAGGTCTTGTGTGAGAGCGACCCTGCAAAATTATCCAACATTAGACCTGGGAACCCAAACAAGTTTGGATTCACCTTTTGGCAATTTATTATCAGATGCATATATGATATGTCTAGATTTATGCATCTTAGGTCTCTATACCAAATTAATTTTCATCTTCAAAGTATAGGTGTGAGCTATATATCCAAGCAATCCACAATTATTACATTTTACTTTTGAAAATGGTTTCCTAAGTCTTCTAATATTCATTTGTCTATTCAGGGATTGCATAAATTTAGGATACATAATATGATTAGTAAAATCTTCAAGTTTAGGGGGTATCCTATTATCCTCGAGAGCTTTTATTATTAATTTATAAAATGAATTTATATCTTCCAAAATTTGATTCATATAATTTATTTTATATAATTTTCTCTCTGATTCATCCTTAAAGTTCTTAAAATCTTTCTCAAGTTCTGCATAGGATGATTTTAAATTATCAAGATTTTTATTCAAGTCATCAAACTCATCGAGTAGTTTCATGTGGTTGTCATCTATTAAGGCATGATCTTTTCTAAGAATTTCATGTTCCTTTTGAAATTCTTCAAATTTTAAACTTAGACTAGTATGCATTTTCTTTATTTTCTCATATGTATCATGCATGTGTTCAGAAACTTCAAATAATTCATCATAAGTTAAGTCACATACATCTTCTTGATCTGTCTGATCAAGATTATTAGCCATTAAGCAAAGATTAGTGACTTCTTCTTCCATTTCAGTCTCTTATGAATCTGAAGCTGAGTCCGCCCAGAAAGCTCTTTGAAACTTCTTCTTGCCCTTCTTTATAATTGGTTTCTCCTTTACCTTCTCCTTGCTAGGAGTGGCTTTACGTTTTGGGCAATCAGTCTTGATATGACCAGGTTTCCTTCACTCATAGCAAATCACATCATTTGAAACCTTGCCATTTCTATTAAATTTACCTCTATTCCATTACTGGCATCTCTTCTGCTTCCTCTTCAGAAATCTTCTGAACTATCTAGTCATCAATGTGATGTCGTCTTCATCCTCGGGTTGTGAGTGTTCACTCTCAGACTCTTCCACTTTTAGTGCTATGTTCTTCTCCCTTCGTGGTTCACCTGCATCAATCTTTCTTTGGCTAACTCATTACTCGTAAGCAATTAGCGAACCAAGAAGATTGTCAATAGAGTAAATGTTTAAATCTTTAAATTCTGTAATTGCAATAATTTTAGCATCATATGCAGTAAGAAAATAATGAAGAATCTTATTAACCATTTCAGCATTCGTTAGTTCCCTACCTAGTGCAAGCAAAGAGGTGACTATTTGTGTGAATCTTGTGTACATATCAGAAATGGATTCATTAGGTTTCATGCAAAACAATTCATAATCATGTAATATGATATTAAGTCTAGATTGCTTAACTTCATTAGTCCCATCATATGTTATACAAATTCTATCCCATACGTTCTTTCCACTTTTACAAGTGGAAACCCGCATGTAGTCTTCTGATTTTAAAGCACAAAAAAACTATTCAAGCATTTGGCGTTTAGTTGTGCTAAGTCACGTTCTTCTATTGTCCAGTCTGTAAAAGGTGTTTCAACTCTAACTCTGTCAACTAATCTAGTTGGTTTTGTATATCCTTCCTGGACTAAGATCCACATACGATAATCAAGTGACTGTAAAAAAGTAGACATGTGAGTTTTTCAAAAATCAAAAGGTATGTTGTCAAATAGTGGAGGTCTAGTTATAGAGTAACCCTCAGGTGTGTTTCTGTTTTCAAATGTAGCCATCTACGTTAATCAAAAAACTTATGATTTTGAAACAAAGCTATGATACCACTTGTTGAAATTTGTTCACTATGAATTAGGTTGTTAAACCTATGCATATGTCCCAAGGCTATCCTAAGGGAGGGGGGGGGTGAATTGGTATTTTAAAAATGTATCCCTCTTTTGAATATTTTGAACTGAAAGTAAACTTTAATGAATTTTTAGAAATAGTTTTTCAACCATAATTTTTAGAATAGAAAAAGCAGAAAATAAAAAGTAGTAAAAATTAAAGACACAAGATTTATAGTAGTTTGATAAAAACCAGACCTACATCCACTCCTCGGAGGCACCCTCTGAGTATTACACTAATATCAATAGTGACTCTCCTTTTGCACCCACAGTAAGGCGGAGAAGCCTTTACAAACACTCTTTCCACCACTACTAGGTGTGGCAGAGAACCGTCGTTCTTTTACACTATCCCAGTATTGACAGAGAACCGTTCGTCCTTTCACACTCTCTTAGTGTGGGAAAAGAACCCTTCGGCTATTCACACTTTCGTAGTGTGGGCAGAGAACCCTTCGGCTGTTCACAATCTCCTAGTGTGGGCAGAGAACCCTTCGGCTGTTCACACTCTCCTAGTATCGGCAGAGAACCGGATCTTCTTGACAGATCTCCTCACAAGAAATCTAGAAGGAAGAAAGAAAAGAGTGAAGTAATCACAATTCAAAAGGAAAAATTCTTACCTTTAAACTCCAAGTGAAGCCTTCACGCTCCAATAACAAGTATCCTTCTTCGAACACTCTCTCACACTCTCTCCTTGACTCTTCTTTCAATAGGCATGAAGATCAATGGGAAAAAAGATTTGGTGGCAGTCAAAATTGGACTATATATAGAAGAGATAAGAAAAACCGTCCAAAAACTGCAAATTTTCAAATCAACATGAAATGGATCATCATGTACGATCAAGGATCGTCCTGGGCGATTTTACTTAAAGTGTCAGAGACAATCCTAATGAATATTGGTACGAACTATGTTTGTACAAGATCATCGTCCCGTACGAACTAGGTTCGTCCGGTGCGAACAATTACACTATAGGTTGGTTCCCAAAAACTGTAGGATGTAACCAACTTATGTTAAGTCAGTTCAGGTCGTCATGGGACGAACAAGACTTCGTCAGGACAAAATTTTTACAGAGAGCAAGTCGTCCAGGGACGATTTTAATTTCGTCTGGATGAAATTTTTACAAAGAGCAACTCATCTTAGGATGATTATAAATTTCGTCTGGACGAAATTCTTATAGAGAGAAAGTCGTCTTGGCATGATTATCAATTTCATCTGGATGAAATTTTTATAGAGAGCAAGTCGTCCAAGGATGATTTTAATTTTGTCTGGACGATCAGGACTTAGAAAAAAGAATTTTCTTTAAATCCTGTTCGTTCCATTGCTCTTACGAGGAGATAACAGACCTGATCATTCCGTATGAGTTTTATTCATCCCGTACGATCAGAACAAATAATTTAAGATCTCCTTAAGTGTGTGTGTGTGTGTTTATTCACTCAATTACAATCAATCCCTCTCAAACTTAATTAAAAAAAGAATTACAAGCTTCAAATTACAAGATATCTCATGCTGAATTTGATTTGAAGTCTTCATTAGTTTGGTGTTCGATTTTCCTGAAATGTTAGTATACACAAAAGCAAAAACAAATTTTCTAAAAAAAAGTGTTAGGAGATAACTACGCATAAAACAATAATATTTGGAATCATCAAAACTATACAAGTTGCAAGAATATAAAACATGTAAATAGCAACTCTCTTAACATCTATAACTGCAATTATTTTAGCATCATAAGTAATAGGCAAAAAACAAATAATTTTATTAACCATTTTAGTATTTGTTAGTTCCCTACTTAATGCATATAAAGAAGTGACTATTTGAGTGAATCTTATATACATGTCAGAGATGGATTCATTGGGTTTCATGCAAAATAATTCATAGTCTATTCCATATGTCCTTTCCACTTTTGCAAATGAAACCACATGTAATCTTCAAACTTAAGTGCACAAAAGAAACTATTTAAACATTTTGCATTTAATTGTGTTAAGTCACATTCTTCTATAGTCCAGTCAACAAAGGGTGTTTCAACTCTATTGCCATCTACTAATCTAGTGGGCCTAGTATACCCTTCTTGAACTAAGATCCACATGCAATAATCTAAAGACTGTGAAAATATTAACATGCATGTTTTCCAAAAATTGAAAGAAATATTGTCAAATAACAGAGGTCTAGTGATCAAATATCTTTCGGGTGTATTTCAGTTTTCATAGGTGGATACTGGTTAATTAAAAAGTTGTCTAAACTTATGATTTTGAAACAAAGCTCTGATACCACTTGTTGAAACTTGATTAGTTTGTTAAGCCTAAGCTATTATCTCAAGGCTAACCAAGAGGGGGGTGAATTAGTAATTTAAAAATTTTCTCTTAGATTTAAAATTTGAAAACCTTTGATTCAATTAGCAAGTTAATTAAGATTTTAAAAACTAATTTTTTAACCATAGAATATAACTTATAGTAAATAAAATGAAAAAATTTAAAATACACATAGATTTATAGTGGTTCGGTCAAATATGACCTACATCCACTTTCTGAAGACTCTCTCTTCAGGTATTGCACTATTAGCAAAGTGTCTCTCCTTCTTCCCCCATAGTAAGGCAGAGAAGCCTTTACAAAACCTCTATTCCACCAATCCCAATGCAGTAGAGAACTATCATCCTTTCACACTCTCTAAGTGTCGGTAGAGAACCGTTATCCTTTCACACTCTCAAAGTGTCGGCAGAGAACCATTGTCCTTTTACACTCTCTAAATGTTAGTAGAAAACCGACATCCTTTCACACTATCCAAGTATCGGCAAAGAATCAGATCTTCTTCAAAGATCTTCTCACGAGTAATCTAGAAAGAAAAGGGGAAGAGAACCAAAATTACTAAGAGATCCTTACCTTTGAGTAACCTTGTGAACCCTTCACACTCAACTTGCAAGAAATCTCTCTCAAACACTCTCTCTTTCAAATGCCCTTAAAAAAATATAAAGACTAGACTTTTTTATGTCAACTTTAGTGGACCTTTTATACTAAAGATACCAAAAACTATCCATAAAACTTAAATTTTCAATTTTGAACATTTATGATCGTACAATACGATCGGAGTTTGTACGTATGAACTGTTCAAAAACTATTGCGTATGAACCTGTTGTGAATCGATATAAATCAGTTTATACATGATCATTGTCCGGTATGAGCAGTTAGAAAATTTTCACATTTGTCGGGACGAAAAGGGACCACACAATTTTGTACTCTGAAAGGCATATATGAATAGTGATTGTACAGTACGATCCATACTTAGAAAAAATAGTTTTTGAGCGAAAGGGGACCCGTTCATTTCGTACTCTGGAAGGCATGTATAAACTAGGTTTGTACAGTATGATTTATACTTAGAAAAAATAATTTTGACCAAAAGGGGACCCGTCCATTTCGTACTCTGGAAGGCATATACGAATTGGGTTCATACAGTATGATCTATACTTAGAAAAAATATTTTTTAGCAAATCGGGACCTGTCTATTTCATACTCTAGAAGGCAAGTACAAATTGGATTTGTACAGTACAATCCATACTTAGAAAAATTTTCATCTAAGTTCATTTGACTGCTCATCGAGAAAATAATTGAACAAATCATCCCGTACAAAGTTCATTCGTACAACACAATTTGTTTAAAATTGTGAATTTTAAACTCTTCCCCGATGTGTGTGTGCTCAGTTACTCAATTAAAATCACACTGTCTTAGACTCAAGAAAATGAAAAATATATACTTCAATTACAATAAACTCTAAAATGATCTTGATTTAAAGTCTTCAACAATCTGAAGTATGATTTTCTTGAAATATTAGTACACAAGAGCAATATAGTTCTACCAAAATATGTTAGGAGAAATAATATTTAAAGCAATAATATTTAAAATCATCAAAAACATACAAGTTATAAGAATATGACAAACAAGAATTAAATAGCAACTATCTCAACACCTAGGAAATCAAGTAGCAATTCCTAGGAATCAAGTTGCTAGTTTTTAAAGTTATATGGATGAGAGAAAACAATGTTATTAAATGATCCATATAATGGATTACTTGATGGACATGTAATAAGGGAATTATCAGTATGCTTTAGAGTTCAATGAAGAGCTAGTGCGGATGACTAGAAATTACAAGTTATTTTAAGGTGCAGCCCTTGTGTATGAGCCTGATAGGTGGCATGAGCTAGTACCAACACTAGTAGCATCAACAAATAATGTGGGAGATGATGGTGATGAGGAGTGAGTGAAAGAGAGAGAGAGAGAGGGGGAGAGATAGAAAGAGAGAGAGAGAGAGAGAGAGAGAGAGAGAGAGGATAATTTTTTTTGTTTTTATATTTTCTGTTAAATTTTAGTTTTTAGTTATTTTTGTATTTTATCTTCTTGTATTTTTATGTTTATTGAAAATTTTAAGGTAAGAATAAAACTAATTTATTTTGTCCATTACAAACTTAACATGTATTACTTGCTTTTATTATTCTTACCATTCCTTCTATTATTCATCATTATACTTTATAATTGTTATGAGTGTAAATTTTGAATTATTGAAAAAAATAAGAAAAATAGATAACTTAAGGTGATTAATAGGATATAAGATGGTAAAAAATAAAAATCAAATAAGCCAAATCAATAACTAATAAATTTATTACAATTAATACATCCTAAAAAAGAAAACTTCTAAGGAGCACCTAATACACTTGACTAATTACCTTTATATTAATTGATTAAAGGTTTGGTGAAAATATAGTATTTAGATTAATTAGAATGATTATTATAATAAAGTATTTCTGTAATTATAATTCTTGCAGTGAACCTTAGATAATGATAAATTAGGTTACATAAGAGGAATATGCAAACATGTATTCAACATTATTAAGTAGTACTTAGCAAAAAATTGGTACCTATAAGTTTAACTCATCATGAAGGTTGTAAGGAAAAAATAATCTAAGGGGAATTATAAGAATTATAGGACATAACAAAGATTACAATTTTGTTGGAAGACAAAATAAATATGTAAATTTCTTAAACCTAAAATCATTAACTCTAGGTAAGCAAGGCAAAATTTTCATTTACACATTTAGGAGTTGAAGTTATAAGGAATACAAGTTGAAATGAATTTCAAGGCTTCCTATGATATGTTGTATTAATTGATATTTGTCATCAAAATATATTCTTAACATCATTAAGTTAATAATTTCTAAATTTTTCAAAATTCCAAAAGCATGCATTCTAGCAAAATATGGTACCCTATTAATAAAGTCCATGTGGATAACTTGATGAAATGTAATAATTTTTGTTTGAGGGATTTATTAGTGAAAATTATGTTATGTTTACATTGTCATCTTTTACTTTAAAAGTGACTCATTTGATGATTTTTTGTAGGATAATTTGCTTTGAGAGCTAAAAATTGAAGAAAAAAAACCAGGTTGATGGTGCCATAACTTTACAGCAACATGACATTCAAGCCTTGAGTTTGGCTCAAGAAAAATAGCACGACATTATAGCATATAACCTAGTAGTGCCACAGTGCCATCTTGAGCACTATAGTGCAATATTTCCACCAATGCCATAATGTTGTTCCAGGTACCATAGCATCAAATGACTAGAGTGTCACGACATAGTAGTTGTTATAATAAGGGAATGATATGTTGATTAAGTCAGAGCACCACAATGGAGAAGATCATTTGAACCATAACTTTATTTAAAAAAGGAGCATCATAGTGCTATTGTTATCAACATCATGATGCTAATGGTAGTTATAGGTCATAAATATAATAGAATGGCCAAATTTTTTAAGGGGGTAGACATATTTTACTCTTATAAGCAACCTTATTTAGAGTCCAGTGGAGTAGATTGTATGTGTGTGTAAGCCAAGGGAAATGGAGCAATGTGTAAAGAGAGTCTATAACCAATGTTTGGAAGACATTCCTAGCTCTATCAATCCTTTATCATCTCTATACTTTTATTTGAATTATAATGAAGATTGCTTTTCTTGTTTAAACTATAATGTTTAGATAAAAAATTTCTATGGACTTATATTTAGTTTAGAATCATGCATACATATATTTGATCTCAAAATTATTATGTACGTAATATTATTTATAATTCTTCCATGCTTCATTTAGAATGATGCCTTGCACAAGTTTAAAATTTACTGTGATTTACATCATTGATGGAGGAGTAGTGGAATTAATTAGGTGAATTAGAATATATTTCTCCCATACAAAGACATATGGTATATAGAAATATAGGACTTAAGGAGATGCGAAGTGCATATTTGCTAAAAACTCCAACGAGTTCAAAAAAAGATGAGGAGTTTCTTATGCTCTAAGACACAAAAAGAAGATATAGAAGATCAATCAAATTGAGCATGACCTCTTAACTAATATAAGTTTAGAGCCTTCTTAACATAACATTTCTTTTTAATATACTTAACTGATAACCTTTATTAGCACCACCTTTTAATTTCCATTGTAGGATAAATTAAGCAATTAATAGGGGTAGTAATAAAGAAATTTTTTTTATCATAACTAGTTATGGGGATGATACTGAACTCGCTATTTTATTACTTTACATGACACATACACTTGCATAGATTCTAGTGAGCACCCTTAATTGACATAGAGTGCTAAGATTGTGAACACACATTAGTATGTACGACAACATTTTCTTAGATGATAATTTTGGTTCATTGCCTGTGATGTTGTGTCACTAGTTATGATGTGTATGATTAAGGAATAACTAGTTTGGGTATATATCTATACTATGAAAGAGATATTCTTCTTATAAGTTCCAAGCATATATCCTTTTACACTTATTTTTATAGGGGTTGTGCATGAAAATAAAAATGCCAAGTCAAGCATTATTATAAAGAAATAGATGTTGAATACTACCTAGTCATATTTATATATTGTAATACATATTATGTTGGTTATTTATTTTCTAGCACTTTTATTCTATACAAAATTAAATTTATTTTAGTTAGGAAAGCTTTAAATGTGTAATAAGGTATAAGTGCAGGATAATAATTGAGTATATTTTTTAGTAATTAAGATTAATCATCAGTACTTGGGAGTAGAAAGCACTATGAACATAAGATTAATCCAATGGTATACAAAATTAGACAGGCATGGTGTACACAACTTCAACCAACTAGCAAGGACTATGAGCTAGAGATTCATATGCAGTTTATGGTTATATATATACACACACATAAACTACATGCACTACCCTTAATATATCCATTTAGCTCAAAAGGCATTATGTTTATGTGTTTTCTTACTCTCATATACATAAATTAAGGGTTGCATACATTTGTACTCTTTACTAGTGTGTGTGGTTTATTTGAAAATCGTATTAATACTATAGTCCTAAAGAATAAAATATTTTTTTATCAAATTTAATAAATTAATATTAAACTTAAAATCAATTAGAAAAAGATTTTTCTGAAAATTATGGCTCATAAGAGCTACCTTTTAATAAAAAAAATATTATTTTAATATCTTTTGGATGAAGTACAAAACTGAGCTTGCTAATGATCAAAACCCAAAATGTTAGTTTATATTCATAAATAGTCATTCTCAAAGCATATAGAAGTCTCTCACTTAGTGACTGATAACTCACATGCATATCAAATTTTTTAGGATAAGAAAGTAGTCAATAGGGAGTTGCTCTTCTAGGTTAAGTTACATAGAATGCTAGGTTAGTCAAAACTAGATCCCTCTTAGGCCCCAATAACATGCTTTGAATTAGTTCAAAAAGCTACTTTGGTTTACCTTTTATTTCATCATTAACATGCATACATCATCGACATATTGATGTTTATTTGACTCAATGGTCTAGTTATACATCTTAACTAAACTTTCTATTAACATTGTTGTCTCAGAGTAATCATGCTAGTTTGATTATACTTTTTACTTCCCTTAGTTACTCCTTATTGGTTAAGAAACTTGTCAAACTTATCATGACAGTTTTTGTAAAGTATCCTTAGCAATTTTATGCCTTTATGACTATACTATTTATCTTCTTAGTCATAATCACTTGAGTAGAAAATATTTTAAACAAGTTATGCTCTTTTATCTATCCTCATCTTTTAAAATTATTTTTCTCTTTTGGATGTATTATTTTAATTTGATCATACTCTTTTGGTTAAACTTATATTATTCTAGTTATGCTCTTTTGATTATAATATTCTTTTTTAGCCATACACCTTTGGTTAGACAACTTCCATTCATGACTCTATCATATTTGTTGTAGCTAATCCTAGTAGTGTCACACTTGTTTAATTCTACATCTCTACTATGAACCTTCTCACTGGTTCTTTTAAGTCTTAGCCATAACACTTATTTATTAAGTATTGTCCAAACTCAAACATGCTATTTTGACTAAGTCATTTATCTCTTCTAATTGAGTATTATTAGATGTTGAGTATACACCTATATTCATAATGCTCATTTTCCTTCCAAGTGGATGGCCTTTGCTTGGATTAGTCCCTCACCTTACACATCAGGAGCTTTTCTTGAGTGTTTAAAAACTTTTCATCTTTTAAGTGTTTATGTAACTTTTAAATGAAAACACAAGTTATAGTGAAAGTTAGAGAGAGAAAGTCTCGTTTTGAGAGAAGTTTTTCAAATTTGGTGTTTCGTGGCCTAGTGGCAGGTTTCTAGCTGGAAGATGGCGGATCTTCTTCCGGCCATCTCTAGTGATCGGAATGCTCCTCCGTTGAAAGGATTAGCCTCGACGAGGTTCGTTAAATCTTTCTCTAGGAAGGCGATGGGATTCGATAATTTGGCCCTGGTTATGCGAGAGCCTGATTTGGATAAAATGCCAGTTTTATCTTTTGTTGTGGGAAAAGGCAAACAAATTATAGTAGAAGAAGTTGCACAATCACCCCTTCATGGAATGGGGTCTTCATCATCAGGGAGGAACTTGATTGTTAACAGATTTGCCAATCTGAAATCGGTTTCAGTAACTGAAGATGTTCGTTCATTTGAGAATTTTCAAAGCTGCAAGTCAGGTGTTTGTGAAAAACCTGTAGAGGATGGAAAGCAATCAAAACTTATCTCGGAAGAGAAAGCTAATTTCTTGGCTTCAGATCAAGAGAAAGTGAATCCATGGAAAAAACGTCCTTATATTAAAGTTAATCTTTCAGCTGGTGATCATTTTCTGACGGAAGATGAATCTGCTATCAAACTAGCCATTGTTGTAAAGGTGTTTGGGAGACGCTTACCTGTTCAATTGGTAGCGACTGAACTGAGACTTCAATGGACAAAGTTTGGTAAATTTCATTTAACCAGCCTTGGTTCTGATTGGGCATTATGTTCTTTCTTCTCTAAGGAAGCAATGGAGAACATCCTATCGGGAGGACCATGGTTTGTCAATGGGCATATAATTGGGCTAGATAAGTGGAGTTCTAATTTTGATCCCAACTCACTCAAGGGCTTTCTTCTCCTATCTGGATTAGGATGCCAAATCTGCCGCTTTTCTGTTGGTATGAAATTAATGTCTCGAGAATAGCTTCTTCAATCGAAGAACCCATTTTGATAGATGGGGATATGTTCCAATGGGGGAGAAGAGAATTTTCTAGGATATGTGTTCGCATATAACTTGATCGGAAGCTTCCTACTGGTGTTTGGGTGGAAGGTGTTAATGGGAATTTTTTTTCAAAAAGTGGAATACGAGAAAATTTCCATCTTTTGTCATAATTGTGGTCATATTGGCCATTTGAAAGAAGCTTGTAAGGTTGTGGAGAAGATTGCAGAACCGGAAGAGAAATCTAAACATAGTGGGGATACTATTTCAGCTCTAGATATGGGTTCAAAAGAAGTAATAGAAACTAGTTCTTGGCAATTAGTTAAATATAGAAGAGTTAAGAAGAATGTGGGTATGCATAGAATGAAATACATACCTAAGATAGGAGTCTCCCTTGATTCTGCTAAGAGGGATGGACCCAGTATTGTTTTGAACAAAGAAAAAGTATCAATGAATCTAGAAAACAGAGAATTGATATTGGGTAATAAAGGAGATGACAATTTAGCTAGTGTTAAATCAAAAGGATTGGAAGATGTTAGCAAGTCTGCTGTAATTCAAAATGCTATGGAGAATGCTGTGGATTCTATTGGAGCTGATGGGTATGTCATTTCTCGTGCCAAATGTATGTTGGAAACAAGAGACCCCATGGGGAATCTTGAGGTTGATTTTATCCACGAAGTCTCTTTCTCTTCAGGTAATAAATTCGGACTGCTTAACTCTTTATGTGAGGAGGGAAGAAATGTGTATATTCAAGAAGCTTCAAAAGATGATGCTGTGGAAGAAGGTGAGCTTGTGGAGTTACTGGAAGAATGTCAGACTAATAGCAAAGTTGAAGCAGTAATGAAAAACATGGTGAAGACTAGTGAAAATAAAAATGGGAAGAGTTCTGATCTCAGTAGTGGAAAGGTTTCTGTTCAAAAAATAAATAAATTGGCTAAGGAACTTAGATAGCTTGGTCCATTAAATGTGGCTTCAATAAAAGATAAAAATAGTATGAGCAAAAGAAGGGGTGGGGGTACTTCCCCATTCTTACCAAAATGAGTTCCATTAGTTTTTGGAATTGTAGGGGGCCTAATAAGAAGTAGAGAGATGCAAGGAAGAAGAGAACTTTGGGTGAAAACTGGGATTTTGTTCTGCTGTCTTCAAGAGGGAATTCTAGTGGAATTCTGTTAATATGGAAAACTGTTGTAGCTTCTTTCTCCTTGATAAAAAATTTAGATCAGTGTGTGTTGGGGGAGCTGAAGGTATTCAATAAAGGCAATTAGTTGATAGCTACCATTTATGGAAGTAGAGAGATGCAAGGAAGAAGTGAACTTTGGGAATTTCTGGACAGTAATCAGAAACAAGATATTCCTACCATGGCAGGATGTGACTTCAACTGCATATTATCCCAAGAGGAAAAGAAAGGTGGGAAGAAATTTTCTTTCTTGCTTGGTTCTTTAGAAATGAAGGCATTCATGAATAGAAATGATCTTCATGATGTGGGTTTTCTTGGTTCAAGATTTACTTGGTGCAACAACAAGAGTGGAAGTGCCAGGATCTTGGAGAGACTGGACAGAAGCATGCTTAATTCTAAAGCCTTGAAATGGATGAATCAAGCTACTATGACATTTGAGTAGGATTGCTTCTGATCATTGTCCTATTGTTTTAAAGATGTTTAAGCTTAACTACTAGAAAACCAAATTTCATAGATTTGAAGATGTATGGTTGTCTTATTCAGCTGTAGCTTCAGTTGTTAAGTTTTCTTGGGCTAAACCTGTGAAGGGGAATGATATGGAAGCTCTGAATAAAAAAACTATCAAGGGTTCTTAAAGCCTTGTTCTTTTGGAGCAAGGCGAAGCATCAAAAGCTGGGAGATTTGAAAAATGAGTTAAAGGGAGAGATTGAAGAACTTCAGCAAGAAGAAGAAAGTGAGTTGCAATTCTCGGACAGCAGGATTCTATTATTAAGATTAAAAATCAGTGAATTCAACTGTACTTTAGCTTGGTTGAATACTTGGTGGAGACAAAGGGCTAATAACCAAGTGGATGAAGGAGGGGGATTCGAATTCTAAGTTCTTTCATGCCTTTGCTAATGGGAGAAGGAATAGCAATTTTATTAAGCAGTTGAAAAATGATGAGGGGGAGCTGATTGAAGATCCTGAAAGTATTAGAAGCAGCTTCTATAAATTCTTCTGCAAATAATGGGATCACAAGTATTGTCTATTGGACAATTGGCCACTAAATGAGAACATTCTGAATCAGGAAGACTGCAGGTTCCTGGAATCTACCTTGTCCATTGAAGAAGTTGAGAAGGTAATTGGAGAACTTGGCAATAACATTTCTCCTGGGATGGATGAAATTACCTATTCCTTTTTTAAAGCATACTGGAAGATCATTGTGACGGACGTTTGGAAAGCTATTCAATTATTCTTTAGCTCGGGTTCAATGTCTCCCCAGTGGAAAGAAACTATGGTGGTGCTCATCTCCAAAGTAAGTAATCCTTTACATCCTTCTAATTTTTGACCTATCAGCCTATGCATGTCTATTTATAAAATAGTGGCAAAAGTGTTGTTAAATAGAATGATGAAAGTAATTCACTACCTTGTATCGGAGGAACAAGTGGCTTTCATCAAATGTAGGTCTTTATCTAACCATGTGCTTCTTGCACAAGAACTTTTTCATAAGTTCAGGTTTTCTAATTCCAAAAGGGGTTTGGTGGCAATCAAATTGGATATGGAACAGGCATATGATAGTATGGCCTAGAACACTCTGAAACAAGTCTTGAGCTACTTTGGCTTTCCAGTAGGTTTCTCCAATGTTGTGATGGAATGTGTTACTGATCCTGTTTTCTTGGTTCAAATCAATGGAGTCAGTGTGGATGGTATTAAAGGGAGAATTGGCTTTAGATAGGGGTGTCCATTATCACCCTACTTTTTCATTCTTTATTCTCAATTACTTACCAATGCTTTCTTGTATAAAAGAAGAAATTTGGGCTTAAAAGTAGCACCTATGGCTCCAAGTATTTCTCACTTATTGTTTCTTTACGACATATTTGTTTTCTCTATTGCCAAGAGGGAGAATTTAAAGAAAATAAAAAAAATCACATTTGAATATTATAAATGGACGGGTAAGCAAATAAATTTCTCAAAATCTGCAATCATTTTCAGTAAGAAGATGGAGAGAAGGAGGAAGGAGTTCTCTAATCTTATGGGATTCATGGAGGTCAAAGAGCTCAATTACTTGGGCATTAAAATTGCTTTAAGAAGACTTGTTGTAGCTGAATTTCTAAGATATTGGAAAAGCTGCATTCAAATTGGACATTTGTGGGAATAAATTTATATCTGGGTCGAGCAGAGTGGTGCTTATAAAAATAGTGGTGCAAGCTCTTCACATCTTCTACTCTTCCTTGTCCCTGGTTCCTATGAGTATCTTGAATAAACTTGATAGGATGTGCAGAGATTTTCTCTGGGATAAAAGTAATGGAAATAATGGAATTCATTTTGTAGCATGGAAATACTTATGTATTCCAGAGAACCTTGGAGGTCCGGGTATTCTTTTAGCTACAGATTCGGTGGAACCTCTCAGAGCTAAACTAGCTTGGAATTTCTTGAAGAAGCCTCACTCTTTACTTAATAAATCTTTATCTGTTAAATATGGGAGAAGTGTCTGGGATGTGGAAAGGAGGCTGAACTTCTCTCCATCGTGGAAATTGATTCTGAGTGGAGCCAAGGCGTTAAGGCATATTGTGCAATGGCGTATTAAGGATGGGACTTCAGTAAACATCATGAAAGATGTTTGGATCCTGGATAGAAGTTTAGACAGATGGCCTATATTCATTGCAAATAGGAGATGATAACTTGCCAAATCTATCTAATTTTATTTTGGGAGGAGAGTGGATTCCTAAAAAACTGCAAGGTTTCTTTGGAGATGAACTGGTGAAAGTGATCAGTAAAACGAAGATTGACATGGACAACAATGAAGGTGATTTGAAGCTGCTGAAAAGTTTCACAGGAAAAACTATTTCGGCTATGGTTAGATGCAGGAAATCAAACCTGGGAGAAGAAAATCATACTTTTGTTCAGCACTGGAAATGTATTAAAAAGCTGAAGCTCAATCCTCAGGTAGCTTTTTTCTGGTGGAGGCTTTTAAAGAATGCCATTCCTTCATGTGATTTTTTAATGCATAGAAGTTTATTGGAGAATAACATTTTTCCAAGAGGTTGTGGTATGAAAGAAGATGGAGAGCATGTGGCAGTGAAATGCTTAAAATTAATTTAGGTAACTCAATTGGCTAATAAATGGGGTTTCTCATTGCCGGTTTTCAACAGTTTACAAGAATGTCTTATTTTTATTAATAAGCAAGAGAAGTAAGACCTTTTTATTACAAGATCTTATTGTGCATTGGTATTCAACTCTTGGAAGAGTAGAAACAATCTTATTCATGAAGGATGTGAAATGGGAGCTGAGTTTATTATGTCTAATTTCATTACTTAGGCAGCTATATCATCTAATAATCTATATACGAACCACTGGGGTGCTAACCAGCTTTATAAGCTGATTTCTTCTTTTTGGCATCCCTCTCCACTCGGATGGATTAAGGTGAACATAGATGCATCTCTTCTTCCCTCTAATGAAGCAGGGATTGGAGGTATATTCAGAGATCATAAAGGAAGGATGCTTCTCTCATTTGGATTCTCGGTGGTTCACTGAGACATTAGATTTTTGGAGTTATTGGCCTTTCCTTCATTGAGAAAAGTTATAAAAGATTGGATGATGGATGCTAGAGCTTTAATTATAGAAAGTGATAACTCTAATGTCATTAGTTATCTGCAAAATCAGTTTCTCAGGAAAATCGAGGATTGGATCTGTCAACAAAGGAGAACGTCAATTTTCTTAAAGGGTTTGAGGTAATTCTTTTTTAGTTTGTCAATAGAGATTGTAACAAGCTAGCTCATTGGTGTGCTAACCTTGCTTTGAGAGGTGATTTCTTTTGGGATGTTCTAGAAGTTAATAAGGTTCCTCCTTATTTTTATTCTTTGTTAAAGTAGGAAAGTGATAGGTTTGCTATCACTTAGATTTTGTTCTAGGTTTTTTTTTATTTGCTATTAATGCTATCTGCATTTTCTTCAAAAAAAAAAATGTAACTTTTAAATGCTTGAACATACTACTTCATAGTTAATGTATTTAATAATCTATTTTCATATTAGTTAAATTTACATATTGAAAAGTGTAAATTGTGTGCTATTTCAGTTATTTAAATTTAGTGAAAATATGTTGTTTTAGTTATATTTGTACATGAAATGTGCATGAAAAAGTAAAAAGTTACAAGTGTTGGGCAACACCATAGTACCATCAATTATAATGTCATAGAGTCTACTTAATCAATCCCTAAGCAGAAAATTCAGACATGGGTTTGTTGACCTTCTCTGTTGTCCAGAGCCAAGGCATCACAAATGTCAATGTCGTAGTGCATCACAGCGCGGTTGCACCCAGAATTGGCATTGCAGTATTAAATACAAAACATGCTTAATGGTGTTCTAGAGTAACATTTAAATTATGGCTTGACTGATGTGCTAGTATTTATCAAATTTAAATTATGGTTTGACTCGTTTTGCTTGCTACTCTTTTTATAGTTCTCTTTATACCTTTAGGTCGCCTTCTCCATGAAGTAAATCAACTCAAAACCTCATTCCTCCTCGACATTTATCTCAATGGGCAGTTGAAACTGGGGCATATTCATTCTCTTTTGCCACCAACTATTATCGTTGGTATGTGTTGGGCTGGACTAAAAGGATTTGGAGCTATTAACACGTGCCCAAAACTAGATTTCATAGATTTTAAAAGATATAAAAAATAAAATGTTCAAATAATTTATCACGAATATAATAATAAAAAAAAAGGAATCAACACGTGCCTAAAAAGTATTGTCTAGTAGAATATTAAAGGCCCAAGTATTATATTCATTTGAAAATAGATTAAAAATTTTTATTTTCTATTCTCATCAAAAAAATTAACCAAAATATTTTGATAGATTTTCTATTATATTTTATAGATTTATTACCTTATAAACTATTTGGATTTATTAAGGCATGGAAAGCCGAACTATATGGCTGAAGAAGGTCGAAGTGTTCCCTGCAGTACCGGACATTTGGATGCAATTATGCAGTGGGAGCCAGTCTTCGTTTCAGTACTATGAATGCGACATAGCAATAATTGGCGGTCCCGCACAAAAAAAAAAAATAATTATTCTCATTTCTTGCGCAAAAATATTACACCAATTATATTTCTGTTCGCGTCGCCATTGTGGAAGTTGAGAAGGAAGATTGTTGGCGAGGGATGCGATCCATGTGTTTTTTATTTTTATTTTTTTTATTTTTTTTTTTCAGTTAAACTTTTCAAATAATAATACTAAGAGAATATTAATACATATTATAGAAGTTTTTTTTTTTTTTAAATAATTTAATGGATTGCATTTTCTTTGCGTGCCCTAGCCGCCTCTTCTCCTACCCTGCTTCTGCTGAGTTTTCCTCCCTCTTCCCTTCCTCCGGCGTTGCCGGAGGCCTTTCTCTCCATACTATGGATGCTCACCTAGACTCTGTTGATTTTCCCCCTCTGGGTCAATCTTCTGGTGCTTTGGGAGGTTCTCGTCCGAGAGATTGGAGTAAAATTTTTGCTCCTGAAAGCTCCGCCCCGAAAACTCTTAACTTCTCTCACTACCCATTGGAACCTAATGTTATCCCTTTCTCGGGGGAAAAGCTTGCTACGGGAGGTGAAGACGGAAACTTTGTCTGGTTGGATACTCTATAGGAAGATGCCCTTTCTACGAAGCGTTGCTAGGAGCGATCAAAAAAACCTGGACTTTAATAGGTTTGGTTCAACTCTTATCTTTAATTGACGGTTTCTTCCTGTTATGTTTTTCTTGCGTAGAAGATTTTGACATGGCTTGGTCAAGAGGAGTCTGGTTTTTGTTGGGTAAGCCATTTGTGTTACAAAAGTGGCACCCAAAATTTCAGCCTAAGCGCAAGGATTTCACGACAGTCCCTATTTGGGTGAAGGTTCACGAGCTCCCTCTAGCTTGCTGGAACTCTGAGGGGATCTCTCGGATAACTAGTAAAATCAGAATTCCTATAGCAGCTGACAATCTGACGGAGCTTAAATCGCGACTGACTTTTGCTCGAGTATGTGTTCTGGTTGATAATACAGCCACATACCCGGAGGAGATTCTGGTTTCTATGGATGGTGATGTGGTAAGCCTTAAAGTCTAGTACGAGTGGCGTCCGTTCCATTGCGATCTCTATAAGTCTCTCATGCACTTCTCTTCTTCCAGCCCGAACAGACCTTATAAGGTTACTACTGAGCAAGAAAAAGGTGATCCTATCATTCGTGGTCGTAGCTTTAGCAGAAATGCTAGACACAGGGCTTCTTCTCGTAGTCAGAACTTTTCTAAGCCTCATATTGCTAAGATGACGACCACTGTTGCACCTATCTGTAACCAAGATCCTTCCACACAACATCAGACTTTAACCACAAATGCTATCGGACAGCCTCTTCACTATCAACCGCATTCCCCGTCCCCGCACAAATTAACATCTATAGTAGATAATGTGGAGAATACTCTGATTGCCCCTCCTGTGAATGAAGTGTCCACGATACCGGATATCCCAAACCTTAACTCCCCCAATGAAGCTGCTTCTTCAACCTCTAATAACCTTCCTTCTATATCTCCTACTTCTCGGAAGGATTATACTTCACCTAATAAGTTTGAAGTCTTAAATTCTGAGCATGAAGCAGGTAACCAATCTATTGCCTTAGAGGATTCTATTGATGATATCTTTTTGAAAGAAGATGATGGTGGGAAACTTAATAAACAAAAAAATGCTGAAAAAATCAAGCCACAATCAGCCAGTGTAGCTTCCAAAAAAACTGCTAAAGAGAAGCAGGCCAAGAAATCCCAACCCCAACGTAGTTCTTAATGTTCTTCCCTCCTCTTGCGGCCTGGAACATTAGGGGTTTTAATAGTCCTGATAAAGTCCTCTGCTGTAAGCGGTAAATTAATTCGTTTAAATTGGATATGATTTGCATCTTGGAGAACAGGGTTCATGCACAAGCTTTGTGTGACCCATTCTTTGAATCCAATCATTATCTCTTTATGAATGAAGCAAGTTGTCATAATTTTGCTCTCTCTAAATCTGGTAGAATTTGGGTGAAATGGAATGTGTCGAAGCTGAATTTCATTCCTTCTCGTATCACCTCTCAGATCATATCTGGGAATGTTTTTGTTGCTAATCAAGCTCTTTTCCAGCTCTCTGTTATTTATGCTTCTAACAACGCTCTTGAACTTAAGGAGCTTTGGGAGGACATTGCTCTTGTTAGACCGGTGTCTTCTTTGCCTTGGGCAACTATTGGGGACTTTAATTGTTGTTGATATGCTTCAGATAAGCTAGGTGGATCCCCCATTTCTCAATCTGCTTTGATTGACTTCAACGATATGATATTTCAAAATAGTCTTCTGGATTTGCATTCGGTTGGGTGCAAATATTCTTGGTACAATCAACGCTTAGATAACCAAATCCACATAAAACTGGATCGTGTGCTTGTGAATGAAGATTGGATGGATGTTTTCTCTGATTCTTTTTGCTCATTTCAAAGTCCTTCTTGCTCAGATCATTCTCCTGTTATCCTCCATTTTGGGAATCAATATAAGGTGAAGCATAGATTCTTATTTAAGAACTTCTGGACTAGGTTTGATGGTTACTGGTGTCATCTTCTAGAGGTATTCCCTTCACCTTGTAATTGTAACCCTCTCTCTAATCTCTGTAAATCTTTGAAGCTATTAAAGTATAGAATTAAAAACGAAGTGTGGGCATCCTCTACTTGCTTATCTAGGCATCTTGATGATTTACATAATATTCAAAATCTGTCGCTGGAGAAGTTGCATGTGGAACCTAATAATCCTGAGACCATTCTTTCCTTCAAATCCTGTAATGCTAAATTAGCTCACTTCACTAACTTGCAAGCTTCATGGATAATTCAAAGGGCTAATGTGAATTGGCTCAAATTTGGGAAAGAGGATCTCAAATTTCTCTATGCTAGAATCCGTTGTAGGAAGGGGAGCTCCAAATCGGTTGTGAACCTTCTATCCTGTAATCCTGCTATTTCTAGAGATGAGGTGGTTGCTACTATTTCTCAGTTTTATCAAAATTTATACAATCCTGCTCTCCTACCCAATTCTGCTGTGGGGGATTTTCCAGTTGGGACTGCTTTACCTGATTATTTTTTCAGCATTATTGACTCCAATGTTGTGGATGATGATAATAAGGATGCTATTTTTATGGGTGCCTCTAATTCTGCTCCGAGGCCGGATGGGTTCAATTTTCATTTCTATAAAACTTGTTGGCATATTATTGGCCCAGTGGTGTGTAGAGCTGTTAAATCTTTTTTTCAAAAGGGGTACATGCCTAATGGGGTCAAAGCAACTGCTCTTGCCATCATCCCCAAACATAAAAATGTTGTCAATATTTCGGACTACAGGCCAATTCCCCTTTGTAATGTTTTATACAAAATCGTTGCTAAAGTGATTGCTGTTAGATTCAAATCGGTCATGAATTTGATTGTCAAGCATAACCAAGTGGGTTTTGTCAAATGTAGAATATCCACGGATAGCATAGTGCTTGCTAGTGATATTCTTTCATGGGCAGGAAAAAGAGGAGGGGGGAATATTTTTTGTGCCAAATTGGACATCAGGAAAGCTTTCGATTCGGTTTCCCGTGAATTTTTTCTTGCTAGGTTAACTCAAAAAGGTTTTCCCGGAAAGTTTGTGATCTGGGTTAAAGCATGCATTTCTGATGTTAATTTTTCTATTGTGCTCAATAGTGCTTTGGAGGGTTACTTTCCCTCCACGGTTGGGCTTAGGCAGGGGTGCCCGTTAAGCCCCTACCTTTTTTGTATTATTATGGATGCCCTCTCCAATCTTCTGGAAGCTAGAAACCTTAAAGGTATTTCCTATGGCAACTTCTCACTCACTCACTTGCTTTATGCTGACGATGTGCTTATTTTTGTAGAGGCTTCTCTTGATAACTGCAATAAGTTGGTTTCTATATTAAGTGCCTTTGCAAATGCCACGGGGCTTTATGTTAATTATGAAAAGCGTGCCATCATGTTTCCTAAGCATCAGAGAAATCAACTTGAGGTTTGCCAAGCTCTTTCTATTCATAATATCGTATCCAAAATTACCTATTTGGGGATCCCTTTATCTTTTTATAAGCTAAAAATTGAAGATTACATGCCCCTCATGGATAGTCTTTATAAAAAATTAAATGGGTGGAAGGCTAATTTGTTGTCGTTTGCAGGAAGGCTTCAATACCTAAAATTTACTATTCAAAACACTATTGCTTACTGGATATGTGGTGCTATATTGCCTAAATCTGTGCACAAAATATACAAAAAAACCAGTTCTAGGTTTTTATTCTTTGGCGACATCAACTCTTCTAGGAAGCTGCACATGATAGCCTGGGACAAAATTTGCTTGCTCAAATGCAAAGGGGGTTTGGGATTACCTTATATTGCTGCTTTACAATTCGCTTTCAATTGCTCTGTTATTATCAGGATTTACAACATCCCATTTTCAAAAAATACTCCTTTCCATGGAAGCCTCCTCAAGCCTCTGATTCTAATTTCTGGAAAGCTATTTGTAACACGGCACATATGGCTAGAGGCCGTTTTAAATTTAAAATCACCCAAAACGCACCCATTTCTTTTACTTAGGATCACTGGATCAACGGTGGCACGCTGCGAGAACTTTTGTGTGGGGACTTACCTGACAATACACCTGATTTTGTGTTGAAGGATCTTATATCTCAAAATAGTTGGGCTTTTCCTGAGGGGTTTCCTCACATTCTGCGGAGTGTTACTGAGAACATTACTGGCATTGGTGGTGTTGGGCCTTGCTTGTTTTGGAAAAACAGTAATGTTTACAAGCACAAACATTTTTTAGAGGAATACTTCTCCGAGATGCCTACTTGCTTATGGTACAAAATGGTGTGGCACAAAAGACATATCCTTAAACATTCAGTATACGTTTAGCTTGCTTTACATAGGGGGCTTAAGACGGCAGAAGCTCTTCTTCTTAGGAACATTCAGGTTCCTCGCACTTGCAGTTTATGCTATGAGAATGATGAATCTGTCTCTCACATATACTTTGAATGCCCCTATTCTTTTAATATTATGCATGCTCTTATTCTTGGGATGCAAAGCTTCTTTCTCTGGCCCAATATTTTGCAGGTTTTTGATTGGTTGAAGGTGGTTTTTAAGGGGAATGTCATGGTTTTTAACTTTTATAAACTGGTAGTGTGCTGTGTGATATACTACATATGGAAGGAGAAGAACAATAGGAGATTTGGTAATAAAGTTCTTTGCTTTACCTCTCTATTGTTATGTATAAAACGAGCAATATCTGAGAAGGTGTGGAAATGGGAAAACTCTTTGGAACTGCTGGAAATACTTTAAGGGGATGCCACGATGATGTTCTGAATGCTATGCTTTATATGATGGCCGGTTTTTGTGTATTTGCAGCACGCCAAGTCTGGACAATGATGAATCCCTATGCAAATCCCTTGGACGGTCTTTGGGCAACCAGGGAAGTGTTCCTTTCGATTATCTACATGCTAAATCTGAGTCCAGACGATTTAAGGCTTTGGAGAATTGATATCTGATTTATCAGTTTTGTTGCTGGGTTATGATATTAGACTCCTTTTGGTTCTTTATTTTGTATTTGATTTTTTTTAGATCAGTTTTGGTTTTTTTTTGAGCTTGTTCAAGCTTTGGCCAGTATTGGTGGCCATTTTTGCTGTAGTTCTGGTGTAATTTTGTTGAGTCTCTAATATACGGGCTATGCCCAAAATTTTCCCAAAAAAAAAATAATAATTTAATGAATGCATTAACTGATGGTTTTTTTTTAAAGGTAATGAGAGTTTGTTATTTGTCTTTATAACTCAAAAAGATTTTTTAGATTTTATGTTGGTTATGGAAGTGCACGTTTATTAGATTTTATGGAGCGCGGCCTTATTTATTTACTTTGTGGGATAAATTATGAATGTTATTTTTCCCTCTTTGACAAGTCAAGAAATTAATCATTTTATCAATTTGTTATTTTCAAACTTACTTGATTCTACATTGGGGTATTGGAAAATAATAATAGGGTTCTATTAATAAATTCAAATTTATCAAATGATTATAATAATTGTAATCGCATGTATGCCTTTCGAGATATTTAACAGGAAGCTAGCAAGTAATCACTATTGAACCCCAAGAGTTGGTGCGCAGTAGGGTTTTAATGATTACAACTATTATTAGTTATACTAATCACTTATCATAATATGTGTGCAAGAAACTTGTTTTTTATCTAACATTGCAAGAATGACACATGTGACAAATTTAGGGCAAAGGACTTGGTGAAACCAAAAGAATTAAACATGAGGTAAATATGTTAGTACTATGAAGACCAAGAAAAAAAGTGTGTGTGTCAACTTGTAAATTATATTTTTATTTTTCTTGTGTTTTCTATATGTTATGCATCTAGTTGGATGAACAACCACAAGCACACAAGGGATATAATAAAATAACAGAGTAAAATTAAAGTCTTTAATTTTCAAATTTTATTGCATTGTTCATTTTACATTGTCCTCTATGAAATGAATGGAAATTTTGTAAATTCTAAAAATTAAGTAAGATTAATTAACTAGAAATATGAATTGAAAATTTGCATACCTAATCGTACAATACAATGAATATCATACTGGATGATCAACTATTCAAATCCATACTATGAAAATCCATATTTTATATAAAAATAGGTAAATTAAAAAATTGAACAGTTAATAATGAATGAATTGATTTGTATATTATGGAACTTAAAGATATGTATTATGAATTACCTATTTTAGAACCTAAAATAAAGGGGATGAATCTTAGTTGATTTCATACTATATGATCAAAATTGTATAGACCAAACAAACATTGAGCATGCCTGGCTGAAATCTATTCGGACAGGTCGATCCAATGCTTTGAGTTGCCATCGTTGTAAATATCATATTGTGTAATGATCATTGTACATTCCAAAATAATAGAGATCTTGTTTGGACAAACATCATTCGGATAGGATGATCTGTTTCCATAATTTAGCAAGGTTGTTAAAAACACATTGTACGATCTGTCCATCAAGTTAAACATATCAGGATTTTTAGGGTTTAATTTAGATCCTAATTTAAATACCCTTTTTTTCTCTTTTAACACAAGTCTTTGGACATCTTAGGCTTTCTTGAGGGTCGTCAAGAGAGTTGTGAGAGAGGTTTCAAGATAGACGTACTATGTTGCATGAGGGACAGAAGGTGACAGAGAGATTGGAGTGATTATGAGGGATATCTTGAAAGGTTGTTGAAGAGACCAAGTTTCACAAATGTTGTCCTTTGTACTTTATGTCAATTTTCCTTGGTTATTGATAGGGTGAGGGCACTTGGTTGCAAGGCCTTAGGAGAGTAATGGGAGAAGACTCTTGTGTTAGCTAGAGGTTAGTGGTGAGGCATCTCCACTATGCTAGGTGTAGAAGGAGGGTGTCTGCTTTGGAAGAGAAGGGTGTAAGGTATTCAACAGTCTCTATGAATGAGAAAGGTTTCTCTGTGTTGTTAGGAGTAGAGGAGTGGTTTGTGAAATTCCCGAGGAGAAGACTCTAGGGAGTGAACAAATGTTAGGCAGACCAAAGTCTTCTTTTTTTATTCTTCCTTTTGCTTTATTTTACTTCTTACATTTTTTTAGTTTACTACTTTGATATGTTGTGGTTACATGTGACTCGACTAAATAGGTATGAGTAATGGAAGTATTTTAGTGCACCTGTTTAAGGATAACTATAATAACTTCTAAAAATTTTCTCTAAGCCTTAAACTTGTCAATAAGTACACTATGCATTAGTAATTACTACAACTATTGATAGAAAATTTACTAATTTGCCAATATTTACATTTGGTGGTGACCAGTTAGTTTGCCTTTAAAAAGAGACAAATAAAAGGCACAACCATAAGATTAAAAATGAACCGACTTGGCCTTCATACAAATTGGTAATTAATAAGGAAAGAATTTATAAAAGAACTTGGTAATTAGAAACAAAATTTAACTTGGCAAACCTAAGAACAAAAATGGAATGATTTTAATTAAACTTGTTATGAAAGTAAATGTAAGTGAACTCAACGTTAATGCTAGTGTACCACAGCTTCATGTGAGAATGATTGTATATTAGTGAGTTCTTATGTGGGTATGTTGCATTGAAATAATTTGAGACATTATTGAAATTTTCTAAGTCTAAGACTTGATGATGGTCATGAATTGTACTCATTTCTCCATTTACTCAATGAAAAGTAGATAAATGAGTTGATCATAACTTTTTATGTGTCATGTATAAGTTGATCTCATCATGAGTTATCTTTTATATATGAGCTCAATGCTCAAAGTTATCTCAAGTGTTCCTCTCCTTATGCTAGAGTTTACCGCTTTTGTGGGATAACCACCTAGACTCACCATCTATAGGAAACTTTCATTCCTCTCATTTTGATCTTATCGTAAAGGGGGGAGTCAGCCTATAATGCTACTCACCATTTTATTAGATTAATCATCACCATTAGTGAGCTCCATCTTATGTTAAACTCAATAATATTTCTTGGGGTAACCACTAAGACTAACCAGGTATAGAGAACTTAGACATTAATCATTGTAAATCTTATTAAAAAGGGAAAGTAAACCTATAGGGCTTGGTAGATTGATGGGAGATAATAAAAACCTAATACTTGTTATGTAAGAACCCAAATATATAAAAAGCATTATAAATGAAAAATATGCATGATTGAATTTTTGATTAAACTAGAGTGCTTTGGCAAAGTACATGTGAGCATTGCGACACTATGCTCGAGAGCACTGTGATGCTAAAAACCTTCACTGCAGCATTTGGTTCTCTATTCTATGGTAAATATGATTTCTGCATGTGGTGCTATGGCGCTAGGACTGAGCACTATGAACTAAATTTTTTTTTTAATATTTTTCCTTAAATCTACCCAACCACCTCCCTCACCCCTCATTCGCATGGTTTAGTTGGGAAAAATGGATGGGAGAAGAGGAGAGAGAAGAAGAGAGAGAAGGGTCTTTGGGTTATTTTTATATGACATTTTTTTTAATAAAAAGTGTTCTAATTATTGTATGTAACTATCCTCTTTTTTATTGTTAATGATTATAATTTTTATAGGTTTATCTCTCATAAATATGCTAAAAATATATCATCTTCAAATTTGTCAGCTTTCACCATATAAATTTTGATATATTATAGATTTAGTCATTCTGAATAATTTTATATGACCTTTATTACTTTTTCAACATTAAAATATGTGTATAGAAATTTATTGTTAAAATGGTAGGAAAATGACAAAATGATAATAGACTAAAAAGATGTACTATGATTGACATGATAATATTGAAATGTGATGTGGGATGAAATAATTAAAATGATTAATATATATATAAATGATGTATTAAAATGATACTTATTGATATGATAGAACGATGTACTACCTGATATCAGATCAGTGATAAAAGTATGAATGATTGCGTTGATGCCTCAATGATAAGAGTACGGATAATCATGTTAAAACCTCAATGATAAGAGAATTGATAGTATTGATGAATTCCAATACAAACTAAGTGTATTTCCAATATTAATATATTATTAATAATATTACAAGTGTTGATACATTACATATACTACTACTAGTATATATATATATATATATATATATATATATATAATGAAAACTAATACGATTGACTTATTAACATGATAAACCAAATGCTACGATTGAGATTGATTGAATAAGATTGACAAAGAGTTATAAGTGCATGAACAAGATATCCTTTTTTGAATATTTAAGCACTGTCTTGATATTTATTATTGTTATTGATTACTTACTATTACTTATAATATTGATCACTACTACTGATTAGAAATTACTGATATGATTATAATTAATACTATTACTATTGTTGAGACTAATCACCATTACTAATATGAAGACTGTTCATTGTTATTGATACTATGGACTACGATGTGATGTGTTACTAAGTAATTTGAATAGATAATCAATACATATATTGATGTATATATTTCTTTGTATGATTTATAATATATTATTTCACTTATTCATGCATTAGTTTCACTTGTAAGATTTCAGCTACTTGGTAAGCTATTCACTTATTACATGGTTTAAATGATTTTGGGTAAGGACCCTATAGCTTGAGGTTATGTATGCATGTAGTGATGTGAGTGTATCTTTTATTTCAATTCTTTGGTTTATGTATTCTTTTATAACTAGAGTGGTTATTGCATACATTATTTTAGACTCTACCGTTATGATGTAATTCTAGATTAGAAAATTATAAATTATTATTTTTAATTATTTATTAGTTTTCTGTAATAAAATTAATTAACTCTAGATGTTGATATTGATATGGTTTTAATAGTTAATTAATGAACATAATGAATTGACAAGATAATAAAAGATAGAAAAAAGAGAAATAGAAATTCTTTTACTATAGATTCTAGGGCATGGCATGTTATGTCTTATTATAATTTATGATTGTTGACCCATAACTACCAATCAGACACAACCTCCATTTCATGGATCTAACCAGAACTACCCACGACCTTGAACAATCACCCCCACTCACGACACAAAGACCCCCTTTGTTGTTCTTTTTTGTCCACACATTCTCAAAATGGAACAAGAGAAAGGTTTGGGGACTTACCTTTATCAGATGTTGGCCTCCTTCCGTAAAACCACATTATCGAGCTTTCCAACCAAACCTCCAGACTTCTTCCTCCATTTTCTTTGATCAATCTGAGCCGAACTGTCGCTCCAGACTTCGATCAAGTCTTACGATCAAGCTAGACCAGGCGATGTGCCTAGCCACAGTGAACCAGGCCGACCCGATCCCGACCTTCTATCGACTGAGCCTAACCTCCGAACCTCACGGACCCCTGCACTCACCGGACTGCAAAACCGCCTGACCTCCCACCAACCAATCTGTTGATGACTGTCCAACCCACTGCTGTGCGTGACCCCGTCCAGACCTGGAGCAATTATTTGGTCCGGTGAACGTACGCTCCTCTACGTTCGGCCACCAATATTTCAGCGCCACGTAGCATGAAGAAAAGTCGCCGACCCGACCCGCCGTTTTTTGGGTTCTCGCACATGCGTTTTTTTAATTTCTTTATGAGCCGAACAACATCCCATCACTTTTTGGATATATTTCAAATATCTAGCAAATACCGAGTTGTACCTAGTTTTTTCTAGCAACACCGAGCAAATACCTAGCAATACAGAGCAAATCCTGAGCAAAAACTGAGTTGTACCGAGTTGTACCTAGTTTTTTCTAGCAATACCGAGCAAATACCTAGCAATACCGAGCAAATCCTGAGTAAATACTGAGTTGTACCGAGTACCGAGTACCGAGTACCGAGTACCGAGTTTTTTCTAGCAATACCGAGAAAATACTGAGTTGTACCGCCGAGCAAATCCCTAGCAATACCAAGCAAATCCTGAGCAAATACTGAGTTGTACCGAGTTTTTTCTAGCAATACCGAGCAAATACCTAGCTAGCACTACCGAGCAAATCCTTAGCAATACCGAGCAAATCCTGAGAAAATACTGAGTTGTACCGAGTTGTACCGAGTTGTACCTAGTTTTTTCTAGCAATACCGAGCAAATACCTAGCACAACCAAGCAAATCCCTAGCAATACCAAGCAAATCCTAAGCAAATACTGAGTTGTACTGAGTTGTACCTAGATTTTTCTAGCAATACCGAGCAAATACCTAGCACTACCGAGCAAATCCCTAGCAATACCAAGCAACTCCTGAGCAAATACTGAGTTGTACCAAGTTGTACCTAGTTTTTTCTAGCAATACCGAGCAAATACCTAGCACTACCGAGCAAATCCCTAGCAATACCAAGCAAATCCTGAGCAAATACTGAGTTGTACCTAGTTTTTTCTAGCAAATCCTGAGCAAAAAAATAAAGCATTCCTGGGTTCCGCTCCGGGTCAAGTCGTCGGGCCGCGCGGTAAAGAGTAAGAGCACGTGGCGACATGTTATTGGCGGCCGAACGTACCTCTACGTCAGGTCAGAGGACCTAATAATTCTCCCCAGACCTGAGCACGATCGGGCTTCCTTATCCCCCTCTCTGATTATATATATATATATATATATATATAATATTTAATATTTATATATTAAAATAATTAAATAAAAGAAAAAGAAGAAAAAAAAAGGAAAGAGAGATATGAGAGGATTTCCAATAAGTACAACAACAAAAAATTGAAGGAAGTCTCCAGGTTTGATTCGGTCCCTAGAAGCCCTTGGTTGTCGACCTTATCCAATCGAGGGATTGAAGACTTAAAGACTCAATCACTCTCCCTATCTCCTCGTCATTGATTCGCACTGATTGAGTCAAGCCAAAAGGGCAAGTGCCCTCCTTACCTCCTGGCACCAAGGAGGGGATGCCAGAAGCTGCCAAATTTTCCTCAAAAATCTAAAACTTTGACAAATTTTTGAAAGATTCTAAAAAAATGCAATTAATTAACTTAATATGGAATTAACTAATTGAACAAACATTAAATCAAAAATTAATTTTAATTAAAATCCATGTAATCAATTATGGGAAAAGGGATATTCAATAGAGCAATTGACAATCATGATCGACAAATAAACATCATCGACAACGATCTACAACTAATATGTAACCAATCATCATCAATTGGAGCATCTAAACAACAATTCAAGACTAGACAATGTTCTGAAGCCCCTGGCTATTGATTCGCTTCGATTGGGCATACTTGAAAGGTTGAGTGCCCTCCTTACCTCTCAATGCCAGGGACGGGATGTTAGGAGGCTGCTAAAAATTTCTCAAAAATCCAAGACATAGACAAATTTTTAAAAGATTGGAGAAACATACAATTATTTGACTTAACTTGGAATTAATTAATTGAATAAACATTAAATAAAAATTTAATTTCAATTAAAATCGATGTAATCAATTGAGGGAAAAGTAATCTTCAATCGAGCAATCGATAATTATGATCAACAATGATCTACAACCAATATTTAACCGATCATCATCAATTGGAGCTTCTAAAGATCAATTCTGAGACTCGGCAACATGTAAAGCCCCTAGTCGTTGATTTGGTTCGGCCAGGCAAACTTACAAGAGCAAGTGCCCTCCTTAACTCTCGGCTCCGGGAGGCTACCAAAATTTTCTCAAAAATTCAGGACTTAGCCAAAATTATAAAAGATTGGAGAAACATGCAATTAAAATTCATTTAACTAATTAATGTAATTAAAAATAAAAGAAAGGGCAACGGAGATTTTCAAATAAGCATCAACAACTAGCCATCGTCAATCAAAACTTTCAAAGACCAATTTCGGGACACAAAAATGTCCCAAAGCCCTTGGATGTTGATTCGTTTTGGCCGGGCGGACATGAAAGAGCAAGTTCCCTCCTTAACTCCTAGTGCTTGAGAGGGATGTCGGGTGTCGGGAGGCTGCCAAAATTTACTCGAAAACTCTGGACTTAGCCAAATTTTAGGGAAGATTGGAAAATGCTCAAATAACCATTCAATTTGGAAATAATTATAATATTAACTAATAGATAAACTAAATGGCAAAAATTCCTAATTAATCAATTTAATTAATTAACTAATAGATCTAAAATTTAACCTGCCATTTAAATTAACTAATTAACATTAAAGTGAGATCTAAAATCTAATTAAAAGTTTAACTAATTAAAACTTTAACATAATTTAATTCTTAACAATAATTTCTTTCAATAAATAAATTGGTCAAATCATCAACTCATTTAAATAGGCTATTTTAAATTGAATTAAAAAATACATAATTGAATTAACTAATATAACCAATTAAATTCCTTTTGACTAATTTGAAACCTAAATTAAAAAAAAAATCAAAACTTAAATTAAGATTAAAACTTTAATCTTTCAATCAATTGGAGCAATCAAGAAACCCAACATAATTTAAATAATGAAGTAATTTTAAATCACATCTTAAAATACAATTAATAAACTCGAACAATTAATTTTAATTAAAAAACATAAGTTCAATTAAAAATTACTTAATTGATTAACATATTAATTAATGGAATTCAAATAAAATAAACATAACATAAAAATGAAATGTTTCCAATAACTCACTATAAGTACAATCTCTCACAAAGATCTCCAACTAAGCAGCTCTCTAATAGCTCTCCAACTAAATAACCCAAACATAACAACTCTCTGAGCAAAACACCACTCAAAACAACTCTGAAATTGCTCTCCAACAAGTGGCATATAGCACAATAGCTCTCTAACAGACCATCTCTTCAAACTACTGAACAACTACAACTGATAAAAAATACTAGATACAACATATTTTGTTCAACAAAAACCCTTACGAGTTAATAGTCCTCTTATATCAGTTATATATTTGATATTCAATTTCAAGGATGAAGAATGCCATTCGACAAAAAGGGTTTTATTTGTCAAAATTTATAGTGATTGGTGCTTCAAACCATTTTCTTCAACCCAAAGGCAAAGTACAACATACTATAATTCACCTATAAATGGGAGCATAAATCTTATAGTACCCACTACAAGTATATTATAATTCAGCTATGAGCAGGAATAGGGAATTTATAGTGCCTACAACAACTACCTTGCCAGCAAAGATAAGGAGCTTGCATCGAGCAAATATGTCCACCTACGACAAAGAATAGGGAGACTTATAGCAAGCGAATAAAAGATATTCGTAGGCGCTTAAATGAAATCTCAGGCATTTTTTAAAAATAAAATCACTTGCATAAATGGATTATATTTAAGTATTTTAAATATGATCCCTTAAACTAAAATAACCTTAAATGTGCTCCGACAAACATGTTGAAGTTATAAATACAAATGTTCGAGAATACTGCACATGGTCAAATACTCACGAATGTAATCTTCTATCTTTAAAATAAATATAACCCACATGTGCTATGATCGCCACATATGATTCCAAAATCTACTGGTCCGAGAATGCTGCGAGGGTCTAATATTTATGTCTCATCCTCCTCCTCGAAAGGACTAGAGTCGACATGACTTAAATTACAAAATGCCTCCTAAATTATTACAAAAATAAAAGTGACTTTAACTCCACCCTGATGATGGACGTGTTGATAGAAAATCACAGCTGGATGGGTCAAATCTTAAATCTCATAAAAACATACATTCTTTAAATGAAATACATCTACTTAAAACTTGAAACTAAAAATCATCCTCCTTCCTCAACCATTTGTCGGTGGTGACAAATTTAAAATTAACCTCAGTTCACAAAGAACAAATGTGTGTCAGGTGTATTACTAAGATTCATCCTCAAATAGTCTCTTACCAACAGGGACATGGCACATGCCCTTTAATCGGGTGGTTTTACTATAAAATGGCACAATTATATTACAATTATAGTCAAAGCCCACATGTTCTCTAATGATGTCAAACCCTTGAGCAATGGATTATATGATATATTCGATAGGCATAAAGCCCTCTAATAGTTAAGGTGGATCCATATATATATCCTTAGACAAATACCAACCTAAGTTTATAAGGTATTCTTGGATGAAGTAACCCATTGATGCCAACAAGGTGCCTTCTGTCAGGTTAAGTTGACTATCTCCTTTGACTAAGTAGACTAGGGAACATGAAAGCCAAGGATGACGAAACCATGGGATCTTGATCAAGCTCATCTTCATTCCCCTTACCACCAATTTTAAGTTCATGGTGATAAATTCTAAAATATAAAATCAAATTCAAACCCTAAAATTATTGTTATTATACACTAGATTTATGATCCATATGACCTCCTTAACGACAACCCTTAATCAAAAGTTCTCTCTTATTATCGAGAGGGGTAATTAACTATAGGGACTTGCGCCTACAGGAAACAAGAACTCATATCCAAAGTCCTTACAAAATGAGTGAAAAATCTATGGGTAGTATCTAATCTAATCTCTAATTTTCCTTCTAAAAACTCACCCAGAACCTAATCTCATTAAAACTCTATACCATCATCATTAAAAATATAAACAATTAGAAAAAATAGACTAGCTTGGAGAGGCAGGGACGCACAAAATAGAATTTTTGGAGCCCACAGATTTTTGGCAACTCCACTGGGTTTGGTTTCTCTTTCCTTCTTTGGCTAGTTATACATATACTATAATAGCAATATATATATATATATATATATATATATATATATATATATATATATATATATATATATATATATATATATATATATATATATATATATATATATATATATACACACACATTCATTCTATCTATTCTTTATAATTTGAAAGTATAGAGTGATGTATCAACTTCTGATTACTAACCCTTTTCTTTCATTTGTGTAGAATAGAACTACAAAATACTCCCTTCACTGTCCAACTGGGATGAGGTGCTAGAATTCAGCTAGCTAACACCGTCATCAACACTAGAGACTTTAAAGCCACTATACGATTTAGTAGCTTAGCTTTTTCTGTAACTAATACAAAGGCTGCTTCTATACCTATTCACAATATAATTGTTCAAGTCCATCCTATGAGGCCTAATTCTACTAAAATTTATGCATGATGTGCTTATTCTGTGCAATAGCCACGAGCTGATAGAACTTCTACTACTAAAGCAGTTCAATAAAATAGGACCTCAGTCTTTGAGAGGCCCTCAAACCCTGAAGTTCTAACTATGAAGAAAATTGATTTCAAATAGAAGACTTTGCCAACCGGGTAATCTGCACCAGGGAAGGATGATGTAGAAGCCTTATCATCTGGAGGAAGGCTCACAAGAAGGCAAAGGAGAAAATTAAATACAAAGCTACGAGCTGAACAACCACAGCTAGTGCATCCATCAACACTCCCAGCCTTGGAGCAAGAAGTTAATGTTCTTACCCATAATAAATTTACAAATCTAAAATAGGTAAAGAGGAATAGTTTCACTAGAGAGCTAAAATAATCTTTATGGAAACAATAATAATAAACTCTTATTGCTTAGAAGAGGAAACATGAAACTTTGTCCTCCATAATATGCATAGTTCTAAAAGTTGAAAAGGAGAATGGCTTGATGAAGATGAGATATCAAGGGTCATTTACAAAAAAGACTACAAGAATCCCACCAAGAGAGTTACCATCTACCACAATAACATAAGAGAAATCAAAATCAGCTCCATGCGGTGAACATTGGAGTGTAAAACCTAGACCTCGCATCCATTAATCTAGTATCAAAAGATCCCAGTGGAAGGGTAAGAAAATTTGGAGGCTAAGACCTCTTGAAAGAAGATTATTTGATAAGAAAGTCAATATTTATGTGACATATGGTGTAGCTCCCCAGAGATCTACCTATAATAAGAATCATCAACAATGGGTACCTACGAAAAAGGTATATATTACCAATGTTCGCAATAGTCGACATCTTGAAGAGTCTTCCAAGGAATCCTATTGCCAACTAACTTCAGCCTCTCAAAAAAAGGTCAATTTTTATTGCACTCCTCTAATTAAAGAAGCTCTTGTACCATATGGAGAGCCAAAGATCTATTGGAAGTGTCGCTCTAAGATTCAAATACAAGAAAAAGATGTTGATGAAAACACAATGGAGGATGGGGTAGTATACATGGTAGGGCATGGTGATGAGCCACATCAAACATATGGTTACTGACAACGTAATAAAGTGGGGCCCACCTCTTTAAAAATAATAACCTCTCAAGAAGATCAAGCTTAGTACGAGCAGTTAGAAGAAGAAGAAGTCCCCTCAGGCGATGGACAAAATGATGATCAAGATGAAGAAGTGCTTGCTGAGACATTAGCGCAAGCACAAAGGTGTTTGAAACTCCAAATGAAGGAGAAAGATAAGGAGATATTAGAACTAAATAGTAAGATGATAGAAATGATGGCATAGATGACTATGATGATGCATTTAATATAAAAGAACATTATTATTACTCTTGTATTTGCTTAGCTATTTATTATCAGACATAGAATCAGCTAGTTAATCAGCAGATATCGAGTACTATTCCTACCTATTTTCCAACTGACATAATACCCCAGGTGTTTAGAATTTGAACCACACCTAAAGGGGGAAATGAGGCTGATTGACTTATCCATCAACAAACTCACCAAAATATTACAAGTACATCTGAGATGGTGATGACTTCCTAGCTAGAATCAATCATCAATGGAAAGATTAAAGTTGTCATTGCCATAGAGAATATAAAGAAGTTTGTAAGCAAGGGACACCTGTATCCAGCTGAGTATGATCAGGTGACATAGCCTAAAGGCTACTTAGTGCCTGAGTTTTGAAAGTTCGTTAGGGATGTTAAGCCCTTAAGAACTAGCCCGAGGCTAACCAAGAGTGGGGGGGGGGGGGTGAATTGGTATTTTAAAAATTTTCTCAAGAAAATCATAAAACTAAAACCAAAACAATTCACCACAAAGAGTAACGGATGTGAAAATTAAATGCGAAAATAAAATAAAGAAAGATCACACATGATTTATAGTGGTTCGGTCAAACCTTGACCTACGTCTACTCCTCGGAGGCACCCTATGAGTATTGCACTATCTAAGTGTCTCTTCTTTAGCTCCCATAGCTAGGCGGAGAAGCCTTTATAATAGACTCTTTTTCACCAGCCCCTGGTGCGGCAGAGAACTGACTCTTTTTGCTTCCTCTTGAAGCAGGTAGAGAACTCGGACTATTTGCTGAAGTAGACCTCCCAAGAATCTCCCAAGGATGAAGGATGAAGAACGGAGATGAAGACTTGGAACCTTACTTGGAGCAACCTTTGTGAACCCTCTCACAAACTCCCCCTCACAAGTTCCTCTCTCTCTCTCTCTCTCTCTCTCTCTCTCTCTCTCTCTCTCTCTATCTCCCTCCCTCTCCCTAGGATCTCTTAGGTCAAGACAGTAGCACTCAAGGTCTTAAGCATGAGAAAATTTGGGTCCTTTAAATAGAATTTCATGAACCGACATTATCGTCCAGGACTATCATCCTATACGATCAGTACAAATTAAGCCCAATCAGCCTGGACGACATGGGATAATCAGAAGAAATTTTATTCATATCGTCCAGGATGATAAAATATCATCTTGTATGATTAGTTCAAATCATAGATTATCGGCCAGACAATCGCTAAAAAAGGGGATCTAGACGATCCAAAATTAGCTTGATCGTCTGGGCCGATCTCATAATCATCCTGGATGATTAGTTCAAAATTGAGGAAAATCGTCCAGAACATCGCTCGGAAAAGGGCTGGCTGATGTTTGATCATCTAGGAGCAACTAAGGATTTTTGAACTGATAGTCCTAGATGATCCTGCGATCGTCCAGGATGATGTGATCATATTAATCAAGTCTTAATTGCTTTCCTTAATTACCAGATTAATTTAGGCATAATTGTGTTAAATCGTCCATGCCGATGTAATGGATTGGCCTGGCCGATGTCCAAAAATAATTCTTACCTAAATAGATCTGACGGTTGATTATTTCTTATTTGAGCCTATCATCCTGGCCGATCCGATACAAGGATCATCCAGGATGATGTGCTTAAAGATGGCTGCCTTAACATGGATGCCCTAATTATGGTTTTTGTTTTTAGTCGGATCGTCCTAGCCGATATGAACATCGTCTTGGCCAATATGAACATCGTCCAGGATGATGTACTCAAAATAAAAAATAACTAAAAAAATCCTAAAGTGTGTGTGTGCAAGGTTACTTAGCATTAAGAACCACTTTTACAATGGACTCAAGAAAGAAAAAATTACAAACTAACTCAAACTAAATATACCCAATCTTGAGCTGGCTTGAGTTGCATTCGATCTTATGGACCTGAAAAGTTAGTAGGCAAAGCAATCATAGATAATTATGAATGTTTGCTATCATCAAAAGTCTAATCCATAAACTTAGATTTACAACAATCTCCCCCTTTTTGATGATGGCAAACATAATTAGAAAGTTTCAAGCAGTTTCGACAGTCTAATGGAAATAGTGTAACAAAAAGCAGTTTACTAAATTCCAAAATCAAAGTATAAGGTACAGTAGACTACTCCTCCTTTTGACATCACAAAAAGGATGAGGAAACTAAGAAAAATAAAATAGAACAGAAATTAAAACAACAAAAACAAAAACATACTGCATAAAAATAGCATAATAAACAAAAAACTAAAGAAACGAGGGACCCTGATCATCGGACGGAGGAGGAGGTGGTGGTGGTGAAAAGTAATTGGTAAATGTGGCAAACTGAGATCCAAACCAGACCATGTCCTGGTCATGCTGGTGCTGCATGTGGATGATGTCCTCAATATGTTGCTGCTCCTGTGCAGCAACATAGGCCTCAAAGCAGGTCTCTCACTGATCAAATCTCTCCACCAACTGATGCAGCTGAGAGTGCTGGCGGAGAGGAACAGGTGCAGAATGAGGAGTGGGAGCCTCCTCCTTCTCGGTCCCCTGAGCTTCCTCATCCCCTAGGTGGAGACGAGCACTATGAAGGACATTGAAGGAACTGTTTAAGTAGAAGGGTGGCTGAAGGTCGGAAGGAGCAAGATATTGAAGGTTATGTTTGGATTCTAGAACATATGCAATGATGTGTCCTAGAGTAAGATTGGGCTTCCTTCTATGACCTGGATCTCGAATTGTAGTCAAATGTTCGATGTTGCGAAAGATCAGGTCGGTTGCATTGAATTCATGATTGGTCATAATGTAAAAGGTGGTGAGTGAAAGAAGGGGAGAGATATAGATTCGGTCGCTGGCTTTTGGAATCATGGAGGTGAGAAGGACATGCTGGATCGTCCTAGCATCTTTAAGTAAAGAGGTAGTCTCCCTAACATGAAAGGAGTCACGGCCAAGAGAGAAGCTCCACAAAATTAGGAGGATTTTGAAGGAGCATTTGAAGATTTTGGGTGCCAAAGTTGGAGATGGAAAAAGGTGGCCGGTCATCTATGGATGTCCGGAACACCAAATCCTTTATTTTTTACCACGAGTCCAATTATGTTGGATTCAAAAGGTAGATTCTCCTTCAAACGCATCTCCCCTCATAATCTTCTGGTTTTTGAATCTCCTCTTGACATCAAAGAGGGAGGTTTGAGTTCTAAACACAAGCCTTTGCTGGAGTCAGGTAAAGGGAAAGAGGTAATTTCGGTTTTTGAAAAAGTACCAAAAGCACCATCATTGGCTATTATCTCTGGAGCATATAAAATGGAGGCTTCTTCTTCAAGGTTCAGTGATTTATTGATGAATGATAAGAGCATTAATCCAATTATTTCATCAAGATTGGATAATTCTAATGTGTGGATCAAAAAAACACACATTATTTAATCATATTCATAATGAGATTGAATATGATAATGTTGTTAAACTTGACGTGGAGAAGGAAATTTTCATTATTCGAATTTTGAGTAAATCATTGGTGGTGAAAATTCTTGGTAAGAATTTTCCTTTTTCACAATGTGCTATTGAATTGAGGAAGCAATGGATGAAATATGGAGGGTTTCATATAACCTTGCTTGGTCTAGATTGGCTACTTTGTTCCTTTCAAACTCATGAGGCCATGGAAGAAGTTCTTAATGGAGGTCCTTGGTTTGTAGGAGGCTTCGTTGTTGGGTTAGATAAGTGGTCTCCTAACTTCTCTCCCAACTCCTTGGATGGAGTTTCTTCTCCGTTATGGTTTCATCTTCCTCACCTACCTCTTCATTGTTGGGATGAATCTAATATCACAAGGATTGTTTCTAAAATTGGGATTCCTTTATTGTTGGATGGTAATATGTTTACATGGGGAAGAAGAGAATTTGCTAGAGCTTGCATTCGGGTGAATTTGAATTCCAAACTCCCTTCTGGTGTTTGGGTTGAAGGTTTGCATGGTAGATTTTTTCAAAACTTTGAATATGAAAATCTTTCTTCAATTTGTTTCAAGTGTTGAAGAATAGGACATTTGGATTCTGTTTGTCCTAATTTTAAAGATATCTCTTCAAGCTCAATTCATATGGAAAATCCTTATGGACCTTGGATGCATGTAAAATTTTAAAAGAAAAATTATGTGAAAAAACATTCCAAGGCTTTTTTCTGAAAAGGAATTTCAAAACAATTGGAAGATCGGAATGCTAAAGATCAAAGTTTGGTGTCCGAGCCTTTGATAGAAGCAAGAAATGTTGATCCATTTGTAGATCATAACTCCAATGACAGCAATTTGGTAGTCGATCCAAAGACAGATCCTCTAAATGATGCATATTTTATTGATCAATTGAAGGCTGGTCCATTGAAGAATTCAGATTTTAATTGCCAAATTACAGAAATTTTTGATCCTTTGGCAACTCAAGATGATGCTGAAATGAAGGAAGGAGATGAAAGGCTGTCAGATAAGGAGCAGGGTCTTCCGTCAATCATCCAGTAATTGCTGAAAATTACGAATTGAAATCCCATAAATTTTGGAGGAGATTAAGGAAACTAATAAGTCTTCAGATTTAATTGTGGAACAAATTCAGGCTGTTCAGAATTTGAATTCTGAATTCCCTACTTTTGTGGCTGATCCCGTGGGAGCTGATTGCAATGTTCCTATTCTAGATGCTGATCTAATGGGATCTTATGGATTATATAATAAATTCAGTAATAAATTGAATTCAAAATTGCTGAAATTGTGGAAGTTATTAAGGAAGGAGTTTGTATAGATTCACTTGAAGCAGATTCTAATGATTCAAGTCATGTTGCTGAAAATATTGGTGCTCACAAACCAGATTTTGAATTTAAATATTTAGGGTTTCAGGAGGAAGGAAAGGATGCTATTAACTCTGTAACATAATTGGTAGTTGTAACTCCTTTATCAGCTTTTGCGGCTGAGTCTAGAATGAGTGGTGATCCTACTATTAATTCAGCAACAGTTCCTGAATTAAAAAATAACATTGCTAGATTAACAGAGACTTATCCTCCTTCGAAAACTAGTTTGAATTTTAAAAAAATTATTCTTAAGAAAGACAAAAGTTTTTTGCCAAAAATAGTGATTCCCCCGGCTCTAAGCACTCATTGTTCAAAGAACTTCAAGCCTTAGGACCGGTGAAAGATCTACCTAGAAGGAAGATGGCTGAACTCAGTTAAGAACAGTATGAGAGGTTCTTCTTCTCTGTTATCTCACTAATATGCAAGATGGTTATCCCATTGATAGCAACAAAGTGGATATATACTTGAAGATCGAGCAAATTATCAAAAAGTTTGGCATAATACTATCATTGAATTCTGACTTTGGAAGTTGGAAAAAGCTTATGGAATATTTATTAGTGATATTCTTAAGTGATTTTTGGAAATCATTGTTAAATTGTATTTTCCTTTTTAGCTTTTGTTTCTTCTTTCTTCTTTTACTTTGTCATTTTAAACTTTTCTATTTGATTATGGGATCATTACTAAGTCTTATTCTCTATCTGGATGGGAACTCTGGGAGACTAACCAACCCTCAGGTTGTTTAATACTTTGGTATCCCCTGCATCTCAACAGTTTCAAAAATTAGAAATAATGGGTTTCATATCATTTATAATAAGTTTAATTTAACAAATTTATTTTCAATAAGGCCCCTTTTTCATGTAGAAAATGGAACCATTAGCTTATTTTACCTAGTTTGTATTAGGATGTCCTTTCTTTTATTTTAATGCACTTTTACATTTCTTCAAAAAAAAAACATGAAAGGGGGCATTAGTATGATGAAGAAAGTGATTGGCCGTAGCCCAGTTAAAATCAAGATAAAAAACCAGGGTATGCAGCTTATCCCCAGTGGTGGAAAGCTGTAGCAATTCTGCACAATCCTGGTATATGATCTCGATAGGGCGTCGATTCACATACAAGGTAAGAGCAGTGTAGGCAGAATTGATTCGGAGGTTGGCATAAATTCAAAGAGAAGTTCTGAATTAAAAGGGATTGCGAGAGTGAGAATAAAATATAAAGAGGTGTGAGTGAAAAGGTCAAGTACCGAATAGGAGAGGTGGTTTGGATTGAATGATCTGGAGAGCATAATGCTACAATCTTTGTATCGGTGGTAGGTAGCCTGATTGTCTGCCTCCCAAAATTGAAGGTCCAGCGTGGCCCTCGAGGAACTTCTAAACGTGTGACGGGAACACTTGCTGCCAGCCTTTAGCAGAGAATAGCAAGGAACGGGAAAGAAGAAGCCAAAGGAAGAGTTTGGTGTGAAAAATCTTGCTAGATGGCTCAGAATTTAAAGGATTGGCCAGATTGTACAGGACGATTGCAAGATCGTCCAGGATGATTCGGTGCAATTATTGCGGCTAGCCGATTGGTCAAAAAGGTAGTTCGATCATCTGGGATGATCAGATATTGTTTGGGACAATCAGATATCATCCAGGACGATTAGACATAGGCGATCGTCCTGAAGAGTCAGACCAGATGACCATTGAAAAAGTAGATCGTCTAGGTCGATTATGTGGATCGTCCAGGACGATGCTTAATAATGGATCATACTGGCCAAATTTAAAATGTTTTTAAATCATATGCCACGTTTATCATCCAGGATGAATAGTGGATCGTCCAGGACGAATGATCATCCCAGGCGAATTTATAGATTTTAAACGTACTGACACGTGTATCGTCCAGGACGAATAGGTGTATCGGACGGGACAATTACCAATAAATACATCGGCCAGGATGAAAAAGTATCAGCCAGGACGATCAAGATGATTATAACAGAGGATGATTATATCATCCAAGATGATAATGGATTGTCCAAGACAATAAAGGGCAGAGTAGATCATCTAGGATGATATAAATATCATCCAGGATGATGTGACAAAAAATTTAAAATCTGAGGAAGGATGGAGATGATCAGAGAAGGCCCAAAAATAATAAAATCAACTAAAAATAATAACGATAAAACATAAAAAAGGCATAAAAACTAGCAAAGAAATAAAGTTTTTATTTTTTATTTTTTTTAAATCAAGGCATGAACATGATATTGTCTCTATGTGATTGATTTTAAAAATTTGTAAGTTAGTGAGTTAACAACATCAAAAATCCAAAAAATGGTAACATATCCTATCATGTTAACCCTAAGCTCGGACTTCTTTTAGGGTAAAATCTTCTTTTGAAATCAAAAGACCTAACTCAGAAAAATCAATTAGAGAAGAAAAAGAGATCCAATCAAGACTTGGTTTCAAAAAATATCTTATAGAATAATATATCAAAGTAGTTTGTTATAATCATGAAATTGAAATCAAGTCCTTTACAATCTCAAATGATACATGAAATCTTCTAAGTTTTAAGAGTTGGAAGAAAGGAAGATAGCTTGCTTTTCGATGGGCTCATTTTATGCCTCTTTTCCATTGAATGGCGCACTTTGCTCATCTTTTAATTTTTGATACACTTTGTGTGTGTGTGAGTGTGTGTGTGTGTGTGTGTTTGTGTATATATATTTTCAATTTGGCGTCATTGCGCATCTTTTGCTTTTGACATCATTGGCCTTTTTTTATTATTTTTTACAAGCTATATTCTTTTCCAAAAACTCTTAAATATTCTTAGTTGTGAAAATATCTTCTAGATATTTGAGAAAAAAACTCACTCTCTAATATAAGGAAGAACAAACCATAAAACAGAATAAAAAATTATATGAGAGATGCATTGATAGGATAATGAGAGATCTTGAAGTAAAAAAAAAAAACTTTGATTATTATAAATATAAGCTAGATTACTGTAGTAAGGAAGAAAATATCTCAATTGCAAAATCCAGTTGTTAACTTGAGATAGACTCTTGTTTAGAAAAGAAAATTTTACCACTAAAATAGGTTAGAGAAAGAGACACAATCAAAGATGTTTTTACCCTTTAGTAGATTAAGAGATGTAAAATATTAACTACAAATTTTCAAAAAGAAAAAAATAAGGCATAAGATATCAATTCAGTGATGATTTAGAAAAGAAAATGAAGGCATACAAAAAATAAAGTACCGAAAAGCAAAGAAAATAATTTTAAAAAATAACGAACAAAAAAAATTAACAAAAGATAAAGTAGAGTAATCAGCAGATAACAGATCAGAAAATCAGTAGAAATCAAGTTCACGCATTAATGTCAATCACACCCAATCTGATCCTTAAAGTGTTAAAAGTTTCGAAGGCCAGTGGTTTAGTAAATATGTCAGCCAGTTGATTCTCAGTCGCCACATGGTGTAACTCAATGTATCCCTTAGTCGCATGGTCTCTAATAAAGTGATGCCTTATATCAATGTGCTTAGTCCTTGAATGTTGGATAGGATTCTTAGAAATGCAGATGGCACTAGTATTGTCACAAAGAACTGAGATGGTGCCTACAGGTAATCTTAAATCCAGTACTTGCTATTTTAACCAAAGGACTTGGGCCACACAACTTCCTAAAGCAATGTAGTCGGCTTCAGCAGTGGAAAGTGCAACAGAGTTTTACTTTCTACTAGACCAGGAGACTAAAGATTGTCCTATGAATTAACAAGTTCCAAAAGTACTTTTTCTATCCTCCTTACATTCTACAAAATCAGAATCAGAATATCCAATAATCTCAAAAGAAGTGTTGTGCCTAGGGTACCAGATTCCAAAGTTTTGGGTTCCTAAAAGATATCTAAGAATTCTCTTAATGGCAGTCATGTGGGATTCCTTAGGGTCAGCTTGAAATCTAGCATAAAGACAAATGCTAAACATTATTTCGGGTCGGCTAGCAGTCATGTAAAGTAAAGATTCAATCATTCCTCTGTACTTCTTTTGATCAACAGACTTCCCACTTGGGTCCTTATCCAACTGAACACTGGAGGTCATGAGAGTATTAATTGGCTTGGCTTTATCCATCTAATTGTCTTATGCTAAATCCCAAAAGTAGGAAAACTCTCCCATCATACTCATCTCAAACTCTCTACTCATTGTTTTAGAAAATTCATCACAAAGTCTCTTATCAGAAGATCCAAAAAGTATATCATCGATATAGATCTGAACAATGAGTAAATCATCTCCTACTTTCTGTAGAAAAAGGGTGGTGTCTACGCTCCCCTTAACAAACTCCCTTTCTATTAAAAATGTGCTAAGCCTCTCATACCAAGCTCTGGGTGCCTGCTTTAATTCATATAAGGTCTTTTTTAATTTAAAACATGATTTGGAAATTGGGAACTCTCAAAACTTGGCGTTGTTCTACAAACACATCCTCTTTTATTTTCCCATTTAAAAAGCCACTCTTAACGTCCATTTAAAAAAGCTTAAATCTATTATAACAGACAAAGGCTAATAACACTCTAATGGCTTCCAATTTAGCTACAGGGGCAAAAGTCTCCTCAAAATCTATCCCTTATATTTGGTTATACCCCTTAGCCACTAATCTTACCTTATTCCTAACCACCACTCTAGAATCATTCACCTTATTCTTAAATACACACTTGGTTCCAACTACACTTTCTCTCTTAGGTCTTTCTATAAGCTCTCAAATATCATTCATAACAAATTGGTTAAACTCCTCCTGCATGGCTAAGATCCAAAACTCATCAAAAAGGGCTTGGTTTATGTTAGTGGGTTCAGTCATTGAGATAAAGGCAGAGTGGTTCGCTTCCTTCCTATGTCCATGTATAGTCCTAACTCCATCAGAAGGGTCTCCTAAGACCAGATCTTTAGGGTGTCTCGAAGAGTATCTCTAATCTCTAGGCAAAATGTGTGAAAGTTCAACCCTTTCCTCCATATCTACATTTTCTACTCCTTGGGTAACCTCTCCTACTCCTTTAATGTTCTGGTGCTCTACCCTCTTCTCTAAATTTTGTGCTCCAGTGATAATCTCTCAAACATCATCATCATCCTCAACTCTAGGCTTTTTAGGATCAAACTCATCAAACACTATATGAGTTTCCTCTACCACCAAAGTCCTCTTATTAAAAACCCTAAAAGACTTCCCAATATTAAAATATCCTAAGAACACTCCTTCATCAGAATTTGGGTCAAATTTTCCTAAGTGAGACTTCCCATTATTGTGAATGAACACCTTACAACTAAAGACATGAAGGTGGGAAAGATTGGGTGTCCTACCCTTAAGGATCTCATAGGGTGTCTTATCTAATTTGGCTCTAACAATTATGCTATTCAACACATAATAAGCTGTGTTAACCGCTTCAGCCCAAAAGTATTTTGGAAGTGAATACTCAGCAAGCATGGATCTAGCGGCTTCCACTAAGGTCCGGTTCTTCCTTTCAACTACCCCATTCTACTAAGGTGTCCTAGGAGCTGAAAAGTTGTGGCTAATCCCCTTGTCCTCACAAAAATCTCTAAATCTCTCATTTTCAAACTCTCCCCCATGGTCACTATGGATGTTCAAGATCTCACAACCTAACTTTTTTTTAATCCAAGTGAAGAAGACTCTAAACTCATTAAAAGACTCATTTTTGTGTGACAGAAATCTAATCCAAGTAAACCTCAAGTAGTCATCGACAATCACAAAATCAAAGACTTTCCCTCCCAAGTTGGCAGTGCTAATGGGTCCAAAAAAATCCATGTGATGGACTTCTAAAGGTCTAGAGGTGCTAATGTCCTTAATGGAGTTAAAAGTGGAGTGGACTTTCTTTCCTAATTGGCAGACATCACAAAGGTGATCTTTTGAAAACTTAAGCTTGGGACACCTCTAACTAGGTCTTTTTGGGTCACTTTCCTAAGGGTTTTCATACTGGCATGACATAATCTCCTATGCCACAACCATGAATCATCAAAGGAAATTTTTAAGCAAAATGAAGCAGCACATTCAATGTTATTTAAATCAAGCATGTAAACATTGTTGATCCACTTTTCTTGCAAAACCGTGTTATTATTTAAGTTCATAATGCATGAATTTGCCAAAAAATTTATGATGAAGCCCTTGTCGCAAAGCAGACTGATGTTGAGCATGATGTGTTTCAGTACATCTACAAGCAAAACATTTTCAATCAAAAAGTTCTTTGAATTATCAATTATACCTGAGCCTTCCACCTTTCTGGTGGTGTTGTCTCCAAGTGACACCTTGCCTCCTATCCTGGTCTCTAGTAAAATGAATTGATTGACATCGCCAGTCATATATCGAGAGCATCCGCTGTCCAGGTACCCATGCTCTCATGAGGCATTTTATGAGAGCTTGCCTACAAAATTATCAAATGTTAGATTTAGGAACCCAAATATATTTAGGTTCCTTCTTATGGAAAGTAAAATGCAATGCATGCTGTGAATCATATAACTTAGGTCTTGTTGGTGGAATTTTGAAAATAGGTTTTGAAAATTTTGAATTTCTTTGGGAATTTTGAAATTAAAATTAAATTCTAATTCTAAAATCAAATCCTCCCATTAGAAATAGTATATTACCTCAAAAAGGTGAAAATAAAATTTCATAATGGTGTTCAGATTTAGAATTATGAAATTCATCTTGAATATTGTGACCGGATGCTAAAGAGAACTTCATATGGCCCCGAAGGGTCAAAATGAGGTTCTACTGAATATCCAGCTATAATATTCAAGAAGTGTGATCATTGATTTCATATCCAAAGCCTTATCAAAGAAAGGTGTATCTCTCCGAAGGGAGAAAATACCATTCGATGATAATTCTTTTAATATGATAATAATGATCACTAATATGTTAAGTTTTCCCAAAGAAATCCAATTAAATTTTGAAAAAACAAATTTTTTTTTAAATCAGGTGTGTGTGATTCTAAATCTCCTACGAGCGCAAGCCCTCGTAGTTAATTGCATCATAAGGAGATAGAGTCCCCTACGAAAACTCACAAATAAAATAGTGGCAAAATTTTGTTAGATTTTCTAAGAGTGATATCAAAAAGAGGTGAATTTCAAAAACTTAAAAGAGAATGGATTAAAATTGAGCAGTTATTAACAAAGTCAAGGAAAGAAAGGTAGGGGACACTTTGAGATTCAGGAACCATCCGGAAGTGTCCCAACTTAATCTAAGTGTTGGGCTTTACATTTTAGATTGAAAGAAGATTTAATTAGAGTTGAGCATTTTATTAGAAATTTGGGATTATATTCCTAGAGGTTGGGGTCTTATAATCAAAGTTCTGTTCTGGATCCTAAATCTAATTTTGGATACTGGACCACAGTTGTCTGAACCTAACTAATGCAGTGCAGAACCTGGACTTACCCCGGCTTGGATTGGGGAGCTAGCTAACCACCATATCGATTTAAAATACATGAGTCTGGTCTTTTATGAAAGAGTGGTGGGGATATTTTATTTAAGATTTTGGAGAGTTGGGGCCAACATCTAGAGATTTTTCTAATTGGCCCCTTTGACATTTGTTGGGTGCAAAATGCTAAGGACTAATGCAATTAAAATTTTGACTCTTTTAGATATGTTTCTAATGCAATGCGTGCTGATTGACAACTTCAAATAAAATATGCTTGAAATTTTAAAAAATAGGTTTAGAAAAAAAATTTTTAGAAGACTGGACTTCCTCAGGTCCGGCATCTCGTCCTCATAGGTCAGACTATCCGGACTCTACCCGCAGGCGCGGAAGGGTCTATAGCAAGGAGAGAGTAGTGCAGAAATATGCATGCGACCCAAGGTCGATCCTTAGTTAATTTCCTAAATTCGTTATCTTTCTATGTTATTTAGACTCACTAAAATTTTAAACTTTAAGATTATGAGTATAAAAATTTTCACACCCTTATGAGTCTCATGTATCCAGGCAAAATTAAAAGTGACACACAAATTCCAAAAAAACTAAGAAAAGTAGATAATTCTATACACAATCATCTCAACAAATCAAATATAAATGTATTAATTAATAAATGTCCATAGGCAAAGTTGCATTACTTATTACGAACCAGAATTTAAAGAAAATAAAGTGGCTGGGCACCACTGACAACAACCCGGATTCTAAACCTAGTAGTGACGCAAGTGGTTTTGAGTGGGATACTCTTTGTCTTCAAGTCTTCAATCTTGCTCTCCTTCAAGCTCCTTTCTTTGGGCTCATTGGATTCTTCTTAGTAGTCTACCCAAATGGATAAGAGGGTACTTCCTTTGAGGGGAAGGCCACTCTTTCATCTTTGGGTAGGAAAGAAGTGATCCAAATTTGGATCTCCAAATAGAAAAGGGCCACTCCCCTAAGTGGTGCCCTTTTCTCTTTGGAGTCCAAAGTTTGGACCTATGTATCCCAACTCAAAATCCTACTTTCACAATACTTAACATTTACACAAATTACATTTAATATGAAAATGAAAATTTCTAGACTCTCCTGCAGGGTTATCCTAAGCAGTTAATAAATCAAAATATATTCTCAAGCAGTTATATATTTGCAAAAAAGTAAATAAACACACTATTCATGCTCTTTTTATTTGGGGGCTTTAGCAGCTGAAGCACCTGTGCAATTATTTATAATAATTAATTTTTTTTTATTTACTTATCCCCCTTTTATTGCCCTGCATGAGCGTGGCCACCTGTAGAAAACTGTGTGAACATCCAGATCATGCCTATCTTAGGGGTAATCTAGTTGCTAAACACATCAATCATCCACAGAGTGCAGTAAAAAGTAAGCAGACATAGGAATGCAATTTCATCCACAACATATAATAAAATCACAAAAAATCTGGCACATAACAGTAAAGTAAACACCGGCCTAACCTAGATCTAGAGTTGATTGTCCTAGCAAATCATCTAAAGTGTGTGTAAAAGGTCGTGTGGCTGGGGTAGATCCTAGGTTAGGTGATTAGTTAAAGTTGTCTAGTATTTGAGTTTGTTAAAGTTTAAAAGGAAATTTGGATTAAAGTTCAAATATTAATAAATTATTAATTTTAGTTAAATATATTTTAAGAGTTAATTGATTACTGTCTTTATTTCACACTAAGACCATGAAGTTTATTTCACCTTCCTTGGCGCTAAGCTAATAGCGTCGTAGGCCTGGGTTACCTAGTAGTAATCGGGGTTAATTAAGTTAATTTAAATTGGTTGGAATTAAAGAAGTGAATTAATATTAAAGAGGGTTGATTACTAATTTTAAAAAGATTGGATTATAATTTTATTAATCAAGTTAGAAAATTCTAGAGTTTGAGAGAATTAACGGGTTTTGAGAAATTATCCAGATATGTTAACTAAGGGGCCAAAATTTGACTTTTAGAATTAGAGGGAAACATAAAGGATTCAGATTTTTAACAAATACTAGACTATATTATGAGTTATTAGTCATGTAGTACACTCAATTTGGAGTTTTCTATCAAAAGTTATGATTTATTGAAGTTTTGACCCGTTTTTGACCTAAAGTTGACCAAAATGTTGACTTTTTGACTTTGACCAGATTTTGGGGATTTGAGATTTTTAGAAAATACTAGATTTAAATTAGAGTCAATATCCACTAAGTTTGATTGATTTGGAATTTTATACAATTAGTTATGAATTTTGGAAATTTGGGTATTTATTGAATTTCTTTAATTACCTTAAATAGAGAGCTTATTAGTGGTTTGAACCCAAATGAATCCTAAACTTCTTGAAATCAACTCCAAAGACCAGAAATGATATAAGGGGAGATCACCAAGTGTTTAAATGTTTTTTTGGGATTTTTAATAATTTTTAATTAATTAAAATTGATTAAGCATTGATTTTGATTAAAATTAAATTAAAGTGAATTTTAATGTCAAATTAAGGAGACTCAAATTTCTACTAATTAATGGATCAATTAAGGTCAGTTAGAAATATTTTAAAGAATTTTTAGGATTAATCTTAATTTATTAAAATTTTCTTAAGACTAAAGGATAATTCTAGGGAGGGAATATTATGGCTCATATTTAGTTGACCAAATGGGCACCAACTCTGATGAGATTTGGACCATGGGATCACCTGATCCCAAGGCCTAAACACACCAAATTTGGAGCTAATTGGAATTTTCTAAGATGGCTAACCAAGCCACCTAAGGTGATCTCTAAGTCACCTTAAGAAAATCCTAGGGAGCTATCCTAAGCTTAGATTGGGGCAAAATCACTAGCCCTAAACTCCCTATGCTACACATCATCAACACACACAAAATCAGAACCTAAATGTCATTGGATAGGTCACAATTCAATTTTAATTTAAGGGTCAACCCATGACCCTTGAATCCAAAATTGAAAGCTAATACGCTTAAACATCTCAAATAGGGAAGATAAATTTTGGGCATGTCAGGGACATGCCCAAATTCGTTCTCCCAAAACTCCAGGCCCTGGTAAATTAAATTTAAACAATAAATGCAATAATTGAGATAACACTAAAATTGAAATTAAATTTAACATAGATGCAAACAGGACCTGGAACCATAGGGCTTTTGTAGGTCTCCCTGAGACCTTTCCAATGAGTTTAAAAACACCAAATTTGGTCAAGTGTGTAGGGAGATATCAATTTTTGAAGATTTCTTGAATTTTCTATGAAATTAAATCCATTACTTACCCAGTCAGTCGGCACTTTACACACGGAGCGTTGTGATTGGCGGTGCAATCATTGACGGCTAATTGGGTAACAATCGGATTAATCGTAGCCGTCGGATGGACGATCGGACGGCTACGATCAAATGGGCTCTGAGACTGCAGGATTTAATCCGTGTCATTGATTAAAATCAACGATCAGGATTTCATCTTCAACCTCCTATGTGAACCCGAGATCGTGACACTTCTCCAGCGTGATTCGAGCGATCCCATCGGCAAACTTCAACAAAATTTCACAGAGAGGAGTAGGGGAGAGGGAACCTCCAATCCAACAGTGGAGATCCGCTGGGGTGAAGGTTTCCTTCACACTTGACCACACTACCTAGCTAGGGAGCTCAGGATGAAGAAATTACCACAGAGAAGGTCTCAACGAATGAGCTTCTCTATCAGGAAGCTTTAGGGGGTGAAGGCGAGCAGATCTCCTTCAGACGTTGGGACCAGAGGATGGTCGGAGGTATGAGTTCAAGCACAATGCCGAAAGCTTTTGCCGGAGCTCACTCGAACGGATCGACGGGATGGCCTGGGAAGCTAGGGAATGGCACAAGGATGAGGAGGGAGCTCTGGGGATTGATTTCGAATGCTTTGAATTGAATGGGGGCTATTGGGATGAGCTTCCCTATTCAGCCACCTCCTGCGATCTTTGACGGCCAGGATTGACAGGGTGGGGCCTCGGATGGGCGCTAGGTGGAAGGGGGCATCGTCCCAGAGGGCTCATGAGCTTCCAACCAGCGAGCCACAGCCTTTGGAAGGCTTTGGGTCAGGATCGACGAGGGGGGGGGGGGGGGGGCAATCGGAGCTTGTTCTCAATTGGTTCCGACCGTCGTCGGTCGGGGTTTGGGTTGGGTTGACCTGGAAAGGAAGATGGAGACATGCTGGGGTCAAGGGTGAACTCAATTGGGCCTAGGGAGGTCTAATTTGATCAGGTGGCTCTGTTTGACCCAAACCTGCTCGATTCGGGTTGAATTGGGCTCAACCGAGGTAAGGTCAGACCCTGGGCTTGATGTGGGAGATGGGTTTGGGTCCAATCCACCCAATGCAAGTGGCAATTGGGTTCAATTTAATCTGGGTTCAATGATGGCTTGGGTTGATCCAAATTTGCTCGGTTCGGGTCGAATTAGGCTCATCCCAGGCTAGGCCAGACCCTGGGCTTGATGTGGGAGATGGGTTTGGGTCTCTTCTCAATTGGGTTCAATTTAATCTGGGTTCAAAGATTGCTTGGGTCAATGTGGTTTTGGCTACTTTGAGCTAGCCTAAAACTTGACCCAAGTCAACTCAAGGCATGGGCTGGTTGGAGGAAGTGTATGGGACCTAGGGCCACCGGATGGAGGTGTTAGTCAAGTTGAATTTGACTTAGGACAGGAATTAGCTCAATCCCAAGTGGTCTTGGCCACTTTGGGTTAGCCTCACTCTTGACCCAAGGGGGCTTAATGGCTGGGCTGATCAAGGGAGGTGTATTGGGTCAGGGGGGACCCAATGACACCTTGATTTGGATTCAATTTGATTAAGGTTTAAAAATGGTTCAAAAGGGATCTCTCTTTGGGCACTTGGGTCAAGCTAAAAGGCTAGCCCAAGTGAGCCCAAGGTTTGGTCTCCAAGAGAGGTCTCTTGGGGGCCCAAGGAGTCACCCCTTGGGTTCAAATGGGATTGAAGTTATCTTGGTCAAAAAGTTTAGGTGGAAGGAGGTATATGGGTAATTTGGTCAACTTGGTTGTCTTGGTCAACCAAGTTGACCTAGGGCTAGGAGTTGGGTCCCTTGAAATCAATTTGGTCATATGAGTTTAATGAATGAGGTATCAAAGTGTGGAAGGGTCATCTAGGTCAAACTGACCATTCTGACCCTTAAGGGGCCTTAAGGTCAAAATGGGATGAGTTGGTCAACCAAGTTGACCTAAGGTTGGAATTGAATTCAAAAGGTCTCAAACATTATTTAAAAACATTTGAGGAAGACTTCAAGGATTGATAGTCAAATCAAAATAAGTTTAGGCCAAAAGTCCAAAAATCCCCTTTGAGGGCATTTTGGTCATTTTGGGGTTTAAGTCGATTCTGGATCAAATTGAATTTGGAAAGATGTAGACTATTGTTTAATAAGTCAAAATCAAGCTACTGGGAGTGGTCAAAAGGTTTAGAGGGGGCTGTAAGGTCAAATTCCACTAGGTGAAAGACCTAGTGGCATGGATTGTAAATATTTGAAGGTTTTGCAGCCTTCGAAACTTGATTACGTTTATGGAGTTAGATTCCTCCAAATGAGCTCAAATTTGGAGGGTTGACACTAGAGACATGTCACATCAACATGAATTTGATATACCCTAAATCAGATGTGAAATAACTAGGTTTCAAGGTGATGGAAAAATCATATGGAAAGGGCTTTAGGACATAAGTTTTTAGCCTAAGGGTTCTGGGTTTGAATTGAATTAAGATCTGGATTGGGCCTAAGGGCTAGGAATTAGGAAGATCCTAGGATCTAGAGCTCAGGGAGGAGTTAAAAGTGACCTCATATAGAAAAGAGGTCAACCAATAGACCCCAAATGTATGTAGTAGAAGGAACCTCTGCTGCACACATTGACGTTGACCGAATGACAATTTTGAATAGAATCTTGAGAGTGTAAGGAAGGACATCACCCAACCTTATGTCTATTGGATGATAATAGAAGGCTTATACCTGATAGAAGAATCGTTTGGGATGGTCATGTGGGGAGGAAACTTGTTCCACACAGAGGACAAAAACTAGCAAACTAGGATGGTCCCACGGAGGGTGTTCTCCACCACTAGCAAATGATCATATGGGGAGGAAAATTGCTTCACACAGAGGACCGAAACTGTCAAACTAGGATGGTGCCACGAAGGGCGTACTCCACCACAAGCGAATGGTCATGTGGGGAGGAAACTTGCACCACACAGAGGACCGAAACTAGCAAACTAGGATGGTGCCACGAAGGGCGTACTCCACCACTAGCGAATGGTCATGTGCGGAGGAAACTTGCTCCACACAGAGGACCAAAACTAGCAAACTAGGATGGTGCCACGAAGTGCGTACTCCACCACTAGCAAATGGTCACGTTGGGAGGAAACTTGCTCCATACAGAGGACCGAAACTGGCAAACTAAGATAGTGCCAAAAAGGGCGTACTCCACCACTAGCGAATGGTCATGTGGGGAGAAAACTTGCTCCACATAGAGGACCGAAACTGGTAAACTAGGATGGTGCCATGAAGGGCGTAGTCTACCACTAGCGAATGGTCATGTGAGGAGGAAACTTGCTCCACACAGAGGACCAAAACTGGCAAACTATGATGGTGCCACGAAGGGCTTACTCCACCACTAGCAAATGGTCATGTGTGGAGGAAACTTGCTCCACACAGAGGATCAAAACTGGCAAACTAGGATGGTGCCACGAAGCGCAAACTCCACCACTAGCGAATGGTCATGTGGGGAAGAAACTTACTCCATATAGAGGACCAAAACTAGCAAACTAGGATGGTGCCACGAAGGGCGTACTCCACCACTAGTGAATGGTCATGTGGGGAGAAAAATTGCTCCACACAGAGGACCACAACTAGTAAACTTGGATGGTGCCACGAAGGGCATACTCCACCACTAGCGAATCTAATTCTAAGGGAAGGAAGGACCTAACCCTAAGGAAAAGTTAAACGAATAAAAAAAAAGAAGCATAAGATGAAGTGCTTAAATGATTCAAAATTGCTAGTCGAGGGCAAATAAAATTTTATTTATTGATAGAACGAGCTACATCAAGCATAGTACTTCTTAAGGAAACATCCATTGATGGGTAACATCAGATGATTTTCTTTACAATCCACTAGCTTATGCAAGCCTCCTTTGTAGACAATCTCTACAATGGAGGGTCCTTCCCAAATTGGTTCAAAGTTGCCTCCCAACTTTCGGTGGGCTAAGATAGGCCTCCGAAGGACCAATACCAAGTCTCCTACTTAAAAGGTCCTAGGTCGCACTAACTTGTCATGACCTTGAACCATTCGAGATTTATATAACTCTAGACTTTGTTGAGCTTGGAGACGTCTCTCTTTAAGGCCTTCGAGTTCTTCTAACCGCAGTTTTGTATTTTATTCATTCGTGATTTGATTCTGAACTGCAATTCTGTTTGAAGGGATTTGTATCTCTAAGGGTAGAATGGCCTCAGATCCATACACTAGTGCAAACGGGGTGGATTGGGTTGGGGTTCTATACGTGGTGCGGTAAGCCCATAGAGCGTCCACCAACCACTCATCCCATTGCCGTTTGTTAGCATTAAGGGTCTTTTTAATTATTTGCACCAAAGTTTTGTTGAAGGCCTCAGCCAATCTATTTTCCCGGGGATAATAGATCGTTGAGTATCTCCAATCAATGTTATGGCGTCTTATAAAACTTTTGATTTTTGTAGACTTGAATGCGTACCCATTATCGGATATGATTCTGCGGGTTACACCGAATAGATATATGATATGGTCACGAAAGAACTTTAACACATGGTGGGATGTTAGATTATGCAGGGGAATTGCTTCCACCCACTTTGAAAAGTAATCAATCGCAGCTAATATGAAACGATGACCTCGCGAAGAAGGGGGGTCAATCGGCCCGATAACATCCGTGCCCCAACTCTCGAAGGGCCACGAAGCTATCGTATGGTGCAACACATTAGGCGGCTAATGTAGAACCATACTATGGACCTGGCATTGATGATAGTGCTTTGCAATATTCATACAATCGTCAATCATTGTAGGCCAGTAGTACCCAAGTCTTTTGATTATTAATTTCATTTTTGGACCCGATTGATGTGCACCGCATAGTCCTGAATGAACCTCATTAACGATCTTCAAGGCTTCCCATTTGTCCAAACAACGTAGCCACATCTGATCGATTGATCGACGATAAAGTGAAATATTGACAAGTGCATAAGATAGGGCACATTTCTTAATCTGGTTAGAGAGAGATTTATTATGGGTAAGTTTTCCCTCTTGTAGGTAATCAATTAAGGGTCGTCTCCAATCGCCTTCTTCTTCAGTCGTTGAAATCTATAGGAGAGAGGGATTTGCGACCCTGAATCTCTATAGGGATGGAATCTTCCTCTGGTCATGCGAATTTCTTTGCAGAATTGCTTCCACGGGAAACCCTATATAGAGTCACGACAGGAATTTGTTCAAGCAAGTGAACGGTGTACTGGCAGTATTTTAAAAAATTAGGATTCAAGACCTTATAGATTCCTGCAACTTGGTTAATCACCAATTGAGAGTCTCCAAAGATCTTAATCATTTTAATCTCCATCAAAATTACAAGTTTCAAACTAGTTATTAGAGCTTCATATTCGACCTCATTATTCGTGCAAGGCTCTAATAAGTGGTAAGAAAAATGCATCATCCCTCACTCCGGCGTTATAAAAATTAAGCCGACTCCGGCCTTTCCGGGAATTATAGATTGTTGGGTTGCATCCCGACGGAAGGACGCTGCACCATCAAAATATAACTCCTAGATAGCTTCTTCAGATTTCCTCAAACTCATGAATTGTTCATCGAGTAAATCATCATTCAAAGGAGAATCCACCGGCAGCAGGTGCGCTGCCAGGAAATCAGCAATAGCCTGTCCTTTTATAGCACGAAGGGGAATGAAAGTAATCTCAAATTGGAGTAGTATCATAGACCAGCAAGCCAAGTATCCTGATAATGTAGGTCGAGTCATAAGATACTGCAAAGTATTAACTCTGGAAATCAAGCTGATCTAGTGGGAAAGCATGTAATGCCTTAGCTTTTGGGCCGCAAAAACTAAAGCAAGGCAATGCTTCTCAATCGATGGGTATCAAATTTCAGTAGGGAGAAGTCTTCGGCTAAGGTAATAGAGAGTATTCCCTGTCTCTTCGTCGTTGACTTGAGCTAACAGGGCACCTAAGGACTCATCTAGGGCTGTAGTATAGAGGATCAACAGTTTTCCTGGAATCATGGCGGTTAGAACTGGCGGGTTAGAAATGTATTGTTTGATGTTATCAAAGGCATTCTAGCACTTCTCATCCCATACGAATTTAGTATCTTTCTTCACAAGGATAGAAAAGGGTTGACATCGCCTGGAAAGATTGGAAATAAACCTGCTTATATATATATCAATCTACCTTGTAGAGATCTTAACTGAGTGAGACTCTTAGAAGATGGCATATCTAAGATGGCTTCAATTTTAGCTGGGTCAATCTCAATTCCTCGGTACATCACTACGAATCCTAAGAATTTCCCTGAAGTGACACCAAAGGCATATTTCAAGGTGTTTATTTTTAAATCGTAGTGGCGCAACCATTCAAATACAATCCTTAAGTCATATAGGTGAGCCTCTTTGACTTTAATCTTAACAACTAAATCATCAATGTAGCATTTGATTTTATTATGGATTAAATCATCAAAGATATGAGTCTTGGCCCGCTGGTAGGTTGTGCCAGCATTCTTCAGGTCAAATGGCATCACCTTATAACAAAAGATCCCTATAGGGGTTCTGAACGCAATATTTCTCTCATCTTCTTGGGCCATCTTGATTTGGTTATAACCAGATGAGCCATCTATAAAGGAGAAAATAGCATGTGAGGATCTACCATAAGTTTTGGTATGGGCAGAGGGAACTCATCTTTAGGATATGCCTTATTTAGATCCCTATAGTCAACACAAATTCGAATCTGACCATTTTTCTTACAAACTGGCATGACACTGGCCACCCAAGAGGGGTATTGTAAGTCTCGGATGAATCCAGCCTCGACCAATTTCTTAACTTTAGAAATGACTTGTTGCTCAATCTCTAGGCACATGCACTGAGGGGCTTGTTTGACAGGAATGGCATCATGTCGAACTCCAAGTTTGTGAACTGCTACCTCTGCAGACAAACCCGACATTTCGTCGTATGTCCAGGAAAAGCAATACCTGAACTCGGACAACAATTAAATAAAAATCTTGGGTCTCACTCTCGCTCAGTAAAGTACTTATGAAAGTAGGGCGGGGATCATCATCAGTTCCTAGGTTAATTTCACTTAACTCATCGACCGTTGATTTAATTTCATCTTTAAATTCAAGGGGTGCATTCCAAACTTGAAGTTCATCGGGATCTTCTAAAGTCTCCAAACATAGCCCATCCAGGGGACAGATGGGATCTGTAGGGACATTTGGAGATTCAAGATTGTAAGTTATCATTAGGCAATACTCATCGTCATCAAATGAACTACCGGTTCCAAAGTTGATACCAACCATTGGATTTTTCTTAATCTTAGTTTACCAAATATTCTTATGGTATCTGGCTTGACCCTTAGTCCATCAATATGGTACAGAGCCTTTGGAGAAAGTATTTTTCACACAAACAGGGAAGTAGCCGAAAGGTAATTCCATTAATTCATTAAAATCTTCCTCCTCAAGGGTTATATCACCTTCATCCCGTGCGGAGGAGGAGCCAGGAAAGAATGTCTGGACTTTCTTTACTTCACCGTTCAGGTTGGGGGACACTTTAAACTCTAACCCTGCAATCCTACCAACGATAGTGGGGTCAGAGAAAGGGCCTCAATCCTCATACGGAGCTTTTCGTATATTGTTAATTCAGGCTCGTCACTTTTATCCTTCGAGTTATCTACCTTAGATTCACTATCCTGGTCTAAGGTGAGATCAAATTTTGGAGGAGTATTTATATTCTTGTAGTCGAGAGAGAGTGCAACACCTTGATTTTTTGGTTCACCATCGGAATCTGATTATGGGCCAATTTAAACAGGTGTCACTCCTATCTAATAAAGCACGACCCCGACCTCGTGCCCTTAGAAAGCCATTTTTCCACCTCTTTGAGGTAATTTGTTTGGAGGTCTAAGGACAACGATATCAAAGTCATCTTCACTACTCGACTGTATCATTTCTTGATTGGTGATTTTATCTTTTTCTTTTTTTTTTCTTTTTCTTGGTTGGATTTTTGTCCAGCCAATTTCTCCTCAATTTTGATCTCAAACTTAGAACGAGATGAGGACCCTTTTGGTATGAAATATACAGCATCCTCATATATCCCAATTTCTTGAATAGAGAATGGTTGCAGATCACCCTTAATCACATGTTCAATGTCATCTCGTTGGTACTTGACGCATTGGTGTAGGATAGATGGAACCATTCTATATTCATGGATCTAGGGTCTACCTAGAAGAGCGTTAAAGTACATTGCCAAATCAATTATATGAGACTTAGCTTCAGTTTTCAATTCTTCTATCTCTAAGAGCAAAGTGATCGAACCTAAATCTCTCTCGCCTTTTTCATTGAACTCACGAAGCACTAACTTATCAGTTGAAAGCTTGCTAGTATCAACTCTAAGGTAAGAGAGGGTTTTTATGTTCATTACATTGACCGATGCACCTGGATCAATGAGGACTCTTGATAACTTGAAATTTCTCACATCTACAGTAATTTAAAGGGGACCGTTATGGTCGGCAGTTCCTAATAGCAAGTCTTAGTCTGAAAAAGTAACTCCAGGAACCTCTTTGAAGTAAAGTGCCTCATCTTTTGAAGTTGAAGCCAATTGGGCTAGGTAAATCTCAGGGTCGAGAAGTGCTTTGATTAAAGACTCCCTCATTTCTTTGGAAAGAAGGAGGGCGTCATAAATACTTAATTTGGCTATCAACTTCCTAAGATGGGCAAGGACATTATAATCAACCTTAAGAACGGCAGACTCAAAACCTGGAGGAATTAAAAGAAAATTAGAATATTGAGGGGAATTTGGATTTAAATCTTCGAAGGTGGATTGCTTGCCTTTATCCTATGGGGAAAGCCTGGGGGTAAGACTTTACTGCCATGAAGTTGCACCTGCTCAATATCCTCAGGCGGGAAAACTAGAGCAGTGTCCACACTCACCGTAGGCATCAGGTTGTCATTTCCCGAAAGAGAGTCATGAAAACTCTATCTCGATAAGACTTCCCTAAAAATTAAATGGGGGAAATCACTTTCTGATAAGGTTTCACATTCGACATCTCCTTGAGTGGTCGACTCAGGAAGGTCAATTTGTTTGACATTGAGATTTACTTCACCAGAATTTTGATTTAAAATAGGAGAGTCATCAAGTTGCATTTCAGACTTATGGCTAATCATCAAGACAAAGGTAGAAGGATATTTTTTATTCATCTTTTGACCCTTTGCCTTTGATGGGGAAAAGTAAAGTCAGATAATAGGAGAGGGGAAAGGATTTTAACACGACCATCCACCATTCTAATACATCTCTCATCAACACACTTTCTCTCTACAAAGTCATATCTCTTTTCTTTTACATATTTCACAGTAGTTCCTACGACTACTAGAGAGGGAAGTGGCTCAACATCCTCTTACAAAGCGTCCAAGTCAACTTCCCACACCGAGCTCTGGGCTATCGTAGTCAGCTGTTGAGAAAGATGGAAAGATTTGTTAATCGACTTTTTAAATGCTCAGGACAAAGAAATGTCCCAACCATCTTCAACAGAAAAAGAAGAGTTAAGGAAGTTACCTGAGATAGTTTTGATTGAAGCCTTTTTTGGATCCACCAAATACTCTTTATGAATTATAATGTTACCTTGAGTGTGGTTCCTCTCAAGCTAGTCCTTGAACACAACACAATCCTCGAGGGGGTGACTAAGCATTCAGTGGTACGGACATTATCTAGGATCTTCCTTCTTATTCTCATCCTCTGGCCTTCTAGCCTCTAGTAACTGGAAATTTGGCTTCTTTAACAAGCTCTTAAAAATCTTCTTTACCGACTCCCTTTTAATTGGATATGGTTTTTCCAATCTCTGTTTAAAAGGGATAAAGGTGGGATCTCTAGTATACTGAGGAGTAATCTGAAATGGCTGCTTCTGAGGTGACTGTGGTGGCGGTGGAATGCTAGGCTGACTAATGAATGGCCTCTTTCCTTTGTCAATTGCTGAGACCACAGCTTTCTTCTCAAAAGTTTTCACCAACTTAGGACCCTTCTTATCTTTAGGCTGTTCTCGTAAGAATGGCATCCTAGGATCCTCTTCCTACAAATTGCTAGCCTTGTTGAGAAGTTTTTCAAAAATTTTAATGGTGAAACCCTTCAGGAGAAAAGCAACAGGACTTTGGATATTCTTTAGAAGAATTTCTACGGCATGTTGCTATTGCAACTGGGGTTCACACTTCATCGAGAGGTTTTGCCACCTCAAGATGTATTCAACCAAAGACTCTCCCGGCTTTTGCTTTTCAACAATAAGATTGATCACAGTAGTGCGTTGTTACACTCCAAAAAATCTCTTTAAAAAAAGATTTTCTACATCGCTAAAGGTTCTTACTGAACTATTGAGCAGATCAGCGTACCACTCAAAAGCAATGCTGGATATACTACTTACAAACTGGTGAAAAAGTAGAGCATCTGACCCTCCTGCATTGCAACAGCTCTCTCAGAAGTGGGCCAGATTCTGCCTCTAGTTTTCGACTCCGGCGAAAATTTTAAATGACGATGGTACAAAACCCTTTGGATAAGGAACTGAGTCATATTCCTCGGGGTAGGGTCTACACTTCGAAATCGACGCGGTCCCTTGTGAAAGAGCTAAGGCCACCCTTACCTGGTCCTCAATCAGTTGTTTAATATCTTTTTGAGGTAGAATCAAAGGGGCAGTGGAAATTATGGGCTAAACTGGAGGTGCTTCTGGTGGGCAAGGAGGGATCACAGGTGATGACCCGAGGGATTTGGAACTAGATTATGCATGTTTAGCATTTTCTGTGATCTCTCAAGCTGATTGTTGGATTTTAAGAGACTATTGCTGTGATTTATCTAACCTTTCTTGTATTTATCTGACTTGTGACATCAAGCCTGCCAGATGAGTCTCCAAGTTTCTTATATACTCTTCATCTCTAGCTTCTACTGACTCATCTAAATTTGACTCGACAGTAGGTGAATCATCATCTCTAACAGGTCGGTGCATGCTGGGCTCAGCTTCTTTATTAGACCCTCTGGTTTCAACCATACAAATGCTACCAACATAATCATCCTCATCTCCGAGGAGGCCATCCAGATCTAGGTCAAAAGAGGCCGTTCCTTCTTTATTCAACAGAATATTCCTTATCTCTTGTACTACCTCCTCGACCGGTCTATCCCCAATTGACTTGGGATCGAGGGGCAAGTACCCTTTATACCCAGCCATGTCAAATAGTTCTTCAGAATATAACTTGGAGATGATTTCTATAAGCTTTAGATTAGGATTTGGCTGAGGCTTTGGAACTGGTTCATATTTCATCACTAGATCCTAGTCAGTTCTGTCCTCTTCGACTATCCCAGAACTGGTAGTCAGAAGAGTGGCATCCTCTACGGGGTGAGGGACATATACCTCGGGGGGTGAAGCAGAAGCTTGTAAGGTAATGGCTCTTACATCTGGCAAGGTAAGGTCCTCATACACTTGTCCAGGGAGCCTAGGAACGACACTCAGATCCTGGCGGTCATCAACTAGGGAAGTAGTAGGGGTGGAGACTAGACCTTGAACTAAACTGGTGGAAGGAGTACTATCGACTGTAACAATTGGAGTACTAATAGAAACATCCATCTGATCAACTGGGACTAGAGGGGGAGTAACTAGAACTCGTTGGAGTTGAAGAATGAACTTAGAAGTTATAGAAGGTGGTGGTAAGTTCTCCAACATAGTTCTTTTGGGCATAAATTTTTTTTCAGGGGACTTGGGCCTCTTGCCCTTAACATCTACAGGTCTTCGAATCTCAGCCCCTTTTGGCTTAACGATCATTGAGGCCAGCTTTATAGGTTTAAGAGGGGGTACCGGGGTTTTAACAGTGGAATGGTGGCCTCTCTCAGACCTAGTCGAAATAATACCCTCCATTTTAGAGGATGGAGGGCATGGCACCCAATGATATCCATCAACCAGTACTGAAGTGGCAGGCTGCCTGACATACTTCTTATTCTTTCTGATAGATTGAGGGGTCAGATTGTTTACCTCGGACACTTCTTCTTTCAAAACTTCTTTCTGAAAGCGATGTGAGATCACTCCCTTCAAATGTTTTACATACTCCTCCTTAGTCTACCCAGACTGTGCAGCACAGGTGTGAATTATGTTCCTTAATGTCCTTGTCCTCTGGAGGTGTTTTTCTTTTGGAGTCCTCTTAGTTGAATAGTCACTCAGGCATGGTGGGAACGGGCTATCCTAGCAGCCTTCTCCTCCCCCTGAGCAGAAGCGAGGGGGAAGAAGCGACTCCCCTTAAGGAGGGGAGAGGAAGAAGGAATAGGTAGCTCCTCAGCAGCCTTAGGCTCTACCTAAGCCAATGTCTTAAAAGGTACAACTCTCTTAGCCTTGGAGATCTTTTTCCTAAGTCTCCTCAAGTAGTTCTTCTTCTGGTTCTTAGTAGAAAAAGTAAGCCCATAACTAGACCCTTCCTCAAAGATAGACTTAACTTCAGTGGGCACCTCAACGACTGGTTCAGACTGTTTCTACTCATCAATGACTACTGGTAAGGTGGGTGCATATCCCACAATCAACTCAACCACTGAGGGAACTTCCTTACTGGCATCCAAGCTAACTATCTGGTGTCCGTCCATAGAGAACTCAATGGTATTGAATCCCAACCCAAAAATTATAGTACTTCCTTGATCATTAACAATTGAGGATAGCTCTCGATCGAAGGAGAAGATTAATTGGCCAGCCATTTGGAATTTTCTGAAAGTTTAAGAGAGGATTGGAATTAGATTTCTTTTAAAAGGAATTTTTTTTTTAAATTAAGGCTCATAAGAAAATCTCAACCCTCCAATTCATGTTGAGTGGTAGAAATTATCACCCAACACATATTAGTGGGATAAAGAGATTAGATATGTGCTAGAGAGGAATTAAATTTTAAGGTTAAGGTATTTCAAAACATAAAACTAGGATCTTTAAAATTCCTTTCAATCTTAAGAATTTATATATTGAGTCAAAATTGTTAATTATAAATACATAGGATTGAAAAAGAGATCCCAAAGATCTGATTTGACATTGTCGCCTCACTGGTTGACCAGGGGGCAGAAGGTCAAAATCAGAACAAACACTTAGTTAGGAGGAAGTTTGGAGGTGTGACATCTCTTTTTAACATACAACTTATTTTAGATATTGGCCACATTCACCCAAGAAAGAAATGGGTAGAGGGACCAACGGAAGAAAGGTAGTTAAGACTACCGATGAGACAAAATTTTGTCAATATTAAAGATAGAGAGAGAAATTTAGTCCCACCGAGCATGCCATTTTTTGTTGGTGGAATTTTGAAGATAGGTTTTGAAAAATTTGACTTTCTTTGAGAAATTTTGAAATTAAAGTTAAATTTTAATTCTAAAATCGAATCATCCTGTTAGAAAGAGTATATCACCTCAAAAAGGTGAAAATAAAATTTCATAATGATGTTTAGATTTAGAATTATGAAATTCATCTTGAATATTGTGATTGGATGTTAAAGAGAACTTCATATGGCCCCGAAGGGTCAAAATGAGGTTCTACATAATATCCAGCTATAATATTCAAGAATTTTAATCGTTGATTTCATATCCAAAGCCTTATCAAAGAAAGGTGTATCTCCCCGAAGGGAGAAAATACCATTCGATGATAATTTTTTGAATATGATAATAACGATCACTAACATTTTAAGTTTTCCCAAAAAATCCAATTGAATTTTGAAAAATCAATTTGGTTTAAAATCAAATGTGTGTGGTTCTAAATCTCCTACGAGCGTAAGCTCTCGTAGTTAATTACATCGTAAGGAGATAGAGTCCCCTACGAAAACTCTCGATTATAATAGTGAGAAAATTTTGTTAGATTTTCTGGGAGTGATATCAAAAAGAGGTGAATTTTGGAAACTCAAAAGGGAATGAATCAAAATTGAGTAGTTATTAACAGAGTCAAGGGAAGAAAGGTAGGGGATACTTTGAGATTCCAAAACCATTTGGAAGTGTCCCAACTTAATCTAAATGCTGGGCTTTACATTTTAGATTGAAAGAATATTTAATTAGAGTTGAGCATTTTATTAGAAATTTGGGATCATATTCCCATAGGTTGGGGTCTTATAATCAAAGATCTGCCCCGGATCCTAAATCTAATTTTGGACACTAGACCACAGCCGTCCGAACCTAACTAATGCAGTGCAGAATTAGCACTTACTCCGGCTTGGATTGGGGAGCTAGCTAACCACCTAATCGATTTAAAATACATGAGTCTGGTCTTTTATGAAACAGTAGTGGGGACGTTTTATTTAAGTCTTTGGAGAGTTGGGGCCGACATCTAGAGATTTTTCTAATTGGCCCCTTTGACTTATATTAGGTGCAAAATGCTAAGGACTAATGCAATTAAAATTTTGACTTTTTTAGATATGTTTCTAATGCAATGCATTCTGGTTGACAACTTCAAATAAAATATGCTTGAAATTTTAAAAATAGGCTTAGAAAATAATTTTTTAGAAGACTGGACTTCCCTAGGTCTAGCACCTCGTCCTCATATGTCAGACTATCCAGACTCTACCCGCAGGTGGGGAAGGGTCTAAAGCAAGGAGAGAGTAGTGCAGCAATATGCATGCTACCCCGGGGTCGATCCCCGGCTAATTCTCTAAATTCATTATCTTTCTATGTTATTTAAACACAGTAAAATTTTAAACTTTAAGATTATGAGTATAAAAATTTTCACACCCTTACGAGTCTCACGTATCCAGGTGAAAATAAAAGTGGCACGCAAATGCCAAAAAAATAAGAAAAGTAAGTAATTCTATACGCAATCATCTCAATAAATCAAATATAAATGAATTAATTAATAAATGTTCATAGGCAAAGTTGCCTTGCTTATTACAAACCATAATTTACTGAAAATAAAGTCGTCGGGCACCACTAACAAAAACTCGGATTCTAAACCTTCCCTACCTGCCATAATTTAAAAACCATAATTTACAGAAAGTTGCCTTGCTTATTACAAACTATAATTTACAGAAAGTTGCCTTGCTTATTACAAACCATAATTTACAGTTTTGAGTAAGATACTCTTTATCTTCAAGTCTTCAATCTTGTTCTCCTTCAGGCTCCTTTTCTTTAGGCTCCTTGGATTCTTCGTAGTAGTCTATCCAAATGGATAAGAGGGCACTTTCTTTGAGGGGAAGGCCACTCTTTTCTCTTTGGGTAGGAAAGAAGTGATCCAAATTTAGATCTCCAAATAGAAAAGGGACACTCCACTAAGGGGTGTCCTTTTCTCTTTGGAGTCCAAACTTTGGACCTATGTATCCCAACTCAAAATCCAACTTTCACAACACTTAAAATTTACAAAAATTACATTTAACATGAAAATGAAAAATTCTAGATTCTCCTGTAGGGTTATCCTAAGCAGTTAATAAATCAAAATATATTCCCAAGCAATTATATATGTGCAAAAAAGTAAATAAACACACTGGCCAAGCTCTTTTTATTTGGGGGCTTTAGTAGTTGAAGCACCTGTGCAAGCATTTATAATAACTGAAATATTTTTTTATTGACTTAGCCCCCTTTTTATTGCCCTACATGAGTGTGTCCATCTGTAAAAAATTATGTGAACATCCAGATCGTACCTATCCTAGGGGTAATCTAGTCGCCAAACACATCAATCATCTACAGAGTGCAGTAAAAAGTAAGCAGACACAGCAAGACAATTTTATCCACAACATGCAATGAAATCACGAAAAATCTGGCACACAGCAGTAAAGTAAACACCGTTCTAACCTAGATCTAGAGTTGGTTGTCCTAGTAAACCATCTAAAGTGTGTGTAAAAGGTCGTCTGACTAGGGTAGATCTTAGGTTGGGTGATTAGTTAAAGTTGTCTAGTATTTGAGTTTTTTAAGGTTTAAAGGGAAATTTGGATTAAAGTTAAAATATAAATTTATTAATAATTTTAGTTAAATATATTTTAACAGTTAATTGGTTACTATCTTTATTTTACACTGAGGCCGTGAAGATTATTTCACCTTCCTTGGGGCTAAGCTAATAGCGTCGTAGGCCTAGGTCACTAGGAGTAATCGGGGTTGATTAAATTAATTTAAATTGGTTGGAATTAAAGGAGTGAATTAATATTAAAGAGGGTTGATTATTGATTTTAAAAAGATTGGTTGATAATTTTATTAATCAAGTTAGAAATTCTGGAGTTTGAGAGAATTAACGGGTTTTGGGAAATTATCCGGATATGTTAACTAAGGGGCAACAATTTGACTTTTAGACTTAGAGAGAAACTTAAAGTTTTTAGATTTTTAACAAATACTAGACCTTATTAAGAGTTATTAGACAGGTGGCACACTCAATTTGGAGTTTTCTATCAAAAGTTATGATTTATAGAAGTTTTGACCCATTTTTGACCTAAAGTTGACCAATATGTTGACTTGTTGACTTTGACCAGATTTTGTGGATTTGAGATTTTTAGAAAATACTATATTTAAATTAGAGTCATTAGCCACTAAGTTTGAATGATTTGGAATTTTATATAATTAGTTATGAATTTTGGAAGTTTGTGTATTTATTGAATTTCTTTAATTACCTTAAATAGAGAGCTTATTAGTGGTTTGAACCCAAATGAATCCTAAACTTCTTGAAATCAACTCCAAAGATCAGAAAAGATATAAGGGGAGATCAGCAAGTGTTTAAATATTTTTTTTGGGATTTTTAATAATTTTAATTAATTAAAGTTGATTAAGCATTGATTTTGATTAAAATTAAATTAAAGTGGATTTTAATGTCAAATTAAGGAGACTCAAATTTCTACAGATTAATGGATCAATTATGGCCAGTTAGAAATATTTTAAGGAATTTTTAGGATTAATCTTGATTTATTAGAATTTTCTTAAGACTAACTAGTAATTCTAGGGAGGGAATATTATGGCTCCTATTTAGTGGACAAATGGGCACCAACTCTGATGAGATTTGGACCATGGGTTCGCCTGATCCCAAGGCCTAAACACATCAAATTTGTGCCAAATTGGAATTCTCTAAGGTGGATAACCAAGCCACCTAAGGTGATCTCTTAGTCTCCTTAAGAAAATCCTAGGGAGCTATCCTAAGCTTGGATTGGGGTAAAATCACTGGCCCAAAACTCCCTATGCTACACATCATCAGCACACACAAAATCAGAACCTAAATCTCATTGGATAGGTCACAATTCAATTTGAATTTAAGGGTCAACCCATGACCCTTGAATCCAAAATTGAAAACTAACACCCTTAAACATCTCAAACAACAACAACAATAACAACATCAAGCCTTTATCCCACTACGTGGGGTCGGCTACATGAATCCTTTTTCTCCATTGTGTCCTATTTAAAGTCAAATTCTTGTTTAAATCTAATAAAGAAAGGTCATTCCTAATATTTTCTAACCAAGTCTTTTTAGGTCTACCCCTACCTTTCTTAACATAAGTCAAATCTAATACCTCTACTCTCCTAACCGGGTCATCGGAAGGCCACCATTTTATGTGACCAAACCATCTAAGGAGACTCTCTCTAATCTTATCTTCTACTAGAGCTACTCCAACCTTTTCACGTATATGCTCATTTCGTATCCTATCTCTAAGGGTAAAGCCACTCATCCACCTGAGCATCCTCATCTCTGCCACACTTAACTTAGTATTATGCTTCTCTTTTAATGGCCAACATTCGACACCATAAAGCATTGCAAGCCTCACTACCATCTTATAGAATTTTCCCTTAAGTTTGAGGGGTACATTTCTATCACATAACAAGCCTGATGCATTCCTCCACTTCAACCATCCAACTTGAACTCTGCTGGTAATATCCCCATCTATTTCACCATCACTCTGAATAATAAATCCAAGATATCTAAAACGTTTACTCTTATTAATGACTTGATCGCCCAAAGTCACAATCCCCTCACTAGGTCTATTACTACAAAAATTACACTCCATATATTCCGTTTTATATCTACTCAAGCGAAAACCTTTAGACTCTAAGGTTGACCTCCATAATTCAAGTTTACCTTCAACTCCCTCTCTAGTCGTATCAACAAGAAGAATATCATCAGCAAAAAGCATACACCAAGGTACATCCTCTTACAAATGTTTAGTGAGAACATCCATGACTAAAGCAAAAAGATATGGGCTTAAGGCTGATCCTTGATGCAACCCAACCGAAATAGGGAAATACTTTGTCAATCCACCTTGTGTTTGAACACAAGTAATAGCTCTTGCATACATATCTTTAATGATTTGAATATAAGCATTATTGACTCCTTTCTTTTCAAAAACTCTCCATAGCACTTCTCTTGGAACTTTATCATATGCTTTTTCTATATCAATAAATATCATATCTAGATCCTCCTTATTTTCTCTATATTTCTCCATCAAACCTCTTAATAAATGTATGGCTTCCATAGTCGACCTACCTGGCATGAATCCAAATTGATTTTGAGAAACATTAGTATCACGCCGCAACCTATGCTCCATAACTCGCTCCCAAAGTTTTAAAGTATGACACATTAACTTAATACCTCTATAATTCGCACAATCTTGTGCATCACCTTTATTCTTAAAAATAGGAATTAACATGCTCATTCTCCACTCTTCTGGCATCTTTTTAGTCTTCAAAATAGTATTAAAAAGTTTAGTAAGCCATGAAATTCCTTCATCTCCTAAGCATTTCCACACCTCTATTGGAATATCATCAGGTCCAACAGCTTTTCCACCCTTCATTTTCTTTAAAGCCTCTCTAACTTCAGTTTTACTAATACGCCAATAAAAACAGAGATCTTTATTTTCATTTAGGGTGCTAAGGTCATTATAGTCAATCTTATTTTCACAATCTCCATTAAAAAGTTTAGCAAAATATCTCATCCATCTTTGTTGAATATCATCTTCTAAGAAAAGTATTTTTTGATCTTTATCTTTAATACACTTCACTTGAACTAAATCCTTACTACTCCTATCTCTTTGTTTGGCTAACTTATACATATATCTTTCTCCCTCTTTAGTATATAATCTATTATATAAATCACTAAAAGCTAATATCTTTGTATCGCATATTGCTTTCTTAGCATCCTTACGAGTCACTTTATATATTTCCCAATTATCAAAATTTTTAAAATTAAACCAATTTTTATAACAAAGCTTCTTATTTTTAATCTTTTCTTGCACAATTAGATTCCACCACCAACTACTTTTACCATTAGGAGCTTTTCCCTTTGATACTCCAAGGATATCTTTTGCAATATTCTTAATATCACTAGCCACTTTTTCCCACATAATATTAGCATCCTCATGCACAAACAAAATCTTAAGATCTAAAATCTTATTTCCAAAAATATTTTTGTTAATATTCTTTAAATGCCCCCATCTAATCCTAGAAAATCATTTTACTTTATTTTTTATTTTATGCCCCTTTATCTTAAAGTCCAAAACTAATAATCAATGTTGGGTACATAAATTTTCACTCAAAATAACTTTACAATCTAAACGATTTAGTTTTCTAATAAGAAAATAGTCAATCTGTGTTGTACTATATCCATTTTTATAAGTGATGAGATGCTCATTTCTTTTCTTAAATAAGTTATTAGCAATTGAAAAATCATAAGCTAAACAAAAATCCAATATGGTATTGCCACCTTCATTCGTCGTTCGAAATCCATGGCCACCATGAATGCTTTTAAAATCATCTACCTCTCCACCAACATGTCCATTTAAATCTCCTCCAATAAAAACTCTTTCTTCAAGAGGTATATTTTGTATTAATTCTTCTAAGTCATTCCAAAAATTTAATTTAGAACTCATATCCAAACCTACTTGAGGAGCATAAGCACTTATAATATTAACAATCTTATCATCAACAACAATCTTTAAAGCTATAATTCTATCTCCAATCCTAATAATTTTTATAACATTATCCTTTAAACTCTTATCTATAATAACACCTACACCATTTTTAGTACGACTCCTACCCGAATACCAAAGTTTAAATCCTAAACTATCAATTTCCTTAGCCTTCTCACCAACCCATTTAGTTTCCTTAATGCACAAAATATTTAACTTCCTATGAATCATAATATCTATTAATTCCATTAATTTTCCTGTAAGGAAACCTATATTCCAAGTTCCTATCCTAATTTTAGTTTCATGGACTAGCTTCTTAGCCCACATCCATCCTTGATGTGGGAACCCTTGCCTATTTAAACTGTACCCAGGAGCCGGTGCAGCGGCCCTTGCACACTTGTCACTGTATTCATGCCATACAGCGCGTCGCTTCTAGGGGACGCCCTAGCATTAACACAATTTTGTGAAGGATTCATGTCATTATTATTCGACAAGATTTATGTTGGCTGTCAACTACCTAACTCAACCCTCCACTTTTCTCATCTAGGACTTGGGACCATGCAGGGGAGATAAAATTTAGGTATGTCAGGGACATGCCCAAATAAAATTCCAGGCCTTGGTGAATTAAATTTAAATAATAAATGCAATAATTGAGATAACACTAAAATTGAAATTAAATCTAACGTAGCTATAATCAGGACCTATAACCATAGGGCTTTTGTAGGTCTACCTGAGACCTTTCCAATGAGCCTAAGAACACCTAATTTAGTCAAGTGTGCAGGGAGATATCAATTTTTGAAGATCCCTTAAATTTTCTATGAAATTAAATCCATTACTTACCCAGGTAGCCGGCGCTTTACACACGGCGCATCATGATTGGCGGGGCAATCATTGACGACTGACTAGGTTATGGTCGGATTATCCGTAACCATCGGATGGATGATCGGACGGCAACGATCAAATGGGCTCCGAGATCACGAGATCTAATCCATGTCGTTGATTAAAATCAACGGTTAGGATTTCATCTTCAACCTCCCGCACGAACCCAAGACCATGAGACTTCTCCAGCATGATCCGAGCGATCCCACTGGCAAACTTAAATGAAATTTCATAAAGAGGATCAGGGGAGAGGGAACCTCCAATCCAACGGTGGAGATTCGCTAGGGTAAAGGTTTCCTTCACACTTGACCATACTACCTAGTTAGGGAGCTCAGGATGAAGAAATTACTACAAAAAAGGTCTCAACGAATGAGCTTCTCTATCATGAAGCTTCAGGGGGTGAAGGCGAGTAGATCTTATTCAAACATCGGGACCGGAGGATGGCCAGAGGTACGACTTCAAGCGCGGTGCCGAAAACTTTTGTCGGAGCTCACTTGAACGGATTGACGGGATGGTCTGGGAAGCTGGGGAATGGCACTGGATGAGGAGGAAGCTCTGGGGATTGATTTTGAACGCTTAGAATTAAATGGGGGCTTTTGGGATGAGCTGCACTATTCAGCCACCTACCACGAGCTTGGACGCCCGGGATTGATTGGGAGGGGCCTCAAATAGGTGCTAGGTGGAAGGGGACATCGTCCTAGAGGGCTCGTGAGCTTCCAGCCGGTGAGCCACAGCCTTTGGAAGGCTTTGGCTCAGGATCGACTGGGGGGGGACCACCGGAGCTTATTCTCCATTGGTTCTGACCACCGCTAGCCGGGGTTTGCGTCGGGTTGACCTGGAAAGGAAGATGGAGACATGCTGGGTTCAAGGGTGAACTTAATTGGGCCTGGGGAGGTTTAATTTGATCAGGTGGCTTGGTTTGACCCAGACCTGCTCGGTTCGGGTTGAATTGGGCTCCACCCAGGCTAGGTCAAACCCTGGGCTTGATGTGGGAGATGTGTTTGGGTCTGGTCCACCCAATGCAAGTGGCAATTGGGTTCAATTTAATCTAGGTTCAAAGATGGCTCAGGTTGATCCAAATCTGCTCGGTTCGGGTCAAATTGGGCTAAACCCAGGCTAGACCAGACCCTGGGCTTTATGTGGGAGATGGGTTTGGGCCTGGTCCACCCAATGCAAGTGGCAATTGGGTTCAATTTAATCTGGGTTCAAAGATGGCTCGGGTCCATGTGATTTTGGTTGCATTGAGCTAGCCTAAAACTTGACCCAAGTCAACCCAAGGCATGGGCTAGTTGGAGGAAGTGTATGGGACCTATGGCCACCTGATGGAGGTGTTAGTCAAGTTCAATTTGACTTAGGATAGGAATTGGCTCAATCCCAAGTGGTCTTAGCCACTTTGGGTTATCCTAACTCTTGACCCAAGGGGGCTTAATGGCTGGGCTGATCAAGGGAGGTTTATTGGGTCAGAGGGACCCAATGACACCTTGATTTGGATTCAATTTTATTAAGGTTAAAAAATGATTCAAAGGGGTACTCACTTTGGGCACTTGGGTCAAGCCAAAAGGCTAGCCAAAGTGAGCCCAAGGCTTGGGTCTCCAAGAGAGGTCTCTTGGGGGCCCAAGGAATCACCCCTTGGGTTCAAATGGGATTGAAGTGATTTTGGTCAAAACGTTTACGAGGAAGGAGTTATTGGTCAACATGGTTGACTTGGTCAACCAAGTTAACCTAGGGCTAGGAGTTGGGTCCCTTGAAATCTATTTAGTCATATGAGTTTAATGAATGAGGCATCAAAGTGTGGAAGGGTCATCTAGGTCAAAATGACCATTTTGACCCTTAAGGGGCCTTAAGGTCAAAATGGGTGGAGTTGGTCAACCAAGTTGACCTAAGGTTGGAATTGGATTCAAAAGGTCTCAAACATTATTTGAAAATATTTGAGGAAGACTTCAAGGATTGATAGTCAAATCAAATTAAATTTAGGCCAAAGTCCAAAAATCCCCATTGAGTGCATTTTGGTCATTTTGGGGTTTGAGTCGATTCTGGATCAAATTAAATCTGGAAAGATGCAGACTATTATTCAAAAAGTCAAAATTAAGGTGCTAGGAGTGGTCAAAAGGTTTGGAGGGGCCTGTAAGGTCAAATTCCACTAGGTGAAAGGCCGAGTGGCATGGATTGTAAATATTTGAAGGTTTTGCAGCCTCTGAAACGGTATTAAGTTTATGGACTTAGTGTCCTCCAAATGAGCTCAAATTTGGAGGGTTGACACTAAAGATATGTCACATCAACATAAAATTGATAAACCCTAAATCAGATGCCAATTAATAGGGTTTCAAGGTGATGGAAAAATCACCTGGAAAGGGCTTTAGGACCTAAGTCTTTAGCCTAAGGGTTCTGGTTTGAATTGAATTATGATCTGGATTGGGCCTACGGGCTAGGAACTAGGAAGATCCTAGGATCTAGAGCTCAGGGAAGAGTTAAAAGTGACCTCATATAAAAATGAGGTCAATAGGTCTTCAGACCCAATGTGAACTATGGTGAATGATATAAGTTTGTGCTATGTGTCCTAGCATGCCACATTAAAATATCTAACTTTAGGAAAAGGATGCACTAATCTTCTCTTATGGTGATGCTTCCTTTTAAAGTTTTAAAAAACATGTAATAGTCTATTTTTAAAAACTTTGAGATTTGTTAATTCTTTTTCTAACTTAGCATGAGATATTTTTAAAGAATCATGTGCATTGGTTAATTCAGCGTGCTTTTATTTAATGTATCAAATTCATCAAGTAAAGTCATGTGATTGCTATCAATTTGGGAGTGATCTTTTAAAATATTTTCATGCACCTTTTTTAAATTTAAAAATTCCACATTCAGACTGGCATGAGATTTTTTGAGTTTTTTATATGATGCATGCATGTGCTCACAAATTTTTAATAGTTGAACATAAGTTGGTTCACATACCTCATCTTGGTCACTTTGACCAAGATTATTGTCTGCCATTAAGCACAAGTTTGTTGTCTCCTCTTCAGGTGCAGTATCAGAGTAGTCTGATGTAGAATCCGCCCAAAATGCCTTTTGGAATCTCTTCTTGTCCTTCTTGAACTTGGGTTTCTCCTCACCCTTTTCCTTGCTTGGGTGAGTCTTGAGTGTAGGGCAATCAACTTTAAATTGTCCTGACTTCCTATATTCAAAACAAATTATATCATTAGAATTCTTGAAATTTCTATTACCCTTACCTTTATTCCACTTCTGATGATTCTTGTACTTTTTCCTTAGAAAGCTCTTAAATTGCCTCGTAATTTTGACAACATCATCGCCTTAAGTGCCACCGTTTTCTCCTTCTTCTTCTCACCTGCATCAAGATTTCTTTGGTTTATCCCTTGCTCGTAAGAAATGTGTGAACCAAGTAAGTTATCGATTGAATAGGTATTTAAATCTTTAGATTTAGAAATTGCAGTGATTTTAGAATCAAAAGAGGAAGGCAAACATCTTAAATTTTTTTTCACTTTTTCATAGTTAGTAAGTTCTCTTCCTAATGCATGCAATGAAGTAACAATCTGAGTAAACCTTGTATATATTTCAAAAAATATTTCATTAGATTTCATACGAAAAAGTTTGTAATCATGTAATAAAATATTCAAACAAGATTGCTTAACCTCTTTGGTTCCTTCATAAGTGATACACAATTTATCCCAAATCTCTTTACCAGTTGTGCAAGTTGAAACACACATATAATCTTTAGATTTTAAAGCACGGGAAAAGTAGTTCAGACATTTTGCATTAAGTTGCGCAAGATCCATATCATTTAAAGTCCATTCAATAAAAGGAAGTGGAACAGTAATGCCATTCAATTTTCCATTTGAAGGTGTATAACCATCCTTAACAAGCATCCACATGCGATAATCAATTGATTGTAAGAACTTAGACATGTGAGTTTTCCAAAAATCAAAAGAAATATTATCAAACAAAGATGGTCGGGTAATAGAATACCCTTCCGCAGTATTACGATTTCTATTGTTAGCCATGGATCAAAATTTAAAAAGTTTTCAAACTTAGTTTTTATGAATCCCGCTCTGATACCACTTGAAAGTTCATTAGGGATGTTAAGACCTTAAGAATTAGCCCGAGGCTAACCAAGAGGGGGGTGAATTGATATTTTAAAAATTTTCTTAAGCAAAGCACAAAACTAAAACCAAAACAATTCACCACAAAGAGTAACGGATGCGTAAATTAAATACGGAAATAAAACAAAGAAAGATCACACCGGATTTATAGTGGTTTAGTCAAACCTTGACCTACATCAACTCCTCGGAGGCACCCTCCGCGTATTGCACTAACTAAGTGTCTCTCATTTAGCTCCCACAGCTAGGTGGAGAAGCCTTTACAACAAACTCTTTTTCACCAACACCTTGTGCGGCAGAGAATCGACTCCTTTTGCCTACTCCTGAAGTGGGCAAAGAACACGTACCGTTTGCTAAAGTAGACCTCCCAAGAACCTCCCAAGGATAAAGGACGAAGAATAGAGAATACTACTTGTAATCTTGCTTGGAGCAACCTTTGTGAATCCTCTCACAAACTCCCTCTCACAAGTTTCTCTCTCTCTCTCTCTCTCTCCCTCTCCCTAGGCTCTCTCAGGTTAAGACAGTAGCACTCAAAGTCTTAAGCATGAAAAAATTTGGGTCATTTAAATAGAATTTTAAGAACCGACATTATCATCGAGGATGATATTTCTATCGTCATGTACGATCAGTACAAATTAAGCTCAATCAGCCTGGACGACATGGGACGATCAGAAGAAATTTTATTCACATCGTCCAAGACGATAAAATATCATCCTATACGATTAGTTCAAATCACATATTATCGGCCAGACAATCAATCAGAAAGGGGGTCTTGAAGATCCAAAATTAGCTCGATCGTTCAGGCCGATCTCACGATCGTCGCAAACGATTAGTTCAAAATCGAGAAAAATCATCTAGAACATCGCTTGGAAAAGAGCTGGTTGATGTTTGATCATCCAGGAGAAACTAAGGATTTTTGAACTGATCGTCCAGGATGATGTAATCGTAGCAATCAAGCCTTAATGACTTTCCTTAATTACCTGATTAATTTAGGCATAATTGTGTTAAATCATCCAGGTCGATGTAATGGATTGACCTGGCTGATGTCCAAAAATAATTCTTACCTAAATAGATTTGGCGGCTAATTCTTTTCTATCGTATTGGCCAATACACGGATTGTCTAGGACGATGTGCTTAATGACGATTGCCTTAACCAGGATGCCGTAATTAGGATTTCTATTTTTAGTCAGATCATCCTGGCCGATATGAACATCATCCAGGATGATGTACTCAAAATAAAAAATAACAGAAAGACCCTCAAGTGTATGTGTGCAAGGTTACTTAGCATCAGGAACCACTTTTATAATGGACTCAGGAAAGGAAAAAATTACAAACTGATTGAAACTAAATCTATCCAATCTTGAGCTGGCTTGAGTTGCATTTGATCTTGTAGATCTGAAAAGTTAGTAGGCAAAGCAGTCGCAAACAATTATGAATGTTTGCTATCATCAAAAGTCTAATCCATAAACTTAGATTTGCAACAAGTTTAACACTTTTAATGGCATTAGCAATCCTAAACAATACTTGTCTTAGTTTAAAGCAACTTGTGAAAATACTGGGGGCATCGATGCTATATTCTTCTGTGAATTCATTAGTAGTTTGATTGTGACTATTTTTGAATGGTACAATAAACTTTTTAATGATTATGTCAAGAAATTTACATAACTGAAAAATATATTCGTGAAAAGATTTACTGGTGCTACTGAGAAGACTATTATCACTGACCTTGCCTTAAAGAAATGAAAAAAGGGTGAGTCAGTGATAAAGTACATCACTCGATGGCATAATATGAGTATGTAATGCAGACAATAGTTGGAAGAGGAGCATGATGTTCAACTTCTTTTGGGAAACATTGATGATAAGATGTTATCATTTTTATATATGGCATCAATTATCACTTATCAAGGGCTACTAGGTAGACTACCTAAGTTTAAAAAGTTAAACTTGTCAAAGTCATACTATCATTTCGATAGACCTAGAAAAAATAAGGCTAAAAATACTAGAAGAGACGAAATCTATTTTCCATCATCATTAAGGATTGATAAGAAAAATAATCTACTCCTAAAGATGATAAAAGAAAATAATATTCCAAGCCCTAACCAAAATTAGTTTTGGAAAAAAATGACAAGTCTCAGACTTTTCGTAAAAGAGGAGAATGTTCGAAACTAGGAACCAGTGATCTAATCACATCCCTCGAAGAGTAAATAAATAGAGAATATTTTTTTAGAAGGTAAAGTGTGGCAAAGCTATTCAAGAAAGCGCTTATTGTTGGTCTTGAATTACCTGAGTGTAAAAGACACAAAGAAGCTGATCAGAAAGATAATCTAATTTATTACCTGTATCACCGAGTTATCAGCCATCCTATTGAAGATTATTATCTTCAAAGACTGGCTTGAAAAGAAATATAGAGATGGTGAGTTCATGCTATCAAATAGTATTTTAATTCACCCAAAAAAGGAATCTTTAAAGATGATTATGACTTCTTATATATCCCCAATTAAGGAAGGGAAAAATATTGCCAGAAAAAAGATGAATGGTAGACCACAATCTCCAAGAAAATAATCAAGATGACCACACAACTGGAAGGAGCCCTTGGCATATAATGGAAATCCTCTGTGGAACGAGTACTTGAATTGAAAGAAAATTCAAATTTTGGTGCATCCACCTCCAGGTCATTAACTCGAAGGATCCTAATATAAAGAAGTTTTATAAGACATCCTCAAAGAAGTCCAACAGCTCAAGCTAAAGAATAAGAGGATTATACTTTAAAAGGTAATCAATAATTTGGATGATTATCATCAACAATTGAGATAGCTTATAACACTTACAGATTTTATGTTTGAACTTCAAATAGACCAATTAGAATTCAAAGATGATAAATAAGAAGATGAAGATCCACTCCATATAGAAACATGTCGAGTCATCTCAGTGGCATCGAATCATGTCAAAAATTTTTTATTAAAAATCATGATTGGGTGAGATAGTAATGTATCCTACAAAAATGATTGATAAAATGACATCTGAGTCATGTATGATGGTATTACAAATAGATTATAACTCAGAAGAAGAGTTATGTTTTTCAAGTAATGATGAGTCAGATCAATAAACAAATTCATGAATGGAGTGTGTAAAGCTGAATGATGATTCTAAACATTCAATAAAAAACTACATCATATCAGACTAAGTTGAATAAGGTGTCTTAAGTATAGATAAGAAGTGGTAAAGTACTACCACTACCACTAAAAAAGGGGTTATAAAGCAAAGATAAGGGAAAAGATATAGTCATCAATGAAGAAACATCCTTAAAGATCATAAAAAGAAATATGATACAAATAAAGGGATAGAGTATAATATCATTTCTCATTTGAGAAAAATCCTAGCATAGCTCAGCATCTATGAAGCTCTTTTGATGTCAAAAGATCTTCGAGAATCTTTAAAACAAGCTCTCAAAAATTCAAAGAGATATGAGGCATATTTTGTAGAAAGATGTTTGAGCAAAGTTCTTCATGTCAGTAATGAACTTGTTGTTACATTCTCTGAAGAAGATCTCATGTTGGGGACTATGGAACATAATCATCCTTTATATATCACTGTAGAAAGTGGTGACATCATAATAAAGCAAATCCTGATTAACCCTGGGTATTCGATAAACCTCATGAGCTTGCACACATTAAGATCATCATCCCTAGATATTCAATGTCATGGGATAGATAAACTCATGGTGTATTACTTTAAAGAGAAATGTCAAAAACTTGTAGGGTTATTTATTCTTCCTTCAAAACTTGACGAACTATGCATAGAAGCCAAATTTTATATTATTGATGCAAACACTTCATTCAAGCACTCTTGGGTAGACCTTGGCTTCATGAGAATGGTTTTATTCCATCAACTATGCACCAATACATGAAATATCTAAAGGATAGAGAAGAGTTTTAGATTTTTGGAGAAATACAACCCTTTATAGTCCATGGAGTGAAAATTTATGATGATGTAAAATACTTCATTCCAATTGAAGTGAAGCTGACAAAATCCTATGCAGCTGAAGTAACTACCTCAAAATGTACAAAATAATCTAAATAAGTTGAGAAAAGGAGACAAGAAGAAAGAGTATGACATCAAATTTTCCTAAAAGAGTTAATATGCCAACTAAATCAAATAAAGTTGTACTTCATTTGGGAAGTGACATGGAGGAAGATGATGATATCTCTGAAACCTACAAGCCTTTGATTAAAGAAAAGCCAAAGGAAAATACTTTTGTAGTTACACTGATCCTGCCACAATATTTTTGAAAAATCATATCTCGTGAGGTTCATAATGTCAAAAAGCTTAAAACATTTTATGTACCTCCCCTATGTGGAAGTATTGGAACAGGAAGCTTGTTTTATAAATTTGGAGAGTATCAATAAGAGAATATTAATGAGCTTGGCAATTTCAATGAAGATGCAGAGATAATTCTTACAAAAAAGCCTAGATATTATCCCAAAAGAATTCAGCAAAAGATATGAAAACCTGGAGTTCAAAATATAGTTAATTGGTGATGAGCACATTTCTTTCAAAGAATGTGGTGTCATAAATTATAAAAGATGGGTAGCCATGATACTAAAGGCCTTGTATTTATCATATTAGAACATGCTAAAAAAAATTCATGTTATGTGATAAATAATAAATATTTGACTACTAAAGACACATGTACAAATGAAAAGAAAAAAATGGAAGCTAAAACTTCACCAGAAGAACTCGATGATGGTGGACATGCCGCTACTATGGATGAGTTGAAGGAAATAAACTTGGGGACTGACCAGGACCCCTGCCCGACTTTTATTAGTGCTTTTCTTTCCACAAATAAAGTTGAAAAGATGAAAGCTTTACTCAGTGAATTCAGGGACTACTTTGTTTGGACATATGATGAAATGCAAGGCTTATCCCTTGATATATCTATTCATGAATTAGCCATCAAATCAAGTGCAGTACCTCTTTAGCAAGCTCCAAGGAGAATAAGATTAAAAATTAAAGAGCTTGTGATTATAGAAACCAAGAAACCTATCGAAGTAGGTTTCTTTTGAGAAGAGAAATATACTGATTAGATAGCTAATATTGTCCCGATGAAAAAGAAGAATGTACAAATCCACATACTTTTCAACTTTTGAGATCTTAACAAGGTATGTAAAAAAGACGACTTTCCATTTCCAATATAAAAATTACTGGTTGACAAAACGTCTAATTATGATATATTCTCATTTATGGATGGATCATGGGATACAATAAAATCAAAATGGCACTTGAAGATGAAAACATACATCTTTCAGGACTCAAATCGTTATATTTTGCTATACAGTCATGCCCTTTGGCTTGAAGAATATGGGAGCTACCTATCAAAGAGCAATGACACATATATTTGATGAGTTTATCCACTATAAAGTTGAATGCTATATGGATGATCTTGTTATTAAAAGTATAGATCAAAAAGATCATCTCAATGACTTGAGAACTGTATTTTAAAAGATTAGAAAATCAATCTCAAAATGAACCCACTCAAATATGCTTTCGAAGTTTCTTTAGGAAAGTTCCTTGGGTATGTTGTGTGACATAGAGAGATTGAGGTTGATCCAAACAAAGTCAAGATAATTATATAAATGTGTCTCCAAAAAAATATCCATCAACTTCATTCTTTAGAAGGACAACTTGCATTTATTTAGTGATTATCTCAAATCTATCAGGCAGATGTCAACCATTTGTAAAGCTGAAGAAGAAAGATGTTCATTTTAAATTGGATAATAAATGCCAAGAATCTTTTGATAGTATCAAGAGATATCTGTTAAGCCCACCTATTCTTGCAGGACTAATTTTAGGAAAGCCTCTTATCATATACACCACAGTATTGGAAGAGTCCCTTGGAGCATTACTAGCTCAGCTCAGTAAAGAAGGCAAAGAAAATGCACTAAACTACTTCAATCTAAGATTGATTGGAGCATAAATATATTACTCTCTAATTGAGAATCAATGTATGGAACTGATTTTTATAGTTTAAAAACTCCTCCACTATATATTATCTCATAAAATTACACTCATATCAAAGATAATCCGTTGAAGTTCTTGATGATAAGATCAGCGTTGATATGTCGATTATCTAGGTCGGTAGTGATAATTCTGTAGTTTAAAATTACATATGTTCCACAAAAAGCTGTGAAAGGGAAAGTCTTAGCAAATTTTCTTGCTGCACATCCCATTCCTCAATCAAGATCTCACTTATGAACTAATTCTAGTTGTTCTAGAGGATGAGAAATCACAAATATGAGAAATATATTTTGATGGTGCATCGTCAATTAAACCTTCCCAGCCCCCAAGCATCCCTAAGCTCAAATTGGTATCAGTCTTATTTTCATATCACTGAATGGAGGGATAATAAGATTTTTATTTAGTTTAACTGAACTCATAAACAATAATGAAGTAGAATATGAAACTTTAATAGTGGGTCTCAAAATCGCTATTTCTATAAAAATTCAAAACCTTAGAATTTTTGGCAATTATAAACTCATTATGAATCAAGTACTAGGTATTTATAAAATCTATAGAATCAGGTTGATTTACTATCATAGATGAGTTCTCGAGCTCATGAAGCAAATTACAAATTTTATATTAATCCAAGTATCTCGAGCTCAAAATAGTAATGCAGATTCTTAAGAAAAATTAGCTAAAGAAATGGAAAGAATGAATGACGAGCCTATATTAATGAGTGTCAACATTCATCAAATACTAGAGCTGGCAATTTTATGTTTCCTGCAGGTAGAGGGATCGCCAAATTCAAGCCAACAAGATACAACTTCAGTTGTTCCTCAACCTCCCCAATAAATTATTTTTAAAAATTAATTAGATAAACCTCAAATTTTTACAAGAAGAAAATTTGGTAGAGCCTCTGAATCCTGGCTTAAATGCGTAGAAGTTGAAGAGCAAAATGACTAGTGACAACCTTTCATTAGTACTTTAGAGAAAGCAAACTCCCTGTAGATAAATCATTAGCTACGCAGATCAAGAAGTGAGAATTGCGATATATATTTATAAACAACACGTTATATTAAAGATCATTTGAGCAAATGTGGCTATGATGTTTAGGGAATGATGAATTTGATAAAGTTATTTATGAAGTTCATGAAGGACTATGTGGTGCACATCAATCAGGTCATAAAATGGCCATTAAAGTTAAAAGAATGGGTTATTATTGACCATCAATAGTAAAGGACTGCACCAATCATGCAGATATATGTCATGAATGTCAAATTCATGATGATATTATACATCAATACTCAAATCCTTTACATCCCACTATAGTATCCTGGCATTTGAATGCTAGGGGATAGTAGTAATAGGGCTAATTAATCCACCATCATCTACTGGACATCATTTAATATTAGCATCAATACACTATTTTTCTAAATGGACTAAAGCAGTCCTGTTTAAAGAAGTCACTGCTAATCATGTGATCAACTTCTTTACTCATAATATTATCTATAATTTGATGTACCATACCAAATAATCTCAGACAATGTTCCAGCTTTTAAAGCACTAAGCTTTACAAGTTCATTGAGTGACATATAATTGATTGGCAATATTCATTAATTTATAATCCAAGAACTAATAGATTAGTAGAGGCATTCAACAAAATGCTGGTAAAGCTACTCAAGAAAATTCTTACTAAGAATTAAAGAGAATATCATACTAAGATGGCATAAGCATTATGGGCATATCAAATCACATACAAGACACTAACAAAAGTAATAACTTATGCACTGGTATTTGGAGCTGATGATGTGTTACCACTTGAAGTTGAACTACCATCACTTTAGGTACCTGTTCAGTAAGACCTCATGGAAGAACAAAATGCTTGCCTTCAAATGGAAGAAGTTGATGTGCTAGATGAAGTCAGGCTCCAAACTTAATAAAATTTAGAAATTTATTGAGCAAGAATGGTAAAATCTTTTGATCATATAATATGCCATCGAGCATTTCAAGAAAGAGAATTGATCCTGGTGCTGAGAAGACCTATTATCACACACCAAAGAATTGGTGGTAAATTCAAACCAAATTGGTAAGGCACTTTTGTCATTGAGATGTACCAAGGAGGAGCATATCAACTCATCAATATGAAAAGTCGATGACCTATGCCCCTGGTTAATGGGATATATCTAAAGAAATACTATTCTTAAAAAAAGTAAATTGAAGATCATTCCCCTACAAAAAAAAATTATTTTTAAGATGTTTTAGACATTTTCATACAAGATAGGGGCATTTTTAAGTTTAAAAATGCCAAACATTTGATGATGGTTGAAATTTTCCTTTAAGATAGGGGGCATTTTAAATATTTATTTGAGTTAGCATCGATCTCCAAATAAATATTTAAAATCATTTATGAAGCTGTCATTGCATAAATACAAGGCAGAAGCTGGCGCCTTCAAGCAAGTAAATATACGATCATTAAAGATTCATCTTCAAGTTTGTTAAAATCCTAGAGTTTAAATGAAATTACTTTCGGTCTGATAACTTCAACAAGTCAAATTTGACAACTATGATCTATTATAGTACAAGTCCAACACTCAAAAAAGTATAATATAATTCTCAACAAGCCTATATGCGGCCGAGTCTCTGATAGCTTTACCTACTCAACAAGTCATGGTAAGAGGCCGTAGTAAGAAAGCATCTGTTTTGTAAGCCTGATGACAAATACTACCTAGATTGATATTTGTGAAATTTAATAAATCAAAGAAATTTAGATTTAAAATATTATTATAATTAATAAGTGGATTAAGGAAAAATTCAGAAGAAGATTCTCAATCAACTAGAAGGCACCAAGCCATAATAAAAATTGTTGTCAAGTTGGAGGCATTATTCCTTTGTTAGATCTGTCAAGCACAAAGTTAAGATTGAGGGAACTTCTTTTCTTCAACATGTCTAATAAGTCATAAAGCTCAAAACTGAAGAATTCAATCCGTAGTTCTTATAAAGTCATCGGCTAAACTAAGGGAATATTATTATCATCAAGGTCCATCATGCATTAAGCCCTGAAAAGATGACTATTTGCCACCGACCTAATATCATTATAAAGAGTTTAGGTCATCAATATGGATTTTTCATCAAGTCCATGAAAGCACCAAGCTAAGGTAGAGGAAATGTTAATTCCTGATAAATCGAGAAGATAAATTAGGCAACCTAATAAGTCAAATAAGATGAATCAGCACATCCAAATAATGCATACCATTATATAAATGATATCATGTCTTAGAATAACTTTTATAGATGTCTAAAGACCCTCTATGTGACATCTAAAATATAGTTTTACAGATCCTTAGGGTCAACCAGTTTGCAACAAACATTTTATGCTACATAGCGTATATCAAATTTGTTGGGGGGCATTTGTTAAGCCATAACTACCAATCATACACAACCTCTATTTCCCCGCTCTAACTAAAACTACCCACGATATCATGACCATGAACAACCGAGCCCACTCATGACATAAAGACCCCCTTTATTGTTCTTTTCTATACACACATGCTCAGAACAGGACATAAGAAAGGTTTGGGGACTTACCTCTCTCAGACGTCGGCCTCCTCCCAAAAGCTACATTGTCAAGCTTACCAACCTGACATCCAGACATCTTCCTCCATCTTCTCTAAATTATATAAGCTGCACTGCCGATTACAGTCTTTGATCAAGGCTTTCAACCAAGTTAGAACTAGCGACGTGCCCTAGCCATAGCAAACTAGGCCGATCCAATCCCGACCTCCTGTCAAGCAAGCCCAATGTCTGAACCTCACTGAATCTTGCACTCACAGGACTGCCTGACTTGCCACCGACCAAGCTGTCAATACCCGTCTGACTTGTTGACGTGCATGGCCCTGTCTGGACCTGAGCTTGATCTGGCTTCCTTCTCCCCCTCTTTGATTATAGTAATATATTATAATAATATATATTATAATATAATATAAATATTATATTTTAATATGTATATTATCTTAACATGTATATACTAAAATTAAAAAGAAAGAAGAAAAAAAGGAAAAAGAGATATAAGAGGATTTTTAATAGGTACAATAACATAAGATTGAAGGAAGTCTCGGGGTTTAATTTAGTCCCCCTAAGCCCTCAATCATCGAGATTATCCGACCGAGTGATTGAAGACATGGAGTCTCAATCAATCTCCTAATCATCTCACCATTGGTTTTCTCCGATCGAGTCGAGCCAGAAGGGTAAGTGAGCTCCTTACCTCCCGACACCGGGGAGGGGACACTAAGAGGCTACCTAAATTTCCTCAAAAATCTAGAACTTAGATAAATTTTTGAAAGATTAGATATACTTGCTTTTAATTGACTTGACCTGGAATTAATTAATTGAATAAACATTAAATCAAAAATTAATTAGAATTAAAATCCATTTATACAACTGAGGGAAAAGGAATCTTCAATCGAGCAATCGATAATCATGATCGACAATAAATCATCGTCAACAATCTATAACCAATATGCAACTAATCATCATCAATTGGAGCTTCTAAAGACCAATTCTAGTACCCAACAATATCCCGAAGCTCTTAGCCATTAATTTGCTCCAGCTGGGCAGACTTAAAAGGGTAAGTGCCCTCCTTAGCTCCCGGCTCTAAAGAGGAGATGTCGAGAGGCTGCCAAAATTTTCTCAAAAATCTAAGAATTGGACAATTTTTTGAAAGATTATAGAAACATGCAATTAATTGACTTAACTTAGAATTATTTAATTGAACAAACATTAAATAAAAAATTAATTTAGATTAAAATCCATTTAATCAATTGAGGGAAAAGGGATCTTCAATCGAGCAATCGACAATCATGATAGAGAACAAATCATTGACAATAATCTGTAATCAATATGTAACCAATCATCGTCAATTAGAGCTCCTAAAGATCAATTCTGGGATCCAACAATGTTCTGAAGCCCCTAGCTATTGATTATCTCTAGCTAGGAGGACTTGAAAGGGAAAGTGCCCTCCTTTCCTCCTAGCATCCGGGAGGGGATGTCAGGAGGCTGCCAAAAATTCCTAAAAGAAATCTTTGACTTAGCCAAATTTTTGAAAGATTGGAGAAACATGCAATTAAAATCATTTAACCAATTAATGTAATTAAAAAAAAAAGAAAGAGAAAAGGAGATTTTCAAACAAGCACCATCAACGAATCATCATCAATTGGAGGTTTCGAAGACCAATCTTGGGACCCGATAATGTACTGAAGCCCCTAGACATTGATTCGTTTTGGCCAGGCAGACCTAAAAAGGCAAGTACCCTCTTACCTCTTGGCACCAGGGAGGGGACGCCAGGAGGCTATCAAAATTTACTCGGAAACTCTGGACTTAGTCAAATTTTTGGGAAGATTGGAAAATGCTCATATGACCATTCAATTTAGAAATAATTATAATATTGATTAATTGATAAATTAAATCACAAAAATTCCTAATTATCAATTTAATTAATAAACTAATCAATCTAAAATTGAACCTTCCATTTAAGTTAACTAATTAACATTAAAGTGAGATCTAAAATCTAATTAAAATTTTAACCAATTTTAACCTTAAGTTAATTTAAATGTTAGCAATAATATCTTAATAAATAAATTGGACAAATCATCACCTCATTCAAATAGGCTATTTTAAATAGAATTAAAAAAATATAGAATTTAATTAAATAATATACCAAATTAAATTCCTTCTGACTGATTTGAGAACTAAATTAAAAAAAAATCAAAACTTAAATTATGATTAAAAGTTTAATCTTTTAATCAATTGGAGAAATAAAGAAACCCAAATTAATATAAATAATTAAGTAATTTTAAAATAATCTTAAAATATAATAAATAAATTCATATAATTAATTTTATTTAAAAAAACTTATGTTCAATTAAAAATCAATTAATTGATGAACATAATTAATTAATGCAATTCAAAAATATTAGACACATCACAAAAATAAAATATTTCCAATAACCCAATTTAAGTACAATCTCTCACAAAGATCTCCAACTAAGAAGCTCTTCAATAGCTCTCAAACGGACTAACCTAAACACAAAACTCTCTGAGCAAGAACAACACTAAAAAAAACTCTTAAACAACTCTCCAACAAGTGGCATCTCTCACAATAGTTCTCTAACAAAGCAGCTCTTCAAACTACTAAACAACTATAACTTATAAAAAAATGCAAGAAACAAGATATTTTATTCAACTAACACCCTTACAAGTTGATAGTCCTCTTATATCAATTCTATATGTGACTTTCAATTTCAAGGATGAAGCATGTCATTCGACAAAAAGGGTTCTATTTGTCAAAATCTATTGTGATTGGCGCTTCAACCCATTTCCTTCAACCCAAAGGCAAAATACAACACACTATAATTCACCTATAAATAGGAGCAGAGAATTTATAGTTCCCACTACAAGTGTATTATAATTCACCTATGAGCAGAAATAGGAAATTCTTAGTGTCTATAACAACCAACCTACAAGCAATGATAAGGAGCTTGTATCGAACAAATCCATCCAACTACGGGAAAGAATAGGGAGACTTATAGCAAGCAGGATAATTCTTCTAAGAACACAAGCATGATCTCCTAATACTTATTGAGCAAATACTCTCTACGAGCTATGCTAAATGACACTTAAAAGAGTCAAATTAAACTAAAAATAATACCTCTCTTATACATGAAAGAAACTGAAGCTAAAAAGCTTATATGCCACTGGATCTGCAAAATGTGTGGAAGAGGATAGAAGGTGTTTGTAGGCCCTTAAATAAAATCTCGAGCATTATTTTTAATTAAAATTGCTTTCGTAAATGGATTATATTTAAATATTTTAAAATGCCCCTTATATATTAAATATGATCCCTAAACTAAAATAACCTTGCATGTGCTCCAACAAATGTGTTAAAGTTACAAATTCAAATGCTTGAGAATGTGGCACAAGGTCCAATGCTAAACAATATAACATTCTATCTTCAAAATAAATATAACTTGCATGAGCTCCAATTAACACATATGATTACAAAATCTAGTGGTCCAAGAATGCTGTCTACGTCTAATATCCAAGTCTCATCCTCCTCCTCAAAAGGATTGGAGTTGACATGAATTAACTTGCAAAATGCGTCCCAAATTCTTACAAAAATAAAAGTAAATTTAACTCCACCCCAATGATGGCTTTGTTGACATAAAATATCAATTGGAGGTGTCAAATCTTAAATCTCACAAAAACTTACATTCTTGAAATGAAATATATCTCCTTCAAACTTAAAACAAAAAATCTTCCACCATCTATAACCATTTGTCTAGGATGATAAATTTAAAATTAACCTCAGGTCATAAAGAGAGAATGTGTGTCAAGTGTATCACTAAGACTCATCCTCAAATAGTATTTTGCTAGTAGAGACATTGCGTATGCCCTAATGGTGTCAAACCCTTAAGGAATTGGTTATAAGGTTTATTTAGTTAGCATAAAGCCCTCTATCAGCTAAGGTGGATTCAGATATATCCCATTAGACAAATACCAACCCAAGTCTATAAGGTATTCTTAGATGAACCAACCCATGGCTGCCAACAAGGTGCCTTCATTAAGGTTGGGTTAACTACCTCCAATGACTAAGTAGACCAGGAAACATGATAGCCTGGGATGATGGAACCATGGGATCTTTATCAGGCTCATCTTCATTCACCCCACCACTAGTTTTAAGTTCTTGGTGGTAAATTCCAAATCATAAAATCAAATTTAAACCCCAAAACTATTGCTAGTATACATTGGATTTATGATCTGTATGACCTCCTTAATGAATAGCCTTAATAAAAAGTTCTCTCATATTATCAGAAGGGGTAATTAACTATAGGTGCATGTGCCTATAGTATACTATAACTCAGATAAAAAAGTCTTCACAAAATGAGGGTGAAATCTCTAGGTAGTGTCATTTCTAAAATATAATCTACCTTATAAAAATTCACCATAAACCTAATCTTGTTAAAACTCTATGTCGTCGTTATTACAAATATAAACAATAAGAAAAAGAGACTGGCGCGGAGAGGTCGGGAAGCACAAAATGGAATTTTTGGAGCCCATAATGGTGTGTGTTATTTTTTTACTTTAACTAATGATATGACTTTTCATTAGTATATATGTGGTTAGATTGGGGATTCGTTTCTGTTTTATGTTTTATTTTTTTATTATTATTTTGTGTGAGCATCATTGTGAATTTTTACATAACTTGTCAAAGTGAATTGTCACAAAATAAGAAGGAAACCTTGTGATGTAGCACATGGAGGTGGTTCTATCATTAAAGTAAGGGAAGGAGCATATGAAGCTCAAATCATGAAGAAGTCATAAAGATTTACATCATTTAATGTTATTTTTAGTATAATTTCATATATATGGACTATATGCATGGGAAGATTATTTCTTGTGTAAAATTTATGACATAAATGGCTACTTTTTGTGTAAACGAATTAGGGAGAGTGGAGTGGTGTGACAGATCATACAAGTAGCTAGGGAGTGATGCAGTCGACCAAGCGAAGGGGATTAAGTAATCTTCTTGAACCCTATATTATTATTAGTATAATTTAATTTTCAGGCATTTTTTATTTAATCTTAGGTTATGTGTTATTTTACTTAGATCATACAAGTGTAGGCAAAGACGAAGAACATTCATCCTAGTAATCATCCTAGAGAAAATCTTAATTTTGGTACTAATCATATAGTATAATGTTATCATACTAGATAATGGGCTGAAAGATTTTCAATCATCCAAAAAATTATCATGTACAATCAAGAGGCAATTGAACTAATTATAATGTCTGATCTTTATTTCATATTATATGATAAGTATACAGATTTTGAATAGTTCATACCGGGATTGTTCCATCTTATAAGAGATTATCGACTTTTTGAAATAATCGTACAGTACGATTAGTTTTGACTGAATTAAGAATTTAGGGTTTTTGAAGACCTTGTATTTAAAGCTTTTTTAATTATTAAAAAAAAAGAAGAATTTTTGGCTATTGAAGGAATTCTATGAGAAAGCTGTGAGAGATCTTGGAGAGTGGAGAACGAGAAGGTGAGTTATGTGTAAGGGGGAAGTATTATGAGGGATTTCACATGGTTGCTCCAAGTAAGCTGCACATTAATTCATCTCTAGGGATGCTTTGAGAAAAGAAGCTTCAAGGTCAAAATCGAGGGTTCTCTACCTTCACAAGGAGGGTGTAAAAGGATTGCAAGGTACTCTAGATTGACCACAGGGTGAAAAAGCTTCTATGTTGTTGCCTTTACTCGAAGGGGGAAAAGAGGTTCCATGGTTCTCTGCCTCACTAGGAGGTTGAAAAGGATTCTGGTCCTCCTCTGCTCCGAGTTGGGGGAAGTGAGTCTTATATGGGATTCTCTATCTTGTATGGGGGATAAAGAAGAGAAACCAAGAGTTAGTGCAACACTTAAATTAGAGGACTCTAGAGAGTGGACATAGGTCTTTATTTAATAAAACCACTATAAATTTTTGTGTGCTTATTCTTATTTAATTTTTTTTATTTTTTTTTACTTTTCTATAATTTATTTTCCTAAAAACTATATGTTAAAAAAGTTATGGATGATATTAAATTGATTTGTTTAAATTTTCATCACATTATTATAACTTTGTTACATTTATTAGCTTCTACATCTGGTGATCAAATTATTTAGTTTAAGTTATTGAAATTTAAAAAAAAAAATCTGTTAAAGAAAATTTTAAAAACAAATTTACCCCTCCCGCCCGCCCCCCCCCCCCCCCCCCCCCCCCCCCCCTCTTAGAGTGCCTAGGGATAGTTCAATGAGACTTAACACCCTCCATTAAACTTTCAATTTGTATTAGATAGGGTATCAAAATTATGAATTAAAAATCTCTTAAAAAAAGATCAAATGTCACATTTTGGAAATCAGAATACTTTGGAGGTTTATTCTATAACTCATCCACCATTATTCAGTAATATTTCATTTATTCTATAATAATTTGAGTTCATATAGTATGATTTGTTCAAAACTAGTCTCGTCCAGTACAATGTAAACAATTGTTCAGACAAACTATTCAATTTTTCGTACATATCATACCATATGATCCAATGATCATCTTGTACGATCTACTAGCTTTTCTCTCTTATTCATACAAGATTATTATCAGGATGATTTGAAATTGTCTCTATAAGTTATCTCGTATTGTTATCATTATATAATATGATTAGTTAATATCAAGTAGTTCATCTAGTAAGCTATGAATATCGCATAATATGATTAGTTCAAAAATTATGGTTTAATTTAGTACGATCTTTAAGATGACCAAATTTTGTCTTTGGAAATTATTTTGGTATGATTAATATCATATAATATGTTTACTATCATTAATTAAACCATGATTTTATTGATTAATTACAGGGGTTAATTTAAGTAAAATTTTAAATGTTTGTATAGCATGAATCTTATAGTATAATAAAATTAGTTCAAAAAGAAAATTATGAAAATCTTACTTAATTCATCAAGTGGCTAGGGTTTTCAAATCATACAATATAAACATATTGTAAAGTCTGATTAGTTCACATAAACTAATTTTTAATTAGTCATTAAGCCTATTCTTTTTATACTAATTATACAATACAATTGTAAGTCATATAGTATGATTAGTTTAGAAATTTTAACTTTTAAAAGTTATCTCACTCCCCCTCTATGTGTGTGCATGGTCATCCAATTGCAGACACTCTTATGTGTCAAAACTCAAGAAATAGAAAATAAAGAAAAATAAAATTAAAGACTTTATTTAATTGACATTCATATTCTACCCATGCTTCAGCTTCCAGTAGCATTGAATAGTGTATGTCTTACATGCAATGTTAGTACTCAAAGACATAAGAAATATCTAAAATATTCAATGAGAAAAGTAACAATTCAATCAATAATATTTGTTAACATCAAAAGCATAGATTAGGGATCCTAGGTTGTAATAATATCTCCATTTTTATTGATGTCAAATAATGTTGGTTAGGAGAAAAGATAAAATATCTTTTCTCCTACACTCCCTCTCACTAGATGATAGTTTTTAAAATTAGGGGTTACAAATTTTTATCTTTAATTTTTTTAATAAAATATAAAAGAAAAAAAGATAAATAACAAAGTAATATAAACATAGGATTATATTAAAACATACAACCAAAATATATATTTTATCCCCATTTTTGACATCACCAAAAAGAGGAAGAACAATAAAAAAAGAGAACATTACAAGAAAAAAATATTAAGACAAAATAGACAACCACTAAAGGAGAGGAGGATCCTGATCAGGTGGTGGTTGAAAGTATTGATGGATGGAGGCAAACCGATTGTCAATTGAGGAAAATCTTTCTCCAATCCATCACATTTCTTCCTCATATTATTTTTATTTTTGTTGAATGTGGTAGTCGAGCCTAGTTTCTAATTACTCAAGTTACTAAATGATGTTATCGTGAGGGTAGATAAGATTGGCAGGTGCAGGTGGTGGTATTGGTTGCAGTGCAGGTCCACCTATAGGATAAACTTTCCAACTTAGAAAGGTTTGTTGGCAATTAAAGTTGATATGGAACATGCATAAGATAGTATGGGTTGGTTACCCTGAAAAATTTTCTAATCTATTATTACAATGAGTGGTAGATCCAAAATTCTCTATTTTGATTAATGGTAACAGCTCTAAATGGATTGAGGCCAAAAGTGGATTTAGACAAGGGTGCCCTTTATCCCTTTATCTTTTCATTTTGTGTTCTAAAATTTTTTGACGCTTTTTTTCAAAGAGGAAGAAATATTGGTATCAAAATGGGTCCTAATGCAGAAAAAATTTCCCACTTATAGTATGCTGATGACATTATTATTTTCTCTAAGGTTAAATATAAATGTCAAGAAAATCATCAAGATTATGAAGGATTACAACAAATTGTTGGGTCAAAAAGTTAATGTTCAGAAATCCTCTATTCTCTTTGGGAAATCCATTGGTAGAAGAAGGATTGTTGATCTTTCAAGACTTTTGGTTTTAAGGTTGTTAAAAAACTCACCTATCTTGGAGTCAAATTGGTTATAAGAAGGTTGGTTCTCTTTGAAAGTTTGTTTGGGATGTTAAGCCCTATGAACTTAGTCCCAAGCTAACCAAGAGGGGGGGGGGGGGTGAATTGGTATTTTAAAATTTCTTTTCACAAAGAATAAACATTGCATAAACCAAAACCACACCACAAAAATAAATGCGGAATTAAAAGTGCGGAAGCAAGAAATTGAAACACAGAAATTTATAGCGGTTCGGTCAACTCGACCTACGTCCACTCCTTGGAGGCACCCTCCAAGTATTGCACTACAAAACGTGACTCTCCTTTAGCCCCCACGGCTAGGCGGAGAAGCCCTCACAAGAACCTCCTTTTTGCCACCCCGGCCAGGCAGAGAACCTACCTACTTTTGCTTCCTCCTGAAGCTGGCAGAGAACCACAACCAAAAGCTAACTCCTTACCTCTACCGACCCTTCCACGGACGAGAAACTCTAGACGAAGAAGAAGTAGAGCGATCCTTGAAGCAACCCTTGTGAATCCCCTCACAAGCTCCCCCTCACAAGATCCTCTCTCTCCCTCTCTCTCTTTCTCTCCTCAAGGCCTTCTCAGGTCAAGGTAGCAGCTAAAGGGTTATTCAAAATATTGAACAAGAGCTCTTAAATATAAGAGCTTCAAAGGAGCTCATTAATTATAAGTTGCCGACAATATCGTCCAGGCCGATATGGACATCGGCCTGGCCGATCAGTACAAATCTCAGAAGATCGGCCTGGGCATCGCCCTGATTTGGGTGCTGGACAATTGAAATTTGACTGGATCATCCTGGCTGATCTCACGATCGTCTTGGCCGATTAGTTCAATTCAGAAGAAAATCGTCCTGAGCATCGCCCTGTTTTCATGCTGGCCAATCCCGATCGTCCAGGAGTGACCAAGGATATTGAATATATCATCCTGGCCGATCCTGCGATCGTCCAGGACGATGTGATCGTATCAATCATCCTTAATTAATTCCCAGATTTGTCTGTTCAATTAAGGCATAATTGGGAATATCGTCCAGGCCGATCAATGATCGTCCGAGATGATAATATAAAAATACAGTATACCTTATCTGTTTATGGCGGCAACTTCTTTCTATTTTGAGCTTATTGTCTTGGCCGATACACGTATCGTCCAGGACGATATGTTAATGTCGGCTGCCTTAATAAAAATCCTTAATTAGACTTTTTGTTTCAAGCCTGATCGTCCAGGATGATGTAAATATCATCCAGGCCGATATGAGTAAAAATAGAAATTCTAAGTCTTTCAAGTGTGTGTAAAGACTAATGATTTGATTCTTAAAAAATATGAAAGGAAAAATAACAGAAAAATGAAATACATAAAATAGAAATACATAAATAGAAATAAACATATAAATAAAACAAAAACAAGAACATCAGAAATCAGAGAGCAGCAATTTCAAGCATTAATATTTATTACACCTAATTTAGTTCTTAAGATACTAAAAGTTTCAAAGGTCAGTGGTTTTGTAAAGATATTAACAAGTTAGGTTTTAGTGGTTACATGGTTTAGCTCTATGTCTCCTTTAGTAACATGGTCTCTAATGAAGTGGTGCCTTATGTTGATGTGTTTGGTCTTGGAGTGTTGGATTGGATTCTTTGAATTACAGAAGACACTAGTATTATAATAGAGGATTCAAATTGTGCCTACTGGTAATCCTAAATCTAGAATTTATTACTTTAACCAGAGGACTTCAGCCACATAACTTCCTAAGGCAATGTACTAAACTTCAATAGTGGATAGGGCAACTTAATTTTGTTTTCTACTGGAACAAGAGACTAAGGACTATCCTATGAATTGATAAGTTCAAGAAGAGCTTTTTATATCAAATTGACATCCCAAAAAATCTGAATCAGAATATCCTATAACTTCTAAGGAGGTACTATACCTAAAATACCATATTCCTAAGTCAGGAATTCTTAAGAGATACCTAAGAATTCTCATAATAGCAATCAAGTGAGACTCATTTAGATCAGCCTGAAATCTAGCATAGAGATATACATTATATATAATATCAGGTCTATTAGCAATCAAGTAAAGAAGAGATCCAATTATTCCTATGTATTTCTTTTGATCAATAAATTTTCTATTTGAATCCTTGTCTAACAAAAAAATGGAACTCTTGGGAGTGTTGATTGGCCTGGTTTTATCCATTTCATATTTCTTAAGTATGCCCTTCATATATTTTGATTGACTAAGAAAAGTTCCATCATCCTTCTGCATTTTGTTAAACCCCAAAAAGTAAGTCAGTTCTCCCATCATACTCATCTCAAACTCCTTAATCATTATTTTTGAGAATTCAACTCATATATTTTATCAGAAGATCCAAACAGAATATCATCAACATAAATTTAGATAATGAGTAATTCATTTCCTACCTTTTCATAAACAAGGCGGTGTCTACGCTCCCTTTAATAAAAGCTCTTCCTAGTAGGAATGTGCTTAGCTTTCCGTACCATGCCCTTACTGCTTTTTTAAGTCCATAGAATGTCCATTTTAATTTTAACACATGATTGGAAATTGTGAATTTTTAAAGCCTGGGGGTTGTTCAACATACATATCTTCCTTTATCACCCCATTCAAAAAGGTACTCTTAACATTCATTTGATATAATTTGAATCCTTTAAAATAAGCAAAAGCTAGTAGAGCTCTAATGGCTTCCAGTCTAGCTACAGGGGCAATATATTTTTAAAATCAATCACTTTTATTTAATTATACCCCTTAGCCAACAATCTTTCCTTATTTCACACCACTACTCTAGAATTATTCATTATATTTTTAAAAGCCCATTTAAATCCAACCAATATTCCTAACAAATTGATTTAACTCTTCTTACATGTCTAGGATCTAGAATTCATCAAATAGGGCTTAATTTAGGTTAGTGGGTTTAGTCATTGAAATGAAGGCATATTGGTTTAACTAATTTCTAAGTCCATGCCTAGTTCTAACACCTTCAAATGGGTCTCCTAAGATCAATTCTTTAGGATGACTTTAAGAATATCTCCATTCTCTAGGCAAGGTGTTTTCAAATTCTACCCTTTCCTCTAGAATTTCATATTCTAATCCTTGGGTGACTTCTAAAACATCATCTTCTTCAATCATAGATCATCCAAAATTATCAAATTTATTAAATACCACATGAGTGATCTCCTCAACTATCAGTTTTCTTTTATTGATGACTCTATAATATTTCCTAACACTTAAGTAACCTAGGAACACTCCATCATTTTTTGGGTCAAACATTCCTAGTTGAGACATCCCATTATTCAAAAGAAACACTTCATATCCAAAGTCATGGAGGTGAGAGAGGTTGGGTGTCTTAACCTTCAAAATTTCATAGGGTGTCTTGTTCAATTCAGATCTAACATTCACCCTATTTAGAACATAACAGCCTATATTAACCCTTATGCCCAAAATTATTTTGGAAGTGAGTATTTAGCTAACATGGCTCTAGCAGCTTCTATTTGGGTCATGTTCTTTCTTTCAGCTACCCCATTTTATTGAGGGGTCCTAGGAGCTAAAATATTGTGTTCTATCCCTTGCTCTGTATAAAAAGATTCAAAATTTTCATTCTCAAATTCTCCATCGTGATCATTATGAATGGTTAGAATTTCATAACCTAGCTTCGACTAAGTCCAAGTGGAAAAAAGACTTAAACTCCATGAACGATTCACTTTTATGATATATGAATCTAATCAAATAAACCTCAAATAATTATGAACAATCACATACCCAAAGACTTTCCCTCCTACGCTTATAGTGTTGACAGGTCCAAAGAGATCCATATGTAGGACTTTTAAGGGTTTGCTCGGGTCTATGTCTTTAATTAAGTGGAAAGAAGATTTGACTTATTTCTTTAATTGATGGGCATCACACTAGTGGTCTTTTGTAAACTCTAGTTTTGGAATTCCTCTCACTAAATCTTTTTGGGTGATTTTCCTAAGGTTTTTCATGATTGCATGAAATAATCTCTTATGCCACAACCAAGATTCATCAACAACAAATTTTAAGCAAAGAGCAGTGTCAGATTGAATGCAATGTAGATCAAGCATTTATACATTATTAATTCTCCTTCCCTTCAAAATAGTTTTGTCATTTAAGCTTATTATGCAGCTGATAGATAAGAATTTGATGCTGAAGCCTTATCATAGAGCTTACTTTTGCTGACTAGGTTATTTTTCAAGCCATCTACCAGTAAAATAATTTAAATGATAAATTTTTAGAATTGTTAATTATACCTAACCCCACCACTCTCCTGGTGGTGTTATCTCAAGTGTTATATTGACTCCTGCCCTAGCCTCCAATGAAATGAACTGATTTGCAACTCCAATCATATGCTTTGAACATCCGTTGTTGAGGCACTATATGCTCTCATCAAGTCTTCTATGAGAGCACACCTACAAAGTTATCAGATGTTAGATTTGGGAACCCAAATAGGTTTGGGTCCCATTATATGGAAAGAAGAATGAAATGCATACATACTATACTATGTATTTTGAAGTTTTACTCTCCACAATAAATGTGTTCTACGGTGAATGGTGCAAGTGTGGGAGATATATTCTAGCATGTAATAAAAAAAACATCTAATAACAAGAAAAGTATTTATTAATATGTCGGGTTATGGTGCCTCTTCATAGGTTTGAATGATGAATGTTGATGTGATGGATTATGAAAATTTTCTAGTGTTGGTGGTTTTTAATTCTCTTTAAAAGTAGTTAATTTAGTTTCTAATAACTTATTTGAATTTTCAAGAATTAACTTTTCTATTTTGAAAGCATGCTCCCTACTATCTAAATAAAATTTAAGAGTATCCAAGTTCTTATTTGCATTTTCTAATTCAACATGTAAAATTTTCAAGGAGTCATGCTCATTAGTTAAATCAAGATGCTTTTTATTCAATTCATCAAATTCATCAAGTTAAGTCATATGATTGCTATCTAAAGAGGAATGTTTTTTTCTCAAGTATTCATGGTCTTTTTGTAGAGTTCAAAAATCAGTTTTAAGGCTTGCATGTAGTTTCTTGAGCTTCATATGTGAATAATGATTTTTTTCAAAAACTTCAAGTATTTGATCTTATGTATGCTCACATACCTCCCCTTGATCAGAGTGATCAAGGTGATCACTAGCCATTAAGCATAGGTTTGTTACCTCCTCTTCTGCTTCAGTTTCAGAGGAGTCTGATGCAGAGTCCACCCAAAAAGCCTTTTAGATCATTATCTTGTCTTTCTTAAACTTAGGTTTTTCTTCACTCTTCTCCTTACTTGGGTGAGCTTTAAGAGTTGGGCAATAAGACTTCAGATGCCCTAGCTTTCTACATTCAAAATAAATAACATCACATGAAATTTTAAAATTTTTATTATTCTTACCTTTATTCCATTTCTGATGATGCTTTTTCTTTTTCCTTAAGAAGCTCTTAAATTGCCCATTTATTAAAGCAATGTTATCATTTTTAGAACTAGAAGAATTAATGTCCGAATCATTAGCCTTTAAGGCTATAATTTTCTCCTTTTTTTCTTTTCACCTGCATTAAGCTGCCTTTGGTTCATGCCTTGCTTGTAAGTAATGAATGATCCAAGTTATGAATTGAATAAACATTCAATCCTTGATTCAATAATGGCAGTAACTTTTGCATTAAATGAATAAGGTAAACATATAAAAATCTTGTTAACTTTTTCATAGTTTGTTAATTATCTTCCTAAGGCATGTAGGGTTGTAATAATTTGTGTAAACCTAGTATACATTTTAGAAATTGATTCACTAGATTTCATACAAAAAGGTTTATAATCATGCAGAAGAATGTTCAATCTAGATTGTTTAACTTTATTTGTACCTTCATTTGTTATGCATAGTTTTTCCCAAATTTCCTTGTCAGTTGAACAAGTGGAAACACTCATATAATCTTCAGATTTTAAGGCACAAAAAAAAATACTTCAAGCACTTAGCATTCAATTGTGCTAGATATCTATCATCACTAGTCCAATTAGCAAAAGAAATTTCAGTTTTAACACCATTTACTAATCTATAAGGTGTGGAATAACCTTCTCTAATAAGCATCCATATACAATAGTCAATTGATTATAAAAAAAGGTTGATATATGAGTTTTTCAAAAATCAAAAGGTATATTATCAAAAATAGATGGTCTAGTAATTAAATATCCTTTCATGATGTTTATATTTCCAAAGTTAGCAATGCATTTAAATTCAAAAGTTTTATAAAGCTTGATCTTATGAATCCCGCTCTAATACCACTTGAAAGTTTGTAAGAGTTATGAAACCCTAAAGAACTAGCCCAAGGCTAACCAAGAGGGGAGTGAAATAGTTATTTAAAAATTTTTAAACAAAAAAAAAAATCTTTTTGAAATCTTTTTAATATATTTTAAAACTAAATAATAACCCTTGATGTAGAAGAAAATTAATTTTCATAATAACAATACAATCAGATTTTTCAATCATAGAATAAATTTTAGGAAAGTGTGAAAATAAAATGTGGTAAAAGTAATAAGAAAGAACACACCAAATTTTACAGTGGTTCGATCAAATATGACCTATGTCCACTCCTTGGAGACTCCCTCTCTACGTATTACACTAAATTGAAGTGACTTTCTTTTTTATCCCGTAGAAAGACAGAGAAGCCCTTATAAAATTTGTCCATTGACATAGTGAGGCAGAGAACCTTGAATCCTTTACTCCCTCCTGGAGTAGGCATAAAACCTAGAAATCCTTTTTCACCCACCTAGTGAAAGAAGGGAACTTAGGCATCCTTTTACTCCCCTTATAGTAGGCAAAGAACCTAGTGAAAGTTCGTTAGGGATGTTAAGCCCAATAAAACTGGCCCAAGCCTAACCAGGAGGGGGGGGTGAATTGGTATTTTAAAAAATTCTTTAAGCAAAGCACGAATGCAAACCAAATCATCACAAAAAATAAGTGCGGAAGAAAATAAATGCGTAAGAAGTAAAAAAATAAGAACACGAGGGTTTATAGTGGTTCGGTCAACTTGAAAGTTCGTTAGGGATGTTAAGCCCTATGAACTTAGTCCCAAAGCTAATTAAGAAGAGTGGTCAATTGGAAAACTTTAAAACCAAAGATAAAACTCTAACCACAATCACCACAATCAAAAACCAATGTGGAAATTAAATGCGAAAGAAATAATAAGAAAAGAACACAATGGATTTATAGTGGTTCGGTCAAACCTTGACCTACGTCCACTCCTTGGAGGCACCTCCCAAGTATTGCACTAAACTAGTGTCTCTCCTTTAGCCCCCACGGCTAGGCGGAGAAGCCCTTACAAAATCACTTCCACCTTCCCCGGTGCGGCGGAGTCGCCGGGTCCTTTGACACCAAAGGGATCTTCTTCTTTGGTGAACTTACCTCGAGACAAGCCTTGAATCCGATGGTACTAAGGTGCGAGTTCGCCGGAGCAATCGTGTGGAATTTCCTCCACACTCCCTTGAGTTCCTACCCCTTACAGGATCTTCTCCCTATCAAACTCCACCCTTTCCTCTCTCCCTTTCAAGCTCTCTCTTCAAGTTTCCCCCACAAGAACGAAGCTCCAATGGCTGCCAAAGACTCTTACAAAAGTTGCCATGCCATAGCTTAAATAGAAGCTCTCAAAACATGCTCATTAAAGCAAGTTACCGACATTATCGTCCAGGATGATATGTATATCATCCTGTACGATCAGTACAAATTAAGCTCATTAGCCCGGGACGATATGGGACGATCAGAAGAAACTTGGTTACATCATCCTGGACGATCTCACGATCGTCCTGGATGATTAGTTTAAAACCAGTTCAATCGTCCTGATCATAGCCCTGAATAGAGTCTGGTCGATGTAAATCATCCAGGTTATCATCCCGGCCGATCCAATGATCGTCCCGGCCGATCTGATCGTATCAATCAGCCATTAATTCTTTCCAAAGATACCAGATCATTTTAGGCAAAATTGAGTTAGATCGTTCTGGACGATGGGTATATCGTCCTGGCCGATTTCCTAAAATACATGATACCTAAATTGATCATGGTGGCTGATTCTTTCTTAATTGATCATATCGTCCTGGCCGATACAAGTATCGTCCAGGCCGATCTGATTATGATGGCTGCCTTAATGAGGATGCCCTAATTAGGGTTTCTGATTTTGGACAGATCGTCCAGGCCGATATTACTATCGTTCTGGACGATGTTACCAAAAACAAAAATCATATAGGGAAAAAGAGAATTTCTACCAAGTTACAAAACATCAGGAGCCACACCAAAAACAATAGACTCAAGAAAGGAAAAAGGTACAAACTGACTCAATCCTAGTCTACACAATCTTGAGCTGGTTCCAAGTTGTAGTCTGATCGTGTGGACCTGAAATGTTAGTACAAAAAGGTAATCGTAGAGAAATAAGAAATATTTGGTATCATCAAAATCATAAACCATAGATCCGTAATAATCTCCCCCTTTTTTATGATGGCAAAAACATTTCAATTTTGAATTTTCAAAAAATATTTTTTTCTCCTAATCTCCCCCTCACTTGAATAACACTTTAAAAATAGGGGAGATAAAAAATATTTTTGTTGTTTTAAATTTTTGAAAAGAAAATGAAGGATACAATTACGTTCTCCCCCTTTGACATTATCGAAAAGAAAGAAGGCACAGAGAACAAAATGAAACAAAAACGTTCCCTGATCTAGTGAGATAAAAAGTATTCTTAAAATGAGAAAGTTGCCTCTTGGTTTTAATCAAAATTTTAGTAAAAAATGGATTAACAACGCATAGTCCAGTAAAGGTTAGAAAATCAAAATTTGATAATCCAAACTCAAGTTCTTTAAAAAGGCTCAAAAACTTTTTAATTCAATATCTAATTCAAGAAAAAAATTAGAGAAAGAAAAAATCATTTTTCAAAAACTCCTTCCATAAAATATATCTAATAGAAGATCAATGCACGAATTGTTGAATCAAGATCATGATTTTCAAAGTCAAGTATCGAAAGTATCAAGGGTTTTCTTAAGCTTTTTAAGAAGTACAAGAATGGTAAGTAATAACTTTTTGTGGGCTCATTTTATGCCTCTTGACAATTGGTTGGCGCACTACACATCTTTTGATACACTTTGTATATTCTATATTTTCAATTTGGCGTCTTTGCGCATCTTTTATTTTTGGCATCATTGGCCAATTTTTTTGAATATGCTTCCTTTCTTAAATCTTAAAAAAAACAAAGGAAAACTCATCTTAGTGATAAAGGGAATTTCTTGATTAAGAAAATTATGAGTTAGATTCAACGACTTGCAAAAGATTCCTATGCGATAAATAAAATGTAGGGAGATAAAAAATTTTATTTCAAAAACTAATTTAAAAGATGAAAGAGATTTTAAATCAAATGTAGGATAACCTCTTTTAGGAAATTGAGACTGAGAGTAAAAACAAATCATGAGTTTCCTTCCTTCGACTGTTTTAGAGAAGTCAAACAAAATTTACCAAAGATTTAAAAAAAAAAAACATGACGTAGATTTTTCATTTTTAGAAAAGTGAGTGTGTGTGTTGGATCAAAGAAAAAATATGAATAATAAAAAAAAATAAAAGAAAAATGAAAACAAAAGAAAAACAAAAACCAACAAAAAGAAAAAACACAAATTGCCCTTTTTAATCATTATCTCTTTCCTGGTCCGATTCTTCAGAAACCATGTCTACCCATGAGATTTTGTGTTTTTCATTATTTTTCCAATTAAACTTTAGCTTTGCCTTGCCCTTTTCTTTTGTAGGAAGAATTCTTACATTAGGGCACGTATTCTTCATATGTCCAGGTTTCCTACATCGAAAGCAAACAATGTCAGAGGAAATATGGACATCCTTACCACTTTTACCTTCTTCCACTTTTGCTTATGCATTGGTGAGCTTTGTGATTTTCTTGACAATTCATTGCTATCGTCACCAACTAAGCTTCCTCTTTTCATATCTTCAGCTTTTAGAATGATCATTTCACCTGCATCCAAAAGTCTTTGACCCAACCCTTGCTCGTAGGCAATGAGTGAGCCAATCAAATTATCAATAGAATAATCATTCAAATCTTTTGATTCACAAATAGAAACTATTTTAGCATCAAATTTTTAAAGTAAACAACGAAGAATTTTGTTAACTTTTTCAAAATTTGAATAATCTTTTCCTAAGGCATGCAATGATGTAGTAATTTGAATAAACCTTGTATACATGTCTAAAATCATTTCAAAAGGTTTCATAGAAAACATTTCAAAATCATGCATTAATATATTCAACTTTGATTGCTTGATTTCATTAGAGCCTTCATATATGGTGTGAAATTTATCCCAAACTTCCTTACCAGTAGTGCACGTGGAAATTAACAAAAAATCATCAGAATTTAAAGCACAGAAAAAATAATTTAAAGACTTTGCATTTAATTGAGCATCCATTCGTTCATCCCTATTCCATTGATTAAAAGGAATATCAGTTTTAATTCCATTAACAATACGTGATGGTGATGAATAACCAGTTAAAATCATATGCCACATGTGAAAATCAATCAATTGCAAGAAAATAGACATGCGAGTTTTCCAAAAATCAAATGACATATTTTCAAATAAAGGAGGTCTGGTGATTGAATAATCTTCCGCAACATTACGATTAGCCATGGATCAAAAATTCAAAAGCTTTTAAAAACTTATTTTATGAAAACCGCTCAGATACCACTTGAAAGTTTGTTAGGGATGTTAAGCCCTATGAACTTAGTCCCAAAGCTAATTAAGAAGAGTGGTCAATTGGAAAACTTTAAAACCAAAGATAAAACTCTAACCACAATCACCACAATCAAAAACCAATGTGGAAATTAAATGAGGAAGAAATAATAAGAAAAGAACACACTGGATTTATAGTGGTTCGGTCAAACCTTGACCTACGTCCACTCCTTGGAGGCACCTCCCAAGTATTGCACTAAACTAGTGTCTCTCCTTTAGCCCCCACGGCTAGGCGGAGAAGCCCTTACAAAATCACTTCCACCTTCCCCGGTGCGGCGGAGTCGCCGGGTCCTTTGACACCAAAGGGATCTTCTTCTTTGGTGAACTTACCTCGAGACAAGCCTTGAATCCGATGGTACTAAGGTGCGAGTTCGCCGGAGCAATCGTGTGGAATTTCCTCCACACTCCCTTGAGTTCCTACCCCTCACAGGATCTTCTCCCTATCAAACTCCACCCTTTCCTCTCTCCCTTTCAAGCTCTCTCTTCAAGTTTCCCCCACAAGAACGAAGCTCCAATGGCTGCCAAAGACTCTTACAAAAGTTGCCATGCCATAGCTTAAATAGAAGCTCTCAAAACATGCTCATTAAAGCAAGTTACCGACATTATCGTCCAGGATGATATGTATATCATCCTGTACGATCAGTACAAATTAAGCTCATTAGCCCGGGACGATATGGGACGATCAGAAGAAACTTGGTTACATCATCCTGGACGATCTCACGATCGTCCTGGATGATTAGTTTAAAACCAGTTCAATCGTCCTGATCATAGCCCTGAATAGAGTCTGGCCGATGTAAATCGTCCAAGTTATCGTCCCGGTCAATCCAATGATCGTCCCGGCCGATCTGATCATATCAATCACCCATTAATTCTTTCCAAAGATACCAGATCATTTTAGGCATAATTGAGTTAGATTGTCCTGGACGATGGGTATATCGTCCTGGCCGATTTCCTAAAATACATGATACCTAAATTGATCATGACGGCTGATTCTTTCTTAATTGATCATAACATCCTGGCCGATACAAGTATCATCCAGGCCGATCTGATTATGATGGCTGCATTAATGAGGATGTCCTAATTAGGGTTTCTGATTTTGGATAGATCGTCCAGGCCGATATTACTATCGTTCCGGACGATGTTTCCAAAAACAGAAATCATATAGGGAAAAAGAGAATTTCTACCAAGTTACAAAATATCAAGAGCCACACCAAAAACAATAGACTCAAGAAAGTAAAAAGGTACAAACTGACTCAATCCTAGTCTACCCAATCTTAAGCTGGTTCCAAGTTGTAGTCTGATCGTGTGGACCTGAAACGTTAGTACAAAAAGGCAATCGTAGAGAAATAAAAAATATTTTCTATCATCAAAATCATAAACCATAGATCCATAACAAACTCGACCTACGTCCACTCCACAGAGGCGCCCTCCGAGTATTGCACTATAATCGTGACTCTCCTTTAGCCCCCACAACTAGGAAGAGATGCCTTTACAAACACCTCTTTTTGCCACACCCGGCAAGGCAGAGAACCTTGATCGCTTGCTGGAACTTACATCTCCCAACCCTTCCAAGGATAAGAGACTATAGGGAAGAAGAAGTGGAACAATGCTTGGAGCAACCCTTGTGAATCCCTTCAGAAGCTCCCCCTCACAAGATCCTCTCTCCCTCTCCCTCTCTCTCTCACTCTCCTTTAGGTTTTCTCAGGTCAAGACAGCAGCCAAGAATATTCAAAAATATTGAACAAGACATCTTAAATAGAAGAGCTTCAAAGGAGCTCATTAATTGCAAGTTGCCGACTATATCGTCCAGGACGATATGGAAATCGTCCTGGCCGATCAGTATAAATCCCATGAGATTGGCCAGAGCATCGCCCTGAATGCAAACTGGATGATTGAAAATTGGCTTGATCATCCTGGACGACCTCACGATCATCCCGGCCGATCAGTTCAAATCAGAGGAAAATCATCCAGAGCATCGCCATGAATTCAAGCTGTCCGATCCAGATCGTCCAGCACATCGCCCTTAATTTGTGCTGGCCGATATTTATCGTCCAGAAGTAACTAAGATTTTTGAATAGATCATCCTGATCGATCCTGCGATCGTCCAGGATGATGTGATCATATCATTCATCCTTAATTACTTCATTGATTTGTCTGATTAATTAAGGCATAATTGTGAATATCGTCCAGGCTGATCCAAGATCATCCTGGCTGATTACCAAAAATACAGAATACCTTAATTATTTATGGTGGCAATTTCTTTCTGTTTTGAGCATATCGTCCAAGCTGATACAAGTATCGTCCAGGACGATTGGCTAATGACGACTGCCTTAATTAAGTACCCCTAATTAGATTTTCTATTTTAAGCCCGATCGTCCAGAATGATGTAAATATCGTCCTGGCCAATTTGAGTAAAAACAGAAATTCTAAGTCTCTCAAGTGTGTGTGTGTGTGTGTGTAGGGTTACTTTGCATTAGTCACACCAAAGATTACAATTGGTAAAAATTATAGTCAAGAAGGTAAAAATTACAGACTGATTCAACCCTAATCTACCCCATTATGAGCTTGCTCCATTTTTTCGTCCAATCTTTGATTCCTGAAAAGTCAGTAGTAAAAGACAGTCCAAGACAAGTAAGAGTGTTTGCCAATCATCAAAACATAGTTCATAGACCTAAATTTGTAACAATCTCCCCTTTTTTTATGATGGCAAAACACTACGACAAAAATTTAAAAAATAGCAGCGTAACATACGGAATCGAAAGTGCAAAAAATATTCTAAAACTACTCCCCCTTTTGACATCTCAAAAAGGAGGGAACCAAGAACAAAAGCAAACCACAAGACCCCTTTTTTTTTTAAGGCATGAAGATGATGTAGTATTCCATGTGATTTATTTTAAAAATTTGTGAGTTAATGAATTAACAGCATCAATAATCCAAAGAATAGTAGAATATTCGATCATGATTTCCCTTAGCTCGGACTTTCTCTTAGGGTAGAATCATCTTTTGAAATCAATGACCTAACTCAAAGAATCAATTGGATATGAGGAAAAAGAATCCATTCATCACTTAGTTTAAGAAAAAATATCTTATAGATTAATGAACCAAAGTAAATTTGTCACAATTGCAAAACAATCGAAATCAAGCCTTTGATACATGAAAACTTCTAAGTTTTTAAAAGATTTGAAAGGAGAAAGGAGCTTGATTTTTAGTGGGCTTATTTTATGCCTCTTGTCAATTGATTGGTGCTTGTGCACGTCTTTTGCTTTTTGATATATAATTTTTCAATTTGGCGTCATTGCGCATCTTTTATTGGCATTCTTGGCCAATTTTTTTTTTTTTTTGTTGCAAGCTCCATTCTCTTTTACAACTTTTAAAAAGGATTCTTAGTTGTGAGTATATCTTTTAGATATTAGAGAATAGGGGCTCTCTCTCTAACATAGAGAAGAACTATCCACAAAACATAATCAATTAACCAATGACAAGAGTAACGAGGAATCTTGATGTGACAAAAAGACTTTAAGCATTATAAATACAAGATAGATTTACTTAAGCGAGTTTAGAAAGGATCTACATTTCATACACAATCTTTAATTTGAGATAGAATTTTGATTAAAAAAGAAAACTATGCCACTAAAATAGGTTAGAGAAGGAGACACAATCAACGAAATATTCTTACCATCTAATAGATTAAGAGATGTAAAATATTGACTACAAATTCTCAAAAAGCAAGGACAAGGCCTATAATATAATATCAGTGATGATTTTTGAAAGCTAAAAAATTAAGAAAAGCAACAAAAAAGAAAGCAAGCCAAATCAAACAAAAAAAGAAAGAAAATAAGGAGCAAAAAGGAAAAACAAAGAAAAGAACAAAAACCAAATAAAGCAAATAAAAGATCAAGTTTATGCAGTTATGTCAATCACACCCAATCTGGTCCTTAAAGAGCTGAAAGTGTCGAAGGCCAGTGGTTTAGTAAAGATGCCAGCCAATTGATTTTCAGTTGTCACATGGTGTAGCTCAATGTCTCCCTTAGCCACATGGTCTCTAATGAAGTGATGCCTAATGTCAATGTGCTTAGTCCTTGAATGTTGGATAGGATTCTTAGAGATGCATATGGCACTAGTGTTGTCACAAAAGATTGAGATGGTACCTACAGGTAATCCTAAATCCAATACCTATTGTTTTAACCAAAGGACTTAGGCCACACAACTTCCAAGAGCAATATACTCAGCTTCAACAATGGAAAGTGCAACATAATTTTGCTTCCTACTAGACCATGAGAACAACGATTGTCCTATGAATTGACAAGTTCCTGAAGTACTTTTTCCATCCACCTTGCATCCTGCAAAATCAGGTCAGAAAATCCAATAATCTCAAAAGAAGTGCTGTGTCTAGGATACCAAATCCCTAAGTTTTGGGTCCCCAAAAGATATCTAAAAATTCTCTTAACAGCAGTCAGGTGGGATTCCTTAGGGTCGGCTTGAAATCTAGCACAAAGGCAAACACTAAATATTATGTCGGGTCGACTCGCAGTCAAGTAGAGTAAAGATCCAATCATGCCTCTGTACTTCTTCTGATCAACAGACTTACCACTTGGGTCCTTATCCAATGGAACACTAGAAGTCATGGGAGTATTAATTGGCTTAGATTTATCCATCTCATACTTCTTCAAAATATCTTTTATGTATTTTGTTTGATTAAGAAAGGTTCTATCATCCAATTCTTTTATGCTAAACCCCAAAAAATAGGACAACTCTCCCATCATACTCATTTCAAACTCTTTACGCATTGTCTTAGAGAACTCATCACAAAGTTTTTTATTAGGAGATACAAAGAGTATATCATCCACATAAATCTGAACAATGAGCAAATCATCTTCAATTTTTCTAAGAAAAAGGGTAGTGTCTACGCTCCCTTAACCAACTCCCTTTCTAGTAAAAATGGGCTAAGCCTCTCATACCATGCTCTTGGTGCCTGCTTTAAACCATACAAAGCTTTTTTAATTTAAAAACATGATTTGGAAATTGGGAACTCTCAAAACCTTGGGGTTGTTCTACAAACACATCCTCTTTTATTTTCCCATTCAAAAAGACACTTTTGACATCCATTTGATAAAGCTTAAATCCTTTATAATAGGCAAAGGCTAATAGCACTCTAATGGCTTCCAATCTAGCTACAGGGGCAAATGTCTCCTCAAAATCTATCCCTTCTATTTGGTTATACCCTTAACCACCAATCTAGTTTTATTCCTAATCACCACTCCTAAATCATTCACCTTGTTCTTAAAGACCCACTTTGTCCCTTAAGTCTTTCTACAAGCTCCAAAACTTCATTCCTAACAAATTGGTTCAACTCTTCCTGAATGGCTAAAATCCAAAACTCATCAGTAAGGGCCTGGTTTATGTTGGTGGGTTCAGTCATTGAGATAAAGACAGAGTGGTTCACCTCCTTCCTAAGTCCATATGTCTAATCTTAACTCCATTAGAAGGGTCTCCTAAGATCAAATCCTTGAGGTGACTTGTAGAGTATCTCCATTCTCTAGGTAAGGTCTGAGAAGGTCCAACCCTTTCCTCCAGATCTAAATTTTCTACTCCTTGGGTGACATCTCCTACTCCTACGTTTTGGTGACCTACTTCCTTCTCCAATTATTCTACTCCACTAGTAATTTCTCCAATATCATCATCATCCTCAACTCCATGCTTTTTGGGATCAGACTCATTAAATACTACATGGGTAGTCTCTTCCACCACTAAACTTCTCTTGTTAAACACCCTAAAGGACTTCCCAACACTAGAATATCCCAAGAATACTCCTTCATCAGATTTAGAATCAAATTTTCCCAAGTCAGACTTCCCATTATTGTGAATGAAAACCTTACAACCAAAGACATGAAGGTGGGAAAGATTGGGTGTCCTACCCTTGAGGATCTTATATGGTGTCTTTTCTAATTTGGCTCTAACGTTCACCCTATTCAACACATTACATGTTGAGTTAATTGCTTCAGCCCAAAAGTATTTTGGAAGTGAATACTCAGCAAGCATGGCTCTAGCGGCTTCCACCAAGGTGTGATTCTTCCTTTCAGCTACCTCATTCTGCTGAGGGGTCCTAGGAGCAGAGAAATTGTGGCTAATCCCCTTGTCCTCACAAAAATCTCCAAATCTTTCATTCTTAAACTCTCCCCCATGATCACTATGGATGGTCAAAATCTCACAACCTAGCTTTTTCTGAATCCAAGTAGAAAATGTTTTAAACTCCTCAAAGGACTCATTTTTATGTGTAAGAAATCTAGTCCAAGTGAACCTTGAGTAGTCATCAACAATCACAAAACCATAGACTTTCCCTCCCAAGCTGGCAGTGCTAATGGGTCCAAACAAATCCATGTGCAGTACTTCTAAAGGTTTAGAGGTGCTAATTTCCTTAGTGGGGTGAAAGGTGGAGTGGACTTGCTTTCCTAGTTGACAGGCATCACAAAGGTGGTCTTTTGAAAACTTGAGTTTGGGGACACCTCTAACTAGGTCCTTTTGGGTCACTTTCCTAAGGGTTTTCATACTTGCATGACATAGTCTCCGGTGCCACAACCATGAATCATCTACCACTATTTTTAAGAAAAATGAAGCAGCACATTCAATGTTATTTAAATCAAGCATGTAGACGTTGTTGATCCTTTTTCCCTGCAAAATAGTGTGGTTGCTTAAACTTACAATGCATGAATTTGCAAAGAATTGCACAATGAAGCCTTTGTTACAGAGTTGACTAATACTGAGCAGGGTGTGCTTTAATCCATCTACAAGAAAAACATTTTCAATCATAAGGTTCTTGGAATTACCAATTATACCTGTGCCTACCACCTTCTTGGTGGTGTTGTCTCCAAGAGTAACCTTGTTTCTAGTCCTGGACTCCAGCGAAACAAATTGATTGGCATCACCAGTCATATGTTGAGAGCAACCGCTGTCTAAGTACCACATGCTCTCAAGAGGTCTTTTGTGAGATCCCTCCTACAAAATTAACAAATATTAGATTTAGGAACCCAAGCAGGTTTGGGTTCCTTCTTATGAAGAGTAGAATACAATGCATGTGTGGTATGCTATGAATCATGCACCTTGGGTCTCCACACCCAATGTGTAGTATAGTGAACAGTGCAAGTGTGTGAGATGTGTCCTAGCATGCCACATGAAAAACATCTAACTCCAGGAAAAGGGTTTATTGAATGGTTTGAGTTATAATGCCTCTTCCGAGGTTTTGGCTTTTGATCAAAAGTAGGTGTCATCCTAGTTTTCTTACATGCATCTAATTCATTTTGAATCTTCAAATTTGTGCTTTTTAAGACTTCATTCTAAATCCTCAAGTTTTTCTCCATCTCTTTAGCCTTCTTAAAATCAAAATCAAGTGAGGTGTGTGTGACTTTTAGTGACTCATGCTCTTCAATTAATTCATAATATTTTTTGTTTAATTCATCAAATTCATCAAGTAGAGCCATATTATTTGAATCAATTTTTGAGTGATCTTTAGTCATAATTGCATACTCTTTTTGTAACTCCAAAAATTCCAATTTTAAGCTTGCATGTGTTTTCTTGAGTTTCCTATATGATGCATGAATTTTTTCAAAAATTTTAAGAAGTTGATCGTAGGAAAGTTCACATACATCTTCTTGATCGAGATGATCGTCTGCCATCAAGCACAGTTTTGTTATCTCATCTTCTGGTTCTATCTCTGATGAATCTGATGCAAAATCCGCCCAAAACGTCTTTTGGAGTCTTTTCTTGTCCTTCCTGAACTTGGGTTTCTCCTCACCCTTTCCTTTGCTTGAGTGATCTTGAAGTGTAGGACAGTCGGCTTTCACATGTCCACGCTTCCTACATTCATAACAAACAACATCAGAAGATCCTTTAGAATATTTGTTATCCTTACCTTTTCTCCAATGATGCTTTTGCTTCTTCCTTAGAAAGTTTCTGAATTGTCTTGAGATGAAGGTAACTTCATCGCTCTCAGACCCGAAAGAATCGGAGTCAGATTTGTGTGCCTTCAGTGCCACCATTTTCACTTTCTTTTTCTCACCTGCATCAAGATTTCTTTGATTCACTCCTTGCTCGTAAGCAATGAGTGAGCCAAGTAAGTTGTCAATCGAATATGTGTTCAAATCCTTAAATTCAGTTATAGCAGTAATTTTTGCATCAAAAGAGGAAGGCAAGCATCGTAAAACCTTATTTACTTTTTCAAAATTCGAAAGCTCTCTTCCTAAGGCATGCTAGGAAGTAACAATCTGAGTAAATCTCGTATACATTTCAGAAATTGATTCATGAGGTTTCATACAAAAAAGTTTGTAGTCTTGCAAGAGAATGTTCAAACGGGATTATTTAACTTCATTAGTGCCTTCATAAGTGATACACAATTTATCCCAAATTTCTTTACCAGTTTTGCAAGTGGAAACACGCATGTAGTCTTATGATTTTAAAGCACAGAAAAAATAATTAAGACATTTTGCATTCAATTGAGCCAAATCTCTATCATCTAAAGTCCATTCAGTAAAAGGAAGTTGAACTGTAATGTCGTTAAGTTTACTAGTTGGAGGTGTGTAACAATTCGTAATAAGCATCCACATGCGATAATCAGTAGAATGTAAAAACATAGACATGCGAGTTTTCCAAAAATCAAATGGGATATTATCAAACAAAGGTGGTCGGGTAATAGAATACCCTTCCGGTGTGTTACGATTCCCAAAGTTAGCCATGGATCAAAATTCAAAAAGTTTTCAAACTTAGTTTTTATGAATCCCGCTCTGATACCACTTGAGAGTTCGTTAGGGATGTTAAGCCCAAGAGGGGGGGTGAATTGGTATTTTAAAAAATTCTTTAAGCAAAGCACGAATGCAAACCAAATCACCACAAAAAATAAGTGCGGAAGAAAATACATGCGGAAGTAGTAAAAAAGTAAGAACACAAGGGTTTATAGTGGTTCGATTAACTCGACCTACGGCCACTCCCCGGAGGCACCCTCTGAGTATTGCACTACAATCATGACTCTCCTTTAGCCCCCATAGCTCGGCAGAGAAGCCTTTACAAACACCTCTTTTTGCCACACCCGACAAGGCAGAGAACCTTCCTCCTTTTGCTTCCTCCTGAAGTAGGCAGAGAACCTCGATCGCTTGCTGGAACTTACCTCTCCCAACCCTTCCAAGGACAAGTGACTCTAAGGAAGAAGAAGTGAATAATGCTTGGAGCAACCCTTGTGAATCCCCTCAAAAGCTCCCCCTCACAAGATCCTCTCTCTCTCCCTCTCTCTCTCTCTCTCCTTTAGGTTTTCTCAGGTCAAGACAACAGCCAAGGATATTAAAAAATGTTGAACAAGACCCCTTAAATAGAAGAGCTTCAAAGGAGCTCATTAATTGCAAGTTACCGACTATATCATCCAGGATGATATGAAAATCGTCCTGGCCGATCAGTACAAATCCCATGAGATCGGCCAGAGCATCGCCGTGAATGGAAACTGGACGATTGAAAATTGGCTTTATTATCCAGGACGATCTCACGATTGTCTCGACCGATCAGTTCAAATCAGAGGAAAATCATCCAGAGCATCGCCCTGAATTCAAGCTATCCGATCCAGATCGTCTAGCACATCGCCCTGAATTTGTGATGGTCGATATTTATCATCCAGAAGTAACTAAGGTTTTTGAATAGATTATCCTGGCCGATCATGTAATTGTCCAGGATGATGTTATCGTATCAATCATCCTTAATTACTTCCTTAATTTTTCTGATTAATTAAGGCATAATTATGAATATCGTCTAGGCCGATCCAAGATTGTCCTGGCCGATTGCCAAAAATACAGAATACCTTAATTTTTTTATGGAGGAAATTTCTTTCTATTTTGAGCATATCGTTCAGGCCGATAAAAGTATCATCCAGGATGATTGGCTAATGACGGCTGCCTTAATTAAGAACCCCTGATTAGATTTTTTACTTTAAGCCCGATCATCCAGGATGATGTAAATATCGTCCTGGCCGATTTGAGTAAAAATAAAAATTCTAAGTCTGTCAATTGTGTGTGTGTAGGGGTTACTTTGCATTAGTCACACCAAAGATTACAATTGACTCAAGAGGGGAAAATTATAGACTGACTCAACCCTAATCTACCCCATCTTGAGCTGGCTCCGTTTTTCCGTCCGATCTTTTATTCCTGAAAAGTCAGTAGTAAAAGATAGTCCAAGACAAGTAAGAGTGTTTGCCAATCATCAAAACATAGTTCATAGACCTGAATTTGCAACACCTAGATCTAATGTTGAAGATCTCCCCAGAGCAACTAAGGAACCACAGGACCAACTTAAAGATAATGATGAACACCTTACTTTGAGTAAACTTTGTTATTCACTCACAACTCCACCTCATAAGGATCTCTCTCTCTCTCTCTCTCAAGCTCTCCCTCTTCCTTCTCTAAGTTCTCTCTTATATCAACTCTATAGCCAAAGATTAACTTAAGGGTTAACATAATTTTTTAAATAGAGAGCCTCTAAAAGAAGCCCTAATTTTTAATTATACACAACTAATTATCTAGTACTATCGACTGATCATCCTATATGATTAGAACAAAATAACCCTTTCAATTAGGATGATTTCCTTTTCTCTATACGATTAGTATAAGTATTTATACAAATTCTCTAATATGATCTTGTGATCATCCCAGATAATTATTTTAAGAAACTATATTTATCATCCAGTATGATATGGGACAATGAGTGATGATCTTTATATCATCCTATAACCCTCTCAGGATATCCAGTACGATTCTCCTAGAGAATTAGAAGAAAATTAAGGTTTTTTATCTTTGATAATAGGGGATCATCCTATGAAATATACTAGATTATTAGTACAATCTTAGTGGATCGTCCTATATGATATGATTGAATAATTTAATTATAATTATTCTCTTAATCACAAGATCAATTTAGATATGATTGTCCAAATTAATCCAGGATGATGTAAATGTCTAGCATGATTATTATAAAATTTAAAAATTAAAATATTACCTAAATTATGATTGGCAGCTATTTTTCATCATCTAAATTGATCGTTTTAGATGATAGGTACCATATAGTATGATTAATTTAATCACTTATAATTAGTATGGATGCTCTAATTAGGATTTCTATTTTTAATTGGTCATCTAGTATGATTTGAAATCATCCTATACAATTATGATAAAAATATAAAAATTCTCTAACTCACCAGATTTCTCTCCCTTAGTATGTGTGTGCAAGGTTACTTAGCTTGGGGTTCACCATATATAAGAATTGACTCAAGAAAAGTAAAAAATAGAATAAAATTTAAATTATAAACTGCCTCAACCTTAATGTATCCTATGTTGAGCTGATTTGCATTGTAAGTGATCTTGTGGACCTGAAAGGTTAGTAAGTAAGACAAACAAAATATATATGTAATAGTAGCAGTCGTAAAGAAAAAATAATATTTGTTATCATCAAAATCATCGTACTTGGATCCATATTCATAACACTAGCTATGCCAATTGGTCTAAATAGGTCCATATCAAAGATTTTTAGTGGCCTAGAGGTGTTAATGTCTTTGATTGAATGAAATGAAGGCCTAACTCATTTTTCTAGTTGGTAGGCATCAAATAGATGGTCCTTAATGAAGTATAACTTAGATATGACTCTAACTAGGTATTTCTGGGTGATATTCCTACGAGTCTTCATGCTCGCATGACATAGCATCTTATACCATAGTATAGATTCATCAATTATAGTTTTTAAGCATTAGTAATTTGAATATTAAATACAATTCAAGTCTAACATATAAACATTGTTCAAACATTTTCCTTCTAACAAAAGTTTTCCATTTAAACTAATCATGCAGTTTTTAGAAAGAAATTTTATATCAAAGTCTTTTATGCACAGTTGATTAATACTTAATAAATTATGCTTTAAACCATCAACTAGTAAAAATGTTTTCAATTATAAAGTTTTTCAAGTGCTAGTTATGCTTGAGCCCACCACTTTCCAAGTGTTGTTGTCCCCTAATATCACCTTGCCTCCTGACCTAGCCTCCAGTCTAGTGAACTACTTCATATAGCCAATCATGTGTCTCAAGCATTTACTATCCAAGTACCACATACTCCCACTAGGTCTTGCTTGAGAGAATCCCTACATAGTCATTCAAAGGTTAGATTTGGGAACCCAAGTTAATTTTGGTTCCACCTTATGTTTTAATGAATAAGACAAATGCATGATAAGTTGTAATGAATGCAGTTTAAGTCTCCATACAAGATGTGTCACATGGTGGATTATGCAACTGCAGGCTATGTGACCTAACATGCCATAAGAGTAACACCTAACACCAAGAAATGGATTTACAAACCTATATTGGTCATGGTGCATTCTCCTAGGTTTAGGTGATGCATGCTGTGTTAAGGGATTATTAAATTATACTAAGGTAGGTGGTAGTTTGTTATACTCAAGTGCATATAATTTTGTTTCTAAAAATTTTTCTGCACTTTCAAGAAGAGACGGTTCAATCTTTCAATGCATGCTCCCTAACATCTATTTCAGTTGTATAGGCTTATAACACCTTGTATGCTTTCTCTAGTTCAATATGTGATGTTTTCAAGGAATTATGTGCATTAGATAGGTCAGTATACTTCTTATTTAATGCATAAAATTCATCAAATAAAATCATATGTTCAGTATCTAAAGTAGAGTTCTAGTAATCAAACTAGCATGCTTCTTTTATAAATTACAAAATTCAGTATTAAAACTATCATGCATCTTATTTAACTTCCTATATGAGTCATGAATTTTTTCATAAATAACTATTGATTAATCATAATATAGTTAACATACCTCATCTTGATCTGATTGATCAAGATTATCGTTAACTAGTAGACACAAGTTGGTTACTTCATCCTCTGCTTCTGATTCTGAAGCTGAGTAGGACAAAAAAAGCTTTCTGCATATTTTACTTACCCCTCTTGAACTTTGGATTCTATTCACCCTTCTCCTTGATTAGGTGACTCTTCAGGTTGGGACATTCAGCATAGTGGTGACTTCGTTTCCTGCACTATATGTAAATTATGTCAGATGAAGCTTTAATATTTTTGTTGCTTTTACCTTTGCTCTAATTATATTAATGACATCACTATTTTCTTTTTAAAAAACTCTTGAACTGTCACATATTAATGTGATGTCATCATCCTCCTCTGTTGCAAAACTGTCACTTCTATAGTTCTCTCTTTCTTTTTCTCTCTTGTATCACTTTACCTTTGACTCACTCCTTGCTCATAAGCAATGAGTAACCCAAGCAAATTATCAATGGAATAAACATTCAAGTCTTTAGATTCAGTATTGTCATTATCTTGGCATCATAAGAACTAGGTAAATAGTGAAGAATCTTATTAACCTTTTACGTGTTTTATAATTCTCTACCTAGAGCATGTAAGGATGTCACTATTTGGGTGAACCTAGTGTACATTTTAGAAACATTCTCTCTAGGTTTCATGCAAAAGAGTTCATATTCATGCAATAGAATGTTTAGACTAGAATGCTAAACTTCACTAGTTCTCTCATAAGTGATATAAAACCTATCCAAAATCTCCTTACCCGTAGAAACTCACATATTGTCTTTGGATTTTAAAGCACAAAAAAAATTATTCAAACATTTAGCATTTAATTGTGTGATTTCTCTATCCTCATTACTCCATTCAATAAAAGGAATATCAGTTTTGACACTAATAACTATGTGCAATAGAAGTGAATAGCCATTTTGAATCGTATGCCAAATTTTATAGTAAATGGATTGTAAAAAAGTAGACATGCATATTTTTTATAAATCAAAAGGATTATTTTCAAATAATGGTGGATGCGTTCATCCATAACTCTCTATAGTTTTACGATTAAAAGAATGATCCATTAATATCTTTTTTCAAAAGTTTTCTAAAACCTTATTTTTGAATCCCGCTTTGATACCACTTCAAGGTTCGTAGAGACTGTTAAACCTTAAGTAACTAGCCCGAGGCTCACTGAAAGGGAAGATGAATTAGTAATTTAAAAAAAAAACTTGAACATGACAATATCGTTAATAACATTTTTTCAAACCTTTCAAAAATTGAAAATACCAAATTTTATTTAATTACGAAAGCGAATGAGTTTATCCAAAATATTAATTTAACTATTATGATATCTAGATTTATGAAATGAAGCAATAATCATAGATTTTCCCATGTAGTTATAGTAGAAATAACATGTAGTAAAAATAAAAGTGTGAAAAGGAAAATAACACACCAGAGATTTTTATAGTGGTTCAATAAATTTTGACCTTCATCAACTCCCAGAGTCCTCCACTCCATGTATTACACTAATCACTAAGTGACTCTTCTTTTACTCTCACAGCAAGGTGGAGAAGCACTTATAGTCTCACTTTCACCAAACTTGATGCGACAGAGTGCTGGATGCTAGTCACCCTCCCAGTGAAGGTAGTGGACCTTAAGTCATTTTTCTCCCACCTAGAGAAGGCAGAGAACCTCAGCTCCTTTTTCTCCCTCCTAGAGAAGGTTGAGTACCTCAGCTCCATTTTCTCCCTCCTGGAGAAAGCATAGTACATAGAGGACTTAACCTAGAAGCCTGTCTCCCAAGAGAGCCTTTAAGACTCACCTGAAGCTATCATGTGATCCCTTCACACTCCTTCTCCCTCAAGATCAATCTCACCTTCTCCTTCCTCTCAAACCCTCAATTTCTCTAAAGCTCCACTCTCTCAGAATTCTTTTAGCAGTCACACAATCCTCTCACCATTACAAAGAGAATCACAAGAACTTTCTTAAGTATTAGGCTTCAAGAAATACTAATAATTCAATTTAGCCATCACTATTCATATAGTACTAGTTAGGTTTGTATAGTATAATTAGAATAAAATTAGTCTTATATAGTATAATGTAAATAGTTGTTCAGACAAACTGTTCATTTTTTTGAACATATCATACCGTGCGATCCAAAGAATGTCTAGTACGATCTGTCAGCTTTTCTCCCTTATTCATACAAGATGATTACTAGGAATATTAGATATCATCTCTATAAGTCGTCCCGTACTATTATCACTATACAATAAGATTAGTTGATTTTAAGTAGGTCATCTAGTATGATATGAATATCGTATATTATGATTAATTTAAAAATTATGCTTTTGTTTGGTGCAATCTTTGGGATGACCAAATTTCGTCCTTAGAAATTATTTGGTACAATCAAAATTATATAGTAGGATTTACTATCATTAATTTAATCATGATTTGATTGACTAATTATGGGAGTTAATTTAAGTAAGATTTCAAATGTGTGTATAATGCAAATTGGAAGTTCGTTAGGGATGTCAAGCCCTTATGAACTAGCCCAAGGCTAACCAATAGGGGGGTTGAATTGGTATTTTAAAAACTTCTCAAACAAAAACACAATCTTAAACCAAACTAGTAATCACCACAAGAAAAGTAAAATGTGAAAATTTAATGCAGAAAAGTAGTAAGAAAGAACATACAAAAATTTATAGTGGTTCGGTCAACTTGACCTACGTCTACTCCCCGGTGCCTCTCCTCTGGGTATTACACTAAACTCATTGACTCTCATTTTCCTCCCACAGCAAGGCATAAAAGCCTGTATAAACCTTCTTTCCACTGACACCGGTGAAGCAGAGAACCCAACTCCTTTTGCTTCCTCCTGAAGTAGACAGAGAACCTTGATCAATTGCTAAACTAGACCTCTCTCAAACCTCAAAGGAACTAGGGAAGATGACTAGAGAAGATTACTTGGATCCTTACTTGGAGCAACCTTTATGAAACCCTCGTAAGATCCTCTCCCTCTTTCCCTTACGCTCCCTCTCATCTTGGCTCTCTAAAGTCAAGACAACAACAAAAGATACAATCTTTGGTAAAGAAGAGGTATTATATAGAAGAGCTTCAGATTTTTCTCTTAATTGAAACAAACTGATATTATCATCCAGTCGATCATCCTATACGATCTATATAATTTTAGCTCAATCAGCTAGGATGATCTAGGAGAGAGTCTGGATGATTAAAGGACTTGTTTGTTCTTATCGTCTAGGATGGTATGACATCATCCTGTACGATTAGTTCAAAAATGTTGAGCATCATCTAGAATATTGCTTTGATTACATGTCTGGACGATGGAAAAATAAACTGATTGCCCCGAACAATTTCACGATCGCCCAGGATGATTAGTTCAAAACATTAAATATCATCCTGATTTCATCTTTGGATGACAAAAAAATGCCTGATCGTCAAGGATGATAGAGGATTATTCTGGATGATTAGTATAAAGTAATACACATCATATAGAACATCCTGGTCATCTAGGATGAAACTAAGGTTTGTTTAACTGATCGTCCTGGATGATTCTGAGATCGTTCAAAATGATATAATCGAGTAATCTAACCTTAATTGCTTTCCTTAATTACCATACTAATTTAGGCATAATTATAATGCATCATCCAGGACGATGTCCAGGATAATGTCCAAAACTATACATGCCTAAATAAATCTGGTGATTGATTCTTTCTGATTTGAGCTTATTATCCAAGATGATGTAAATATCGTCCATGATGATTTGCTTAATTGCGGCTGCCTTAACCAGGATGCCCTAATTAGGGTTTTTAACTTTAAATGATCATCTAGGATGATTTGGGATTATCCTGGACAATGTGATCAAAAATAAAAAACTCTAAAATTAGATAGAATTTTTCCCTATGTGTGTGTGTGTAAGGTTACTTAGCGTCAGGACCCACTTTATTAAAAATTGACTCAAGAAACTATTAAAAATACTTAACGATAGTTTACAGACAGACTCAGTCCTAATCTACCCAATCTTGAGCTGGCTTGATTTGTAAACTTCCTTGTGGACCTAAAGCATTAGTAGGCAAGGCAGTCGTAGAAAAATAGAAGTGTCAAAAAATGTTTGCTATCATCAAAATTATAATTACTGAATCCAGATTTGTAATAATCTCCCTCTTTTTGATGATGACAAATAAAAATAATTTAAGCCGTAAATTAAGAAGTTTAAATTTTACTTAAAACAAAACACTAAATAAAAAATAGTACAACGAAACACTACCACTTCTCCCCCTTTTTATATCACAAAAAGGAGGAGGAAAAGAGAAAAGAAATAGAATAGAAACTACAAAATAGAAGCAAACTACAACACAAAAAAATGATACCATGTGAATAAACTAAAAGAAGGATGACCCCTGATCATCAAAAGGAGGTGATGGTGGCGACTGAAAGAAACTAGAAAGAGTAGCAAACTGCTCCCCAAACTAGGCCATGTCCTGGTCATGCTGGCACTGCTGGTGAGCCATGTATGATTCAAAATAAGCAACATCCTCTGCATGTTGCTATTACAAATCTTTTTTTTTTTTTGAGAAAAGAATAATCTGCATTAAAAAAAGGAAAGCAAGCAAAAAAAAAAAAAAACTACAAAGTAGATTCCTCCATTATTTTGATAAATGAAGGAGGAACCTCATCCAAAGTTAAGTCTTCCCAAATAAAACTACCAACTATAGCATAGCTAGCACACAAATCCGCTAGCTTATTGCTATCTCTTTTAATAAATTTAAAAATAACATTATTGAACTCTTGAAAAACTTCACCATACCTTTGCTCCCTTGGTTTAATGCTTTATGAATAACTTTGATCACATTTGAGTTGTCGCTCTCAATTATTTCTCCTTTGTATTTGAACATCCAATCCTTAGTCACATCTTTTAAAGATTTAATAGCAATCATTTCCAATTGATTTATGTCCCAATGAGTATAAGATGTACCAAAAGCCAATAAGAATCTCCCTTTGTAATCTCTTACAACACCCCCAACTCCAGCTTTATATGAAGAGCATAGTGCAGCATCTACGTTGATCTTCAACCAATCGGGTGGTGGGGGATGCCAAGCATTAGACAACCAAAAAGGTTGATTAACATCCCCATTTTCCGGACTTGGTTCAAAAATCTTCATAGTAAATGACGACATGCTAATAGCACTAGTAGCTATGTAATTATCACTTACGGAAATTCCATCATGCACCAATTTATTTCTAGCTTTCCAAGATAGATAAACTACATTATAATAAAGGTTAATCAACATACCATTAACCTTGGATGTAGTTTCAAACCATTCGCAACATTCTTCATAACTGTCAGCTATCGGAATTTGAAACCCCCAATCATTAAGAAGTAAAATGACCTTTCTTAATTTTAAGCATTTAGTCAGAATGTGTTCGTTATCTTCATTACCAGAGGAACATCTGGGGCACTTATCGTCTTCCAGAAATCTTCTATATTTAAGGAACTGAAATGTAGGCAATGCATTTTTAAAAAGTCTGTAACAGAAAACCTGCACCTTCGGTGTAAGTATAGCCCTCTTGATCCAAACAGTCCACCTGACAGTTTGAAGGTTCCGAAACCATGATTCTGTGATCAACTTAGGAATAGAATTTCCAGAATTCTGATAGATGAGCTCCATTTCATCATTTTTCTGTTCTTCTTTTATCTTGATTTGAAGAATTAACATAATCAAATCCCTACCAAAGAAATTTTCAAGTTCTTCTATTTTCCATCTTCCATCCTCAATGAATCTGCTTAAACTGAAATCTCCTTCTTCTTGTGGCACAACAAAGGTTGGCCATTTATTAATGCTTCTATCAAGAATCCAAATGTCCTTGAACACATCAATTTTAGAGCCATCAGCAATGCTCCATTTGATCAGGGGATTTAAAGCTCTTCCGCCGTCACATAAAATTTTCCAGGATGAAGAAGAATTTTTTTTGACATCGTCAATACCAGGTTTCATTCCATATTTAGTAGATAAAACTTTTTGTAAAAGAGAATTACTATTAGAAAGATACCTCCATGTAATTCTTGCTCTAAGAGGAGCCACTTTTGAAGAAGTAGAGAACAAGCCTCCACCACCAATGTTTTTTGGTTTGCAAAGATCCTCCCAGCTTATGTAATGCAACCCCATTTTTCCGCCAGATTTGTTCCATAAAAAACCTCTGCACAGCTTTTCAACTTCTTTCAAAATTCTGGTAGGGATTAAAGAATGAGAACGGAAGAAATTTGGAATTGCAAGGATGACTGATTTAACTTGAGCAATTCTTCCAGCTAATGGTAACACCTTGCTCCCCCAAGTATTAAGTCTCTTGAGAGTTCTTTCAATGATAAAGTAATAATCATTTGCTACTAATCTTCTCAAGGCTTTTTTTAATCCCAAATAGAAAAACTCCTTAACTGGTTTGAAGCTCACAGCCTTAGAGATGCTTTTCTTTCTTCTTCTATTCACATGTTTTCCAAAAATTATTACAGATTTTTCATTATTAATGGATTGACCAGTCCATTTGCAGTAATTGGAAAGAATAGTCTTGACTTCACATGCGGCTTTCTTTGATGCTTCCGAAAAAATTAGGATGTCATCTGCATATAGTAAATGGGAAATACGAAAACCATCCTTACTAGAGTTAATGCCGACTGATGACTGAGTAAATGCATTGGAGAGTAATTGAGAAGAAAGAATGAATTGTAGTGGGGACAATGGGCATCCCTGACGAAATCCACTATCAGCTATTATCCATTCTGTAAGTTTCCCGTTTATGATTATAGAAAATCTAGGATTCAAGACACATTCCAATATCAACTTTGAAAACTTGGGCGAGAATTCAAAGTATTCTAAAATTTTTGTTAGAGTATTCCAACTCATAGAGTCATAAGCTTGTTCCATGTCTATTTTGTAAGACACCATACCTTTGGAAGACTTAGAAAATCTGAATTTGTGAAATAATTCTTGGGCTATCAAAAGGTGATCGGATATAGATCTTCCTTTTATGAATGCAGCTTGCTCATCTGATATTAGTGGAGGAATTACTTGAATCAATCTATTCAAGATGATTTTTGCAGCCACCTTGTATATAGAATTGCACAAACTAATAGGTCTGTAGTTTGAAGGCAGCATTAGATTGGAGACTTTAGGAATGAGAACTATCAAAGTATCCTTCCAATCTTTATCCATTTCCCCTTGAATTAGGAAATGATTTAAAGCATTAATAAAATCATTTTGAATAATTTTCCAATAGCTTTTTATAAAAGTATAATTGATACCATCACTTCCAGGTGCAATATTCCTTCCCAGATTATGAATAACAGCTTCAATTTCTTCTATAGAAAAATCTCTTGAAAGCAACCCTTTGTCTTCATTACTTAAAACCATCCCAGGTTTCGGCCAGCCTTCAGCATTGCATATCCGCTTTTTCCATTTTGACTTAAAGAAGTGCCATATTACCTCTTCAATTTGATTAGAATCTTCAACCACCGTCCCCTCTTCATTTTTAATCTTGATGATTCTGTTTGAGCTCCGTCTACCATTAGCAAAGGAATGATAAAACCTTGTATTTCCATCACCATCAGCTAGCCATTTTGATTTTGCCCTTTGCTTCCACCAGCCATTCAGACGAGCTAATGTGCAATTTAATTCAACTGTTTTTGCTTTTAATACCCAGCATTCTTCATCAGTGAGCCAGCCATTATTAGATTCTGAAATCTGTATTTTATTTATTTCCTCCATAAGACAATCTTTGAGCAAATTCAGATCTCTCAATTTAGCTTTACTCCAATAAAAAAGAGACTTTAGGGATCTCCTGAACTTGGCATTCAGAATTTGAGATGGATTGCCTGAGTAATTTTTATTCCATTCCTTTTTAATCACATAGAAAGATGCCTGGTATGAAGCCCAAATATCTTCAAATTTCAAACTTCTTTTAGGTGGAGCAACATTAGAGATCATATGAAGCAAAATAGGGCTATGATCGGAAGAAATTCTAGCAAGATGTCTCAACACCAAGTTAGTAGAAAAATTCATAGCCTTAGAGTTAAGGAAGCACCTGTCAAGCCTTTCCAATATCCGAGCTCCTCCAATTTTGTTGTTGCACCAAGTGAACCTTGGCCCAAGAAAACCCACCTCATGATAATCATTATTTGTGATAAAAGCCTCTATTTATTTTGGACCTTGAGAGAAATGAAACATTCTCCCGCCTCTTTTGTCTTCCATCGAAGTGAGACAATTGAAGTCTCCTCCTATTACCATTGGAAACTCTACCACAGAGTACATTTCCAATACTTCCCATAGCTCCCTTCTTTTGATCAAGTCTTTATTTCCATAAACAGAAGCAACTCTCCATTTTTCCTTTCCATTGATGCTTAAGTCACCAATGATGCATTGAGAAGTAGAACCAATCAATGAGAAATCTGCAAAACCAGAATTCCATAAAACAATTATCCCTCCAGAGAGACCAACCGAGGGTACCATAACATGCTTCCAATCTTCACCCATCAACTTTTTAACTTCATCATTATTGAAAGAAGAGATTCTAGTTTCCAATAAAGCTAAAAACACAGCATTATACAATTTTACAAACTCCCTGATGTATAGAGAAGCCCCTTTTTTCCTTGCTCCTCTACTGTTCCAGAAGGCTAATGAATTCATGGTTGAAGACATGTGGGAGATGACCCCACTCTGTTCTTCACTTCAATATCAAATTTTCTGCTTCTTGTGCTTTTGTTAATAGGCCCAAGATCTCTTAATTGCTTTGACTTCTTCTTCTTGATCAAACTTGAATCCTCTCCAATGTTTAATTGAATAAGAACATCTTCTTTTATCAGATTTTCAGTAATTTCATTATGAGACAACTTTTTATCTGAGTAGTTGGCTTCAGCTTCTTGAATTATTTCTCCATCTTCTAGAGGTTCGCTAAGAACATCAAATTTGTTCTTAATCAATGGAAGAGAACACTTATTAGAACATTTTTCAGGTTTGGAAGTTCCAGCTTGGGATGAGATACCCGATTTATCACTGATAGCTGTACAGACATTTTCTATAGTTGCGTCCAAATTATGAATTTCATTCAATTCATCTCCAATTGCTATTTTGTTGGTTGAATCAGATTTCCTCCACACCTTTTTCTCCAAAGGTTTAAGATTAACTACCTTAGAAAAACTTACAGTTTTTTTCCTTCCGCGATTAACAACCATCCAAGGTCCATATTTTGGATCATCAGTGATTTCTTCTTCATTTGCCTTGTCTGGTTATGAATTAGCTGCATCTGCAACTTCCTCAGCGTTATGTATCTCTTTAACATTTGGAGCTGAATTCCCTTCTCTGCATACCTCTTGAACATGCCCAATTAAACCACACTTGAAGCAAAAGTTTGGAAGCCGTTCATATTCTATTTTTTGGAAAAACTTGCCAGATGATCCTTCAACCCATACACCAACTGGTAGCTTCGTATCAAGTCTTATTTGAACACATACTCTTCCAAATTCCCTCCTCCCCCATTGGAACATGTTTCCATCTAACAAAATTGGTTTTCCAACCATAGAAGAAATTCTGCATATGTTTATGTTATCCCAACAATGCAAAGGAAGATTTGGAAGTCTTATCCATATAGGAGATGTTAGGCCTTTTAAGGAAGTTGGAGAGAAACTTTTGGACCACCTATCCATTCCAATTATTTTGTTATTAACAAACCAAGGTCCATTAGTAAGGACCGATTCCACACTTTGTGATTCCTGAAAAGAACAGAGGACCCATCCTTGACTAAGCATGGCAAGATGAAACTTACCATATTGTGCCCATTGCTTTCTAAGTTCAGAACTTATAACTGATAAAGGAGCTGCACCACCAAAAATTTTAATAACCAAGGAGTTATTGAGTTTCCTTGCATTCTCCATTTCATTTTCTTCGTGAAGCTTCACAGTAATACCATCTTTTGCTAAGAATTCTCCCAATTCCAGTTCTGAAATCGGAATGTGATCTCTCTTTCTCCATGCATTTGATTGATTAGCATAAGTATTTCGTTCAGGAATTATATCATTCTCCTTGCCTTCATTGTTCACAGCAGAATTTACCTCTCTAACTTTGAAAAGATCGCCATGCCCAACAGATTTAAGTGAATTGTTTTCCTCTTCTGAGACCATTCCATGGAACATGAATGTGTCTTTGATTGGAGATGAGACTGCTTTATTGATTATGACATCATTATCTTTTTTTCCATAAGCACTAACCTCCTCTGATTGTATAATCTTCTGATTAGGTAGCATATTTGAGGGAGATGCTTCAAAGTTCTCATTGATCAACAGTTCTGAACCAAATTTGAATTTCTTTACTTTCTCTTCCGTGCAAACATTCTTGCCTTTACCCAAAACTTCATCATCCTACCTATCAACAAATCCGCCTTCCTTTATAACCAAATTCATACCTCTTGTTTTAGCTCTTATCGTCTGCTTCAGATTTAAATTTCCATCCCCAAAAGCTGGAGGAGACGAGGAATAAGATTTGTTCGCCGTCATCGGAAGCTTGGTAGACGTCAACCGATCAAAATGGAATCCTCTGGTAGAAGGATTCCGGCGAGAATCTGCCGTCATCCCGCTTCCGTCAAAACCGCGAAAAGGGAAATTCAAAATTTTTGATCACTTTCTCAGACTTTCTCACACTAGACTTTCTCGCACTAGACTTTCTCTCAACTTTTTTCAAATGTTAAGATTTTGATGATAGCAAACAAATCTTGGTTCACTAAGACTACCTTTTTTCACTGACACTTTCAGGATTCAAAGATCAGATGAAAAGAGGAATCAACTCAAGACTGGGTAGATAAGGGTTGAGTTAGTCTGTAATTCTCTTTTCTCTTTCTTGAGTCAATTATAATTGTTTGAAGTGACTAGTGTCAAAGTAACCCTACACACACACACTTGAGAGATTTAGAACTTGTGTTTTACTCACATCATCCCGGACTATATTTATATCATCCTGGACGATCGAGTTCAAAACAGAAGTTCTAATCAGGATTTCTTATTAAGGCAGCCGTAATTAACTGATCGGCCTGGACGATACTTGTATCGGCCAGGACGATAGGCTCAAAATAGAAAGAAATTGCCGCCATAAATATTTAAGGTATTCTGTATTTTTGGTAATCGGCCAAGATGATCTTGGATCGGCCTGAACGATATTCATAATTATGCCTTAATTGATCAGACAATCAAGGAAGAAATTAAGGATGATTGATATGATCAAATCATCCTGGACGATCGTAGGATCGGCCAGGATGATCTAGTCAAAAAAACCTTAGTTACTCCTGAACGATCTAGATCGGTCAGCTTGAATTCAAGGTGATTCACAAGATGATTCTCCTCTGATTTGAACTGATCGGCCCGGACAATCGTAAGGTTATCCTTGATGATCAAGCCAAATTTTAAATCATCCAGTTTGCATTCAGGGCGATGCTCTGGCCGATCTTCTGAGATTTGTACTGATCGGCCTGGATGATGTCCATATCATCCTGGATGATATAGTCGGCAACTTGCAATTAATGAGCTCCTTTGAAGCTCTTCAATTTAAAATCCTTAGTTCAATGTTTTTTGAACATCCTCTACTGCTGTTTTGACATGAGAAAACCTAAAGGAGAGAGAGAGAGTGAGAGAAAGTGAGACAGGATCTTGTGAGAGGGAGCTTGTGAGGGGATTTACAAGGGTTGCTGCAATCATTGTTCCACTTCTTCTTCCCTAGAGTCTCTTGTCCTTGGAAGGGTTGGGAGAGGTAAGTTTTAGCAAGTGATTGAGGTTCTCTGCCTGCTTCAGGAGGAAGCAAAAAGAGGAAGGTTCTCTGCCATATCGGGTGTGGCAAAAAGAGGTGTTTGTAAAGGCTTCTCCGCCTAGCTGTGGGGGATAAAGGAGAGTCACATTTGTAGTGCAATACTCGGAGGGTGCCTCCGGGAAGTGGACGTAGGTCGAGTTGACCGAACCACCATAAACCCTTGTGTTTTTATTTTTTACTGCTTCCGCATTTTATTTTCTTCCACACTTATTTTTGTGGTGATTTGGTTTGTATTCATGCTTTGCTTAAAGAAATTTTTTAAACACCAATTCACCCCCCTCTTGGTTAGCCTTGGGCCAGTTTTATAGGGCTTAACATCCTTAACAAACTTTCAAGTGGTATCAGAGCGGGATTCATAAAAACTAAGTTTGAAAACTTTTTGAATTTTGATCCATGGCTAACTTTGGGAATCATAATACATTGTTAGTATATTCGATTACACGACCTCCCTTATTTGATAACCTACGTTTTTATTTTTGGAAAACCCGTATGGCAACGTTTTTACAATATACTGATTATCGCATGTGGATGCTTATTAAAGAAGGGTATTCTCCACCTTCTCGTGAAATCAACGGAATTAAAATGGAAGTTACTTTTACTGAATGGACTTTCGATGAAAGAGATTTAGCTCAATTAAATGCAAAATATTTGAACTGCTTTTTCTGTGCTTTAAAATCAAAATACTACATGTGTGTTTTTACTTGCAAAACTGGTAAAGAAATTTGGGATAAATTGTGTATCACTTATGAAGGCACTAATGAAGTTAAACAATCCCGTTTGAATATTCTTTTGCATGACTACGAACTTTTTCGTATGAAACCTTCTGAATCTATTTCTGACATATATACAAGGTTTACTCAGATATTTACTTTATTGCATGCTTTAGGAAGAGAACTATTGAACTTTGAAAAAGTAAACAAGATTTTAAGATGCTTGCCTTCGTCGTTTGATGCTAAAATCACAGCTATAAGTGAATATAAGGATTTAAACACCTATTTGATTGACAACTTACTTGGCTCACTCATTGCTTACGAGCAAGGAGTGAATCAAAGAAATCTTGATGCAGGTGAGAAGAAGAAGGAGAAAATGGTGGCACTGAAGGCACAAAAATTGGACTCTGACTCTTCCGGGTCTGAAAGCGATGAATTTTCCTTAATCACAAGGCAATTCAAAAGCTTTCTAAGGAAGAAGCAAAAGCATCATTAGAGAAAAGGTAAGGATAATAAATATTCAAAGGGATCTTCTGATGTTGTCTGTTATGAATGCAGGAAGCCTAGACATGTGAGAGCTGGTTGTCCTACACTTGAAGATCACTCAAGCAAAGAAAAGGGTGAGGAGAAACCTAAGTTAAGGAAGTACAAGCAGAGAGTCCAAAAGGCATTTTGGGCGGATTTTGCATCGGATTCATCAGAAACAGAACCAGAAGAAGAAACAACAAACTTGTGCTTAATGGGAGAAGATCATCTTGATCAAAGTGAAGAAGAAGAGGTATGTAAGCTAACTTATGATCAATTATTCAAAATTTGTGAGAAAATTCATTCATCATACAAAAAACTTAAAAAGACACATGTAGTTTAAAGTTGGAACTTTCAAATTTATAGAAAGAATATGAAATTATTCTCAAAGATCATTCTATGATTGACTCAAATCATATGGCTCTACTTGATGAATTTGATGATTTAAACAAAAAGCATTCGAAGTTAACTATTGAGCATGATGCATTAAAAGTTTCACACACCTCACTTAAATCTGATTTGAAGAAATCTAAAGAAATAGAGCGCAACTTAAGGATGGATAATAGTGCTTTAGAAAATACTAACTTGAGGCTTAAAGATGAATTGGACTCAATTAAGAGAAATTGGATAACACCTACTTTTGATCTAAAGCCAAGACCTAGGAAGAGGCATTACAATCCAAACCATTTAAGAAATCCTTTTCCTGGTGTTAGATGCTTTTTATGTGGCTATCTAGGACACATCTCACACACTTGTACTGTTCACCGTAGTACACATTGGGTGTGGAGACCAAAATTGCATAATTCACAGCATTACACACATGCATTACATTCTACTTTTCATGAGAAGGGACCCAAACCTATTTGGGTTCCTAAATCTGATATTTGATGATTTTGTAGGTGAGGCTCTCACCAAAGACCTTGTGAGAGCATAGGATACTTGGACAAACTGAGGCTCACAACTCAAAACTGCTTAAACTTGCTGCTTAACAAATTCTTGAATTGCATTTTGAGTATTGCTATGTTTTTTTTTTGTGATAGTTTTTGTTTAAATGTTCTAGTCGTCTTTACTTTTGTTTTCTTTATGATGATTTTTCCTTGTTCTTAAACTTTGTAGATTTATGGCCAATGATTAGCATTTCTAAATCGATTAAAGGGAGAAAACACCATTAATGGTTTCCCTCCCTCTAACCTCTTTTGGTGATATAGTTTTCTTTTCTAAACAAAAAGTGTTAGGAAAGTTGTTATTTGCATATTTTACATTCTTGCAACTTGTATTATTTTGATGATTCCAAATATTATTGTTTTATGTGTAGTTATCTCCTAACACTTTTTGGAAGATTTGTTTTTGCTCTTGTGTGTACTAATATTTCAGGAAAATCAAACTCCAGACTACGAAGATTTCAAATCAAATTCAGCATGAGATACTTTGTGAAATTGAAGCTTGTACTTTTTATTTGAATTAAATTTGAGAGGGAGTGATTGTTATTGAGTGAATAAATTTACACAAACTTAAAGGAGATCTTGAAAAAGTTTTTATACTGATCGTACGGGACGAACATTGTTCGTACGGGACGATCAGATCAGTTATCTCCTTGTAAGAGCAATGGAACGGACAAGAACTGAACTGGAAATATTTTCTAAGTCCTATTCGTCCAGGACGAAATTTATTATCGTACCAGGCGATGGGTTCTCTGTAAAATTTTCGTCCAGACGAAGTCCAGTTCGTCCAGGACGATGGGAACCGACTATGGCAATTTCTGGCAGTTTCCGGAACCGACTTTTGATATAACTGTTCGTCCAGACGAAATATTTTCGTCCCGGGACGAACCAATTTCGTCCACGACGAAATTGGTTCGTACAGATGAACAAAAATTCGTACGGGACGATCCAGTGCGCAGAAAAACTTGTTTTGGGCAGTTTTTTGGACGGTTTTTCTTCTGCTTTCTATATAAGGAGTCCTAGAAACTATTACAAATGCCTTTGGAGTTGTTTTCTCTTGAGAGGGATCATTGAGAGGGAGAAGATCCTTGGAGGGGATTTCAAGGGAGTGTGGAGGGGATATTCACACGGTTGCTCCGGCGAAGGCTCTCAAGTGAAGTTCAACAACATCGGTCCGGTTCTCTGCCGACACTTGGAGAAGTGTAAAAGGACGACAAAGTGTATCTTTGACATTCATTGTGTCTTCGTTCTTGTGGAGAAAACTAGAAGAGAGAACTTGAAAGGGAGAGAGGAAAAGGTGGAGTTTGAGAGGGAGAAGATCTTTGAAGGGGATTTCAAGGGAGTGTGAAGGGGATATTCACACGGTTGCTCCGGCGAACTTGCACTTCAGTACCATCGGATTCAAGGGTCGTCTTGAGGGAAGTTTTGGCAAGAAGAAGATCTCTTTGGTGTTAAAGAACCCGGCTACTCCGCCGCACCGGGGAAGGTGAAAGTGATTTTGTACAGGCTTCTCCGCCTTATTGTGGGAGCAAAAGGAGAGTCACTTTGTGGTATTAGTGCAATACTCAGAGGGTGCCTCTGGGGAGTGGATGTAGGTCAAGGTTTGACCGAACCACTATAAATCTGGTGTGTTCTTTCTTATTTTTTATTCCGCATTTAATTTTATTGCAAGTTGTTTACTCTGGTTGAAAAGTTTATTTTTAAACTTTAATTTTAACTTGCATCAATAATTCAAAAGGTTTTCTAAAATTCCAAGAGTTGAAGTTACATTTTTTAATTGCCAATTCACCCCCCCCCTCTTGGTTAGCCTTGGGACATTCACTTAGGCTTAACAACCTAATTACTAGTCCCAACTAGTGGTATCAGAGCTTTGTTTCAAAATCATAAGTTTAGACTACTTTTTGAAAAACGAATATGGCTAATTTTAGAAACCATAAATTGTTAGATGGATGTTCGATTGTTAGACCACCTTTATTTGAAAGTATTTCTTTTGATTTTTGGAAAATTCGTATGTCTACTTTCTTGCAATCAATAGATTATCGCATGTGGCATATGATTCAAAGTGGTTATTCTGTACCGTCACGTATTATAGATGAAATCAAAACTGATATCCCTTTTTCTGAATGGAGTAGAGTAGAACAAATTTATGCACAATTAAATGCTAAATGTATGAATTGTTTATTCTGTGCTTTAAATTCTGAAGATTATATGAGAGTCTCTACATGTACTACAGGTAAGGAAATTTGGGACAGTTTATGCATTACATATGAAGGTACTAGTGAAGTCAAGCAATCTAAGTTGAATTTTTTGATGAATGACTATGAACTCTTTAGCATGAAACCTTATGAGTCGATCTTAGACATGTATACTAGGTTTATTCAAATTGTAACATCATTGCATGCTTTAGGTAAAGAGTTTTCAAACTTTGAAATAGTCAATAAAATTCTACGTTGTTTACTTGACAAGTTTGATGCCAAAGTTGTTGCTATTTGTGAATCAAAAAATTTGAATGAATATTCTATTGATAATTTGATTGGCTCACTCATTGCCTACGAGGAATGTTTGGGTCAAAGACTTTTGGATGCAGGTGAAACAATAATGCTAAAAGCGGAAGACATGGAGAAAAGTGGCTTAGTTGGTGAGAAAAGTGATGACTTAACAAGCAAATTGAAAAGTCCACTAAAGCACAAGAATAAGCATCAACAAAAGTGGAATAAAGGTAAAAATGGTAAGAATGTTCTGATTTCTTCAAATATTATTTGCTTTGGATGTAGGAAATCTGGACATCTGAAAAGTCAGTGCCCTAATTTGAGAACTCTTCCTGCTAAAGAAAAGGGCAAAGCTAAGCAAATTATAAAATGGGAAAATAATGAAAAGCAAAAAATCTCCTGGGCGGATCTAGCTTCTGAATCATCAGACCAGGAGAAAAATGATGTTTAAAACCCTTTGTTTATTTATTTTTGTTGTATTTTTATTTTTGCTTGTTTTGTGTGTTTTTGAGTTTTGAATGATTTTGAAATGTTTTCTCATTTGATTTCATGTTTTAGTTCGATGTTAATGTTCTTAATCTTTATGAAATTCATTTAGTACTTTTAATCTCTATTGTGCCTAAACTAAAATTGTAATTAGAAATTAATTTCATTAGAAAATCTAGTTTATCTAAATTTAATTTTTTGCCTATAACTTGTTTTAGTTAGAATTTTTTTTAATTTCATGTCTTTCATTTTAGACTACAAAATCTTAATTATTATTATTGTATCTTAGATGTCTATCTTATTTTGTATTTCATTTTTCAATTAATATTTATGCACTTAGAAAAATTTGAGATTCTAGATTATTGTCTTTGGAAAGAATTCAATTACTCTTGACAATTGTACAAATGTACAAAATCAAAACGAAAGCGCAACAAAGTTGCAAATGTGAAAAAGAGGCACAAAATAAGCCCAATAAAGAAAGAGGCACAAAAATGTGCCACCTATATGAAAAAGATGCGCAAAGCGCCACTCGTGGTGATTTTCTTCTTTCCAGATTCTTTTTAGTCTATTAATTCAAGTAGATCTAATGTTCATTTATATTTCAATTGATTTTTGGAATATGCAATTTTTTACTCATCTTTATTACAATGATTTTTCATATCATAAATGTCTAAATTGAATCATGTTTTTCATAAATTCTTACTTATTACAATGTTATATCAATTTTTTAAATTCTATGAAATTCTATGATTTGACTAATGTTCTTAATTCTTAGTTGCATTCTTATGTCAATCACTTTTTTAGATTAAATTTATACATGAATTTTTCATAAGATTTTCTACATTACTAGTCTATTTCTTCTTCACTTTTTGTTGTTGTCAAAAAGGGGGAGAGATTATTGTTTGTATTATTTAGGGGGAGAATTTTTTTAAATTTTGTGTGTGTCTTGTAATATTTTTTGTGTATTGTTTTTGTGTATGTGTGTATGTAATTGTTTGTATTGTTTAGGGGGAGAATTTTTTTTTAAAATTTTGTGTGTGTCTTGTAATGTTTTTTGTGTATTGTTTTTGTGTATGTGTGTATGTAAAATTAAAAAAAAAAAATTGTTTTTTAAAATGCCTCCTTATTTTAATGCATTCATTAATTCAGGGGGAGTTTAGAAGATTTTAAAATGGTTTAAAATTTTACTAACAATAATTATTTTGCCATCATCAAAAAGGGGGAGATTGTTAGGAAAGTTGTTATTTGCATATTTTACATTCTTGCAACTTGTATTATTTTGATGATTCCAAATATTATTGTTTTATGTGTAGTTATCTCCTAACACTTTTTGGAAGATTTGTTTTTGCTCTTGTGTGTACTAATATTTCAGGAAAATCAAACTCCAGACTACGAAGACTTCAAATCAAATTCAGCATGAGATACTTTGTGAAATTGAAGCTTGTACTTTTTATTTGAATTAAATTTGAGAGGGAGTGATTGTTATTGAGTGAATAAATTTACACAAACTTAAAGGAGATCTTGAAAAAGTTTTTATACTGATCGTACGGGACGAACATTGTTCGTACGGGACGATCAGATCAGTTATCTCCTTGTAAGAGCAATGGAACGGACAAGAACTGAACTGGAAATATTTTCTAAGTCCTATTCGTCCAGGACGAAATTTATTATCGTACCAGGCGATGGGTTCTCTGTAAAATTTTCGTCCAGACGAAGTCCAGTTCGTCCAGGACGATGGGAACCGACTATGGCAATTTCTGGCAGTTTCCGGAACCGACTTTTGATATAACTGTTCGTCCAGACGAAATATTTTCGTCCCGGGACGAACCAATTTCGTCCAGGACGAAATTGGTTCGTACAGATGAACAAAAATTCGTACGGGACGATCCAGTGCGCAGAAAAACTTGTTTTGGGCAGTTTTTTGGACGGTTTTTCTTCTGCTTTCTATATAAGGAGTCCTAGAAACTATTACAAATGCCTTTGAAGTTGTTTTCTCTTGAGAGGGATCATTGAGAGGGAGAAGATCCTTGGAGGGGATTTCAAGGGAGTGTGGAGGGGATATTCACACGGTTGCTCCGGCGAAGGCTCTCAAGTGAAGTTCAACAACATCGGTCCGGTTCTCTGCCGACACTTGGAGAAGTGTAAAAGGACGACAAAGTGTATCTTTGACATTCATTGTGTCTTCGTTCTTGTGGAGAAAACTAGAAGAGAGAACTTGAAAGGGAGAGAGGAAAAGGTGGAGTTTGAGAGGGAGAAGATCTTTGAAGGGGATTTCAAGGGAGTGTGAAGGGGATATTCACACGGTTGCTCCGGCGAACTTGCACTTCAGTACCATCGGATTCAAGGGTCGTCTTGAGGGAAGTTTTGGCAAGAAGAAGATCTCTTTGGTGTTAAAGAACCCGGCTACTCCGCCGCACCGGGGAAGGTGAAAGTGATTTTGTACAGGCTTCTCCGCCTTGTTGTGGGAGCAAAAGGAGAGTCACTTTGTGGTATTAGTGCAATACTCAGAGGGTGCCTCTGGGGAGTGGATGTAGGTCAAGGTTTGACCGAACCACTATAAATCTGGTGTGTTCTTTCTTATTTTTTATTCCGCATTTAATTTTATTGCAAGTTGTTTACTCTGGTTGAAAAGTTTATTTTTAAACTTTAATTTTAACTTGCATCAATAATTCAAAAGGTTTTCTAAAATTCCAAGAGTTGAAGTTACATTTTTTAATTGCCAATTCACCCCCCCCTCTTGGTTAGCCTTGGGACATTCACTTAGGCTTAACAACCTAATTACTAGACCCAACTAGTGGTATCAGAGCTTTGTTTCAAAATCATAAGTTTAGACTACTTTTTGAAAAACGAATATGGCTAATTTTAGAAACCATAAATTGTTAGATGGATGTTCGATTGTTAGACCACCTTTATTTGAAAGTATTTCTTTTGATTTTTTGAAAATTCGAATGTCTACTTTCTTGCAATCAATAGATTATCGCATGTGGCATATGATTCAAAGTGGTTATTCTGTACCGTCACGTATTATAGATGGAATCAAAACTGATATCCCTTTTTCTGAATGGAGTAGAGTAGAACAAATTTATGCACAATTAAATGCTAAATGTATGAATTGTTTATTCTGTGCTTTAAATTCTGAAGATTATATGAGAGTCTCTACATGTACTACAGGTAAGGAAATTTGGGACAGTTTATGCATTACATATGAAGGTACTAGTGAAGTCAAGCAATCTAAGTTGAATTTTTTGATGAATGACTATGAACTCTTTAGCATGAAACCTTATGAGTCGATCTTAGACATGTATACTAGGTTTATTCAAATTGTAACATCATTGCATGCTTTAGGTAAAGAGTTTTCAAACTTTGAAATAGTCAATAAAATTCTACGTTGTTTACTTGACAAGTTTGATGCCAAAGTTGTTGCTATTTGTGAATCAAAAAATTTGAATGAATATTCTATTGATAATTTGATTGGCTCACTCATTGCCTACGAGGAATGTTTGGGTCAAAGACTTTTGGATGCAGGTGAAACAATAATGCTAAAAGCGGAAGACATGGAGAAAAGTGGCTTAGTTGGTGAGAAAAGTGATGACTTAACAAGCAAATTGAAAAGTCCACTAAAGCACAAGAATAAGCATCAACAAAAGTGGAATAAAGGTAAAAATGGTAAGAATGTTCTGATTTCTTCAAATATTATTTGCTTTGGATGTAGGAAATCTGGACATCTGAAAAGTCAGTGCCCTAATTTGAGAACTCTTCCTGCTAAAGAAAAGGGCAAAGCTAAGCAAATTATAAAATGGGAAAATAATGAAAAGCAAAAAATCTCCTGGGCGGATCTAGCTTCTGAATCATCAGACCAGGAGAAAAATGATGTTTAAAACCCTTTGTTTATTTATTTTTGTTGTATTTTTATTTTTGCTTGTTTTGTGTGTTTTTGTGTTTTGAATGATTTTGAAATGTTTTCTCATTTGATTTCATGTTTTAGTTCGATGTTAATGTTCTTAATCTTTATGAAATTCATTTAGTACTTTTAATCTCTATTGTGCCTAAACTAAAATTGTAATTAGAAATTAATTTCATTAGAAAATCTAGTTTATCTAAATTTAATTTTTTGCCTATAACTTGTTTTAGTTAGAATTTTTTTTAATTTCATGTCTTTCATTTTAGACTACAAAATCTTAATTATTATTATTGTATCTTAGATGTCTATCTTATTTTGTATTTCATTTTTCAATTAATATTTATGCACTTAGAAAAATTTGAGATTCTAGATTATTGTCTTTGGAAAGAATTCAATTACTCTTGACAATTGTACAAATGTACAAAATCAAAACGAAAGCGCAACAAAGTTGCAAATGTGAAAAAGAGGCACAAAATAAGCCCAATAAAGAAAGAGGTACAAAAATGTGCCACCTATATGAAAAAGATGCGCAAAGCGCCACTCGTGGTGATTTTCTTCTTTCCAGATTCTTTTTAGTCTATTAATTCAAGTAGATCTAATGTTCATTTATATTTCAATTGATTTTTGGAATATGCAATTTTTTACTCATCTTTATTACAATGATTTTTCATATCATAAATGTCTAAATTGAATCATGTTTTTCATAAATTCTTACTTATTACAATGTTATATCAATTTTTTAAATTCTATGAAATTCTATGATTTGACTAATGTTCTTAATTCTTAGTTGCATTCTTATGTCAATCACTTTTTTAGATTAAATTTATACATGAATTTTTCATAAGATTTTCTACATTACTAGTCTATTTCTTCTTCACTTTTTGTTGTTGTCAAAAAGGGGGAGAGATTATTGTTTGTATTATTTAGGGGAGAATTTTTTTAAATTTTGTGTGTGTCTTGTAATATTTTTTGTGTATTGTTTTTGTGTATGTGTGTATGTAATTGTTTGTATTGTTTAGGGGGAGAATTTTTTTTTAAATTTTGTGTGTGTCTTGTAATGTTTTTTGTGTATTGTTTTTGTGTATGTGTGTATGTAAAATTAAAAAAAAATTGTTTTTTAAAATGCCTCCTTATTTTAATGCATTCATTAATTCAGGGGGAGTTTAGGAGATTTTAAAATGGTTTGAAATTTTACTAACAATAATTATTTTGCCATCATCAAAAAGGGGGAGATTGTTAGGAAAGTTGTTATTTGCATATTTTACATTCTTGCAACTTGTATTATTTTGATGATTCCAAATATTATTATTTTATGTGTAGTTATCTCCTAACACTTTTTGGAAGATTTGTTTTTGCTCTTGTGTGTACTAATATTTCAGGAAAATCAAACTCCAGACTACGAAGACTTCAAATCAAATTCAGCATGAGATACTTTGTGAAATTGAAGCTTGTACTTTTTATTTGAATTAAATTTGAGAGGGAGTGATTGTTATTGAGTGAATAAATTTACACAAACTTAAAGGAGATCTTGAAAAAGTTTTTATACTGATCGTACGGGACGAACATTGTTCGTACGGGACGATCAGATCAGTTATCTCCTTGTAAGAGCAATGGAACGGACAAGAACTGAACTGGAAATATTTTCTAAGTCCTATTCGTCCAGGACGAAATTTATTATCGTACCAGGCGATGGGTTCTCTGTAAAATTTTCGTCCAGACGAAGTCCAGTTCGTCCAGGACGATGGGAACCGACTATGGCAATTTCTGGCAGTTTCCGGAACCGACTTTTGATATAACTGTTCGTCTAGACGAAATATTTTCGTCCCGGGACGAACCAATTTCGTCCAGGACGAAATTGGTTCGTACAGATGAACAAAAATTCGTACGGGACGATCCAGTGCGCAGAAAAACTTGTTTTGGGCAGTTTTTTGGACGGTTTTTCTTCTGCTTTCTATATAAGGAGTCCTAGAAACTATTACAAATGCCTTTGGAGTTGTTTTCTCTTGAGAGGGATCATTGAGAGGGAGAAGATCCTTGGAGGGGATTTCAAGGGAGTGTGGAGGGGATATTCACACGGTTGCTCCGGCGAAGGCTCTCAAGTGAAGTTCAACAACATCGGTCCGGTTCTCTGCCGACACTTGGAGAAGTGTAAAAGGACGACAAAGTGTATCTTTGACATTCATTGTGTCTTCGTTCTTGTGGAGAAAACTAGAAGAGAGAACTTGAAAGGGAGAGAGGAAAAGGTGGAGTTTGAGAGGGAGAAGATCTTTGAAGGAGATTTCAAGGGAGTGTGAAGGGGATATTCACACGGTTGCTCCGGCGAACTTGCACTTCAGTACCATCGGATTCAAGGGTCGTCTTGAGGGAAGTTTTGGCAAGAAGAAGATCTCTTTGGTGTTAAAGAACCCGGCTACTCCGCCGCACCGGGGAAGGTGAAAGTGATTTTGTACAGGCTTCTCCGCCTTGTTGTGGGAGCAAAAGGAGAGTCACTTTGTGGTATTAGTGCAATACTCAGAGGGTGCCTCTGGGGAGTGGATGTAGGTCAAGGTTTGACCGAACCACTATAAATCTGGTGTGTTCTTTCTTATTTTTTATTCCGCATTTAATTTTATTGCAAGTTGTTTACTCTGGTTGAAAAGTTTATTTTTAAACTTTAATTTTAACTTGCATCAATAATTCAAAAGGTTTTCTAAAATTCCAAGAGTTGAAGTTACATTTTTTAATTGCCAATTCACCCCCCCCTCTTGGTTAGCCTTGGGACATTCACTTAGGCTTAACAACCTAATTACTAGACCCAACTAGTGGTATCAGAGCTTTGTTTCAAAATCATAAGTTTAGACTACTTTTTGAAAAACGAATATGGCTAATTTTAGAAACCATAAATTGTTAGATGGATGTTCGATTGTTAGACCACCTTTATTTGAAAGTATTTCTTTTGATTTTTGGAAAATTCGAATGTCTACTTTCTTGCAATCAATAGATTATCGCATGTGGCATATGATTCAAAGTGGTTATTCTGTACCGTCACGTATTATAGATGGAATCAAAACTGATATCCCTTTTTCTGAATGGAGTAGAGTAGAACAAATTTATGCACAATTAAATGCTAAATGTATGAATTGTTTATTCTGTGCTTTAAATTCTGAAGATTATATGAGAGTATCTACATGTACTACAGGTAAGGAAATTTGGGACAGTTTATGCATTACATATGAAGGTACTAGTGAAGTCAAGCAATCTAAGTTGAATTTTTTGATGAATGACTATGAACTCTTTAGCATGAAACCTTATGAGTCGATCTTAGACATGTATACTAGGTTTATTCAAATTGTAACATCATTGCATGCTTTAGGTAAAGAGTTTTCAAACTTTGAAATAGTCAATAAAATTCTACGTTGTTTACTTGACAAGTTTGATGCCAAAGTTGTTGCTATTTGTGAATCAAAAAATTTGAATGAATATTCTATTGATAATTTGATTGGCTCACTCATTGCCTACGAGGAATGTTTGGGTCAAAGACTTTTGGATGCAGGTGAAACAATAATGCTAAAAGCGGAAGACATGGAGAAAAGTGGCTTAGTTGGTGAGAAAAGTGATGACTTAACAAGCAAATTGAAAAGTCCACTAAAGCACAAGAATAAGCATCAACAAAAGTGGAATAAAGGTAAAAATGGTAAGAATGTTCTGATTTCTTCAAATATTATTTGCTTTGGATGTAGGAAATCTGGACATCTGAAAAGTCAGTGCCCTAATTTGAGAACTCTTCCTGCTAAAGAAAAGGGCAAAGCTAAGCAAATTATAAAATGGGAAAATAATGAAAAGCAAAAAATCTCCTGGGCGGATCTAGCTTCTGAATCATCAGACCAGGAGAAAAATGATGTTTAAAACCCTTTGTTTATTTATTTTTGTTGTATTTTTATTTTTGCTTGTTTTGTGTGTTTTTGTGTTTTGAATGATTTTGAAATGTTTTCTCATTTGATTTCATGTTTTAGTTCGATGTTAATGTTCTTAATCTTTATGAAATTCATTTAGTACTTTTAATCTCTATTGTGCCTAAACTAAAATTGTAATTAGAAATTAATTTCATTAGAAAATCTAGTTTATCTAAATTTAATTTTTTGCCTATAACTTGTTTTAGTTAGAATTTTTTTTAATTTCATGTCTTTCATTTTAGACTACAAAATCTTAATTATTATTATTGTATCTTAGATGTCTATCTTATTTTGTATTTTATTTTTCAATTAATATTTATGCACTTAGAAAAATTTGAGATTCTAGATTATTGTCTTTGGAAAGAATTCAATTACTCTTGACAATTGTACAAATGTACAAAATCAAAACGAAAGCGCAACAAAATTGCAAATGTGAAAAAGAGGCACAAAATAAGCCCAATAAAGAAAGAGGCACAAAAATGTGCCACCTATATGAAAAAGATGCGCAAAGCGCCACTCGTGGTGATTTTCTTCTTTCCAGATTCTTTTTAGTCTATTAATTCAAGTAGATCTAATGTTCATTTATATTTCAATTGATTTTTGGAATATGCAATTTTTTACTCATCTTTATTACAATGATTTTTCATATCATAAATGTCTAAATTGAATCATGTTTTTCATAAATTCTTACTTATTACAATGTTATATCAATTTTTTAAATTCTATGAAATTCTATGATTTGACTAATGTTCTTAATTCTTAGTTGCATTCTTATGTCAATCACTTTTTTAGATTAAATTTATACATGAATTTTTCATAAGATTTTCTACATTACTAGTCTATTTCTTCTTCACTTTTTGTTGTTGTCAAAAAGGGGGAGAGATTATTGTTTGTATTATTTAGGGGGAGAATTTTTTTAAATTTTGTGTGTGTCTTGTAATATTTTTTGTGTATTGTTTTTGTGTATGTGTGTATGTAATTGTTTGTATTGTTTAGGGGGAGAATTTTTTTTTAAAATTTTGTGTGTGTCTTGTAATGTTTTTTGTGTATTGTTTTTGTGTATGTGTGTATGTAAAATTAAAAAAAAAAAAAAATTGTTTTTTAAAATGCCTCCTTATTTTAATGCATTCATTAATTCAGGGGGAGTTTAGGAGATTTTAAAATGGTTTGAAATTTTACTAACAATAATTATTTTGCCATCATCAAAAAGGGGGAGATTGTTAGGAAAGTTGTTATTTGCATATTTTACATTCTTGCAACTTGTATTATTTTGATGATTCCAAATATTATTGTTTTATGTGTAGTTATCTCCTAACACTTTTTGGAAGATTTGTTTTTGCTCTTGTGTGTACTAATATTTCAGGAAAATCAAACTCCAGACTACGAAGACTTCAAATCAAATTCAGCATGAGATACTTTGTGAAATTGAAGCTTGTACTTTTTATTTGAATTAAATTTGAGAGGGAGTGATTGTTATTGAGTGAATAAATTTACACAAACTTAAAGGAGATCTTGAAAAAGTTTTTATACTGATCGTACGGGACGAACATTGTTCGTACGGGACGATCAGATCAGTTATCTCCTTGTAAGAGCAATGGAACGGACAAGAACTGAACTGGAAATATTTTCTAAGTCCTATTCGTCCAGGACGAAATTTATTATCGTACCAGGCGATGGGTTCTCTGTAAAATTTTCGTCCAGACGAAGTCCAGTTCGTCCAGGACGATGGGAACCGACTATGGCAATTTCTGGCAGTTTCCGGAACCAACTTTTGATATAACTGTTCGTCCAGACAAAATATTTTCGTCCCGGGACGAACCAATTTCGTCCAGGACGAAATTGGTTCGTACAGATGAACAAAAATTCGTACGGGACGATCCAGTGCGCAGAAAAACTTGTTTTGGGCAGTTTTTTGGACGGTTTTTCTTCTGCTTTCTATATAAGGAGTCCTAGAAACTATTACAAATGCCTTTGGAGTTGTTTTCTCTTGAGAGGGATCATTGAGAGGGAGAAGATCCTTGGAGGGGATTTCAAGGGAGTGTGGAGGGGATATTCACACGGTTGCTCCGGCGAAGGCTCTCAAGTGAAGTTCAACAACATCGGTCCGGTTCTCTGCCGACACTTGGAGAAGTGTAAAAGGACGACAAAGTGTATCTTTGACATTCATTGTGTCTTCGTTCTTGTGGAGAAAACTAGAAGAGAGAACTTGAAAGGGAGAGAGGAAAAGGTGGAGTTTGAGAGGGAGAAGATCTTTGAAGGGGATTTCAAGGGAGTGTGAAGGGGATATTCACACGGTTGCTCCGGCGAACTTGCACTTCAGTACCATCGGATTCAAGGGTCGTCTTGAGGGAAGTTTTGGCAAGAAGAAGATCTCTTTGGTGTTAAAGAACCCGGCTACTCCGCCGCACCGGGGAAGGTGAAAGTGATTTTGTACAGGCTTCTCCGCCTTGTTGTGGGAGCAAAAGGAGAGTCACTTTGTGGTATTAGTGCAATACTCAGAGGGTGCCTCTGGGGAGTGGATGTAGGTCAAGGTTTGACCGAACCACTATAAATCTGGTGTGTTCTTTCTTATTTTTTATTCCGCATTTAATTTTATTGCAAGTTGTTTACTCTGGTTGAAAAGTTTATTTTTAAACTTTAATTTTAACTTGCATCAATAATTCAAAAGGTTTTCTAAAATTCCAAGAGTTGAAGTTACATTTTTTAATTGCCAATTCACCCCCCCCTCTTGGTTAGCCTTGGGACATTCACTTAGGCTTAACAACCTAATTACTAGACCCAACAAAAAGTCTATCTTATTTTAACAAATGGTTTTTGAAATTAAGATCTTTTTTCTTGCTACAATAGTCTATCTTATATATATGATCCATGTTGAGTCTAGTAAATAGGTTGTTTAACCTAAATTAATGTCCCAAGGCTACCAAGAGGGGGGGTGAATTGGTATTTTAAAAATTTTAAACCCTCTTTAAAATTTATGTTGAACCGAAATGAAAATTTTCTTTTAAGTTTTAGTAGAAAATATTTTTCAACCACAGAGTTTTTAAAATCAAAAATAAAATGCGGAAAAGTAAAAAATAGTAAAGTAAATGACACCAGATTTATAGTGGTTCGGTCTAAACCAGACCTACATCCACTCCCTAGAGGCACCCTCTGAGTATTGCACCAATACCAATAGTGACTCTCCTTTTGCACCCACAGCAAGGCGGAGAAGCCTTTACAAACACTCTTTTCACCACTACCCAGTGCGGCAGAGAACCGTCGTCCTTTTACACAATCCCCAGTGTTGGCAGAGAACCTTCCATCCTTTCACACTCTCCTAGTGTGGGCAGAGAACCCTTCCGTCCTTTCACACTCTCCTAGTGTGGGCAGAGAATCCTTCGGCTATTCACACTCCCCAAGTGTAGGCAGCGAACCCTTCGGCTGTTCACACTCTCTAAGTGTAGGCAGCGAACCCTTCAGCTGTTCACACTCTCCAAGTGTAGGCAGCGAACCCTTCGACTATTCACACTCTCCAAGTGTCGGCAGCGAACCAGATCTCCTTGATAGATCTTTTCACAAGAAATCTAGAAGGAAGAAGGAAAAGAGTGAAGTAATCCCAATTCACAAGTAGATATTCTTACCTTTGAACTCCAAGTGAAGCCTTCACGCTCCAGTGGTAAGAATCCTCCTTTGAATGCACTCTTACACTCTCTCCTTTGCTATTCTCTCAAGAGGCATAAAGATCAAATGACAAAAAGATTGGGTGGCAATCTAATTTGGACTATTTATACAAAAGATAAGAAAAACTGCCCAAAAACTGCAAATATTCAATTCTGTACACAGTGGATTGTCCCGTACGATCGTGGATTGTCCCGTACGATCGTGGATCGTTCTGGACGATTTTACTTAAACGCTTTGAAACGACCCTATTTGTATATGTGTACGAAATGTCTTCGTACACGCTGATCGTCCCGTACGAACTAAGTTCGTCCGGTATGAACGGTTATTACTAGGTCGGTTCTAGAAATTACTGAAAACCGTTCTAAGTCGGTTAATCGTCTGGACGAAAATTGGTTCATCTGGACGAAATTTTTACAGAGACCAGATCGTCCTGGACGATAATTAATTTCGTCTGGACTAAAATTTTACAGAGAGCAACTCATTTTCTGACGATAATTAATTTTGTCTGGACGAAAATTTTACAGAGACCAGATCGTCCAGGACGATAATTAATTTCGTCTGGACAAAAATTTTACAGAGAGCAACTCATTTTCTGACGATAATTAATTTCGTCTTGATGAAAATTTTACAGAGACCAAATCGTCCTTGACGATATTTAATTTCGTCCTGGACGAATAGGACTTAGAAAAATTTTTCAAGCCAGTTCCTATTCGTTCCATGTGCTCAATAGGAGATAACTGTCTGATCATCCCGTACAATCTGATATCATCCCGTACGATCAATATAAATTTTATATGATCTCCTTATGTGTGTGTGTATGTTTTTATTCACTCAATTACAATCACTCCCTTTCAAATTTAATTCAAAGAAAAGTACAAGCTTCAAATTCACAAAGTATTTCATGTTGAATTTGATTTGAAGTCTTCGTAGTTTGGAGTTCGATTTTCCTGAAATGTTAGTACACACAAGAGCTAATACAAATCTTCTAAAATTGTTAGGAGATAACTTCACATTTGAACAATAATGTTTGGAATCATCAAAACTATACAAGTTGTAAAAATGTAAAGCATGCAAATAGCAACTATCTTAACAATCTCCCCCTTTTTGATGATGGCAAAATAATTATTATTTGTATGATTTCAATTTAAACAAATCTCCTAAACTCCCCCTGAGTTGATGAATACATGAAAATAAGGAGGCATTTTGAACCAAAGAACACAATTTTTGTTTTTCAAAAAAAAATTTTAGACAATAACACAAGCCAAATGACACAAAATCACAAGCTAAATGACACACACAAAATCAGAATACAAAAACAAAAAAAAAATCAGAATACAAAAACAAAACATACAAACATAAAACATACAAACTTAAATTTCTCCCCCTTTTTGACAACAACAAAAAGTGAAGAAGAAATAGACGAGAAATGTAAGTAATTATATGAAATTCATTTGAAAATTTAATCTAAATGATGATTGGCATAAGGTATGCAATCTAAAACTAATAATATTAGGTAAATTATAGAAATTCATAGAATTTAAGAAGTGTTATAACATTGTAAGTAAGAGAATTTATCAAAAATATGATTCAATTTAGACATTTGAATATAGAAAATCATTACAAGAGAGATGAATAAAAATTTTATATTTCAAAGTTCAATAGAATATAAATGAACAAAAGATAAATTTGAATTAAGAGATTGAAAGAATCTGAAATGAAAAGAATTATCACATGTGGCGCTTTGCGTATCTTTTTCAAATTTTTGGCACATTTTTGTGCATCTTTTTACATTGGGCTTATTTTGTGCCTCTTTTTCACATTTGCGAACCTTTGCGCATTCCTTTTGATTTTTGTACTCTTTATACAATTTTCAAGAGTAATTGAAATCAATTCTTTCCAAGATCAATAATCTAAAATTTCAAATATTTCTAAGTGCATAAATATCACTTGAGCAAAGAAATATAAAATAAGAAAACATCTAAATTGCAATAATAATATTAACTTTTATGTAGTCTAAATGAATAGACATGAGATTAAAAATTCTAATTATGACAAGTTATAAACAAATTTTAAATTTAGAAATACTAGATTTTCTAATGTAATTAATCTCAAATCACAATCTAATTTAAGCACAATTAGAATTAAAAAGACTAATGAAATTCATAATAACTAAACACATTTCAAAAACAATCCAAAATTAAATCAACTACAACATATATTGATATTTATGAAAAGGATTACAAGATCATTTCACAATATCAAAATAACAAAAAATACACTGAACTTTTAATAAAAATAAACTAAAACAAACACTAAAATAAACACTAACACAACAAACATTAAAACAAACACAAGTAGAACAAACATAAAGAAAATCATCTCTCATTCTCTATTCTTCTTCTGGAGGAGGAGGAATGCCACCAAATAGGTTGAAGTAGGAGGCCATCAACATAACATTGGTATTGATTTCATGAACTTCATTTCTGATACTACCAATGTCCTATTGCTGCTGCAGAAGTTGAGCATCAATTTGATTAAATCTTTGATCAACATGAGTCTCAAGTCTATCAAATTTCTCAATCAAATTCTGATAATCTGATTGAGGTGCAGAAGTTTGCTCTCCTTCTTCTTCTTCTTCAGAAGCACTGGCATGTGCTTTTCCTTTTTCCTCCTTGAAAATTGCTCTGAAGGAAGCATCATTGTAGTAGACCGGCTCTTCGTATTCATCATCAGGATGCACTAAGTAGTATTTCTTTTTCAAAATGTATGTAACTAAGTGTCCTAATGAGATGTTTCCTTTTCTCTTCTGTTATGCATGCCCAATTTCTGAAAGCCCATAAAGATGGTCTAGGATAAGTTGGGCTTCATCGATAGGCTTACGATCCATAATCGAAAAAGTCATAACAGAAAGGAGTGGGGTAATATTGATCCTATCACCAGCTTTAGGAATAATTGAAGATCGAAGAATGTGCTGGATGACTCGAGCATTTCTGGTCATTCCTGAAACTCTAGCAACATGATATGTTAGGCCATTTTCCCTAATCACCCTATTGACTTCATACCATTTGAAAGTGTCTTCATTCATAAGGGTGTGGGCTCTTAATCTTTCAGTTCTTAAGTTTAGAAAGGCACCTATGTCGTGCTTGGTGATTCAACTTTTTGTTTGAAAACAAAAGAACTTATAGTGGAGTGGTCGGAATTAAAACTCATGTTGGCTAGGAAATAGAGAAATGTTTGTTTGTTGTAAAGGTGGACGAGAGAAAGAATGAATCCAAACTGGGTGAAAGTAATCAAGTACATTACCTTAAAATTTATCTCGCTTTAAATCAGAATGCGAGAAGGTGTAATTTTGGCAGATGCAAAACGAGGAAAGGATTCCTCATTTGCCTTTGAAAGGAAGTTTTCAGAAGAATTCCTGTGGGATTTCTTTGCCAACACCTTTTGTCTCTTGCTTGAGGAGGCCATTGTCGATTTGAAGTTGAAAGGGAATGAAAGTGAAGTTTGTAGTTGTGATTGTTGAGTTGGAAAGCCTTCTTATTTAAAGAAAACGATACGTTCGTCCTGGACGAAAATAGTTCATCCTGGACAAAAATTATCGTTCGTCTGGACGAAAAAAATTTGTACAGACGATCAAATTCGTCCATAATGTAACGGCTTTTCGTAATCAACACAACTTATGATACGTCCTTTCGTACAGACTTTTTGACTTGACCGATCGTACAGACGAAAAAATTTTGTACATACGATCAAAAGTTAATTCGTTTTAATGTCAGTTGAAAACCGTCCCCTACTATGAATCGACGTCTGATTGTCTAGACGAACAAAAAGTTCGTACGGACGAACTTCACAATTAAAACTGCCTTATCCACTCAACTGCTGCATTCAATCGTCCCGACGTTTGAGAAAAAAAAAATATTTCGTCCTGGACGATCATCTGATCTTACAGACGAACTACATTAAAAACTGCTCTCAAGACGTTTAAAATCACGTAAACTGAATTTTACACACATCGTCCCGTACGAAAAATTTCGTCCCGGACAATTTCCACATTTTTGGACTTTTTGAATTTTTATCAAAGAAAATCAAACAAAACACAAATCACAATACACTATGACAAATGCATAGACTCTAAAAACAAAAACACTCAAAACACATCACAAAAACAAAAAAATCATAAAAACACCAACTACAAAAACAGAAATATCAATGTTGCAAAAACATTTTTATTTAAGCATTCAAATCAATTACACCAAGCCTTGTTCTTAATGTACTGAAAGTATCAAAGGCTAAAGGTTTTGTAAAAATGTCTGCAAGTTGATTTTTAGTTGAAACATGAGTAAGTTCAATTTCTCCCTTGTATACATGATCCCTTATGAAATGATGCCTTATGTCAAAGTGTTTGGTTCTAGAATGTTGAATAGGATTTTTGGAAATGCAAATAACACTAGTATTGTCACATTAAATTGGAATAGTGCCTATAGTTAATCCTAAATCAATCAACTGTTGTTTTAACCAAAGTACTTGTGCCACACAACTTCCTAATGCAATGTATTCTTCTTCTGCAGTAGATAGGGCCACTGAATTTTGTTTTCTACTAGACCATGAAACTAATGAATTTCCAATGAATTGACATGTTCCAGAAGTGCTTTTCCTATCCACTCTACAGCCTGCAAAGTCAGAATCTAAATAACCAATAATTTCAAATGAAGAGCTAAACTTAGGATACCAAATTCCTAAGTTCTGAGTTCCTAGTAAATATCTTAATATCCTTTTCACTGCTGTCAAATGTGATTCTTTTGGATCTGATTGAAATCTAGCACATAAGCAAACACTGAACATAATATCTGGTCGGCTAGCAGTCAAGTAAAGTAAAGATCCAATAATCCCTCTAAATTTCTTTTGATCAACAGATTTTCCCTTAAGGTCCTTATCCAACTGAACTGAGGAACTCATTGGTGTATTAAAAGGTTTAGCATTATCCATTTCATATTTTTTGAGGATGTCCTTAATATATTTAGTTTGACTAAGAAATGTACCTTCCTCAAGTTGCTTAATGCTAAAGCCTAGAAAGTAATTTAAATCTCCCATTAGACTCATTTCAAATTCACTACTCATTATTTTAGAAAAATCATCACAAAGATTTTTATTTGAAGATCAAAAAATGATATCATCCACATAAATTTGAACAATGAGTATATCCTTTTTAAATTTCTTTAAAAGAGAGTTGTATCCACACTTCCTTTTTCAAAAGATCTTTCAAGTAGGAAGGTGCTCAACCTCTCATACCAAGCCCTAGGTGCATGTTTCAATCCATATAATGTCTTTTTTAACTTGAAAACATGATTTGGGTATTTTGAATTTTCAAAGCCTGGAGGTTGTTCTACAAAAAACATCTTCTTCAATTACCCCATTTAAAAAGGCACTTTTGACATCCATTTGAAACAATTTAAAACCTTTAAAACAAGCAAAGGCAAGTAAAACCCTAATTGCTTCAAGTCTAGCTACAGGGGCAAATGTCTCCTCAAAATCAATTCCTTCAATTTGATTATATCCCTTAGCAACTAATCTAGCCTTATTTCTAATGACTACTCCTGAGTCATTCATTTTATTTTTGAACATCTACTTGGTTCCAATAACACTTTGATCTTTTGGCCTTGTAGTTAATTCCCAAACTTTATTTCTTACAAATTGATTCAACTCTTCTTGCATGGCCAATATCCAAAATTCATCAGAAAGTGCTTGATTAATATTAGTGGGTTCTATTGTTGAAATAAAGGCTGAATGATTGACTTTTTTGTTTAATCCACGCCTAGTTCTAACACCCTCACTAGGTTCACCTATAATCAATTCTCTTGGGTGATTTTTAAAAAATCTCAAATCTCTAGGCAAAGGGTTGTCTCTTTCCAAATTCTCTTCCACATTTTCTTCCAAATTTAATCTATCAATCTTTTGGGAGTTTTCTTCAATCTCATCTTCAACAACATTTGGCTCTTCCAAATTTCCAGATTCATCAAATACAACATGTGTGGTTTCTTCAATGACCAAAGTTCTTTTGTTGAATACCCTATAAGATTTTCCAACACTTGAATATCCAACAAAAATTCCTTCATCTGATTTTGGATCAAATTTTCCTAAGGCAGATTTTCCATTATTATTAATGAACACCTTGTAACCAAAAACATGCAAATGAGACAAGTTAGGTGTTCTACCTTTTAGCAACTCATAGGGTGTTTTATTTAAATTTGATCTTACATTCACCCTATTCAGAATATAACATGCAGTGCTAATCGCCTCAGCCCAAAAATATCTAGGAAGTGAGTATTCTTCCAACTTTCCTCGGGCTTCTATTAATGTTCTATTTTTCCTTTCAACTACCCCATTTTGTTGAGGGGTTTTAGGTGCAGAAAAATTGTGATCAATCCCTTTTTCTTTATAAAAATTTTCAAATCGTTCATTTTCAAATTCTCCTCCATGATCACTTTGTAAAGAAATTATTTCACATCTTAGTTTTCTTTGAATCCAAGTTGAAAAATTTCTGAATTCCTCAAATGATTCACTTTTATGAAAAAGAACTCTAACCCAAGTGAATCTTGAGAAATCATCCACTATAACAAATCCGTATACCTTCCATCCTAGACTTATAGTTCCTACTGGTCCAAAAAGATCGATGTGAAGAATTTCCAAAGGATTACTGGTCCTAAGATCCTTGTTGGACTTAAAAGATGACTTCACTTGTTTTCCTAATTGACATGCATCACAAAGGTGGTTCTTAGTAAAGTCTAATTTTGGTATACCTCTTACTAAGTTCTTTTGGGTATTTCTTCAAAGGTTTTTCATACTAGAATGACAAAGTCTCCTATGCCAAAGCCATGATTCATCAAAAACAGTTTTCAAACAAAAAGCAGTAGGAGTTTGAATAGAATTCAAATCTAGCATGTAAACATTGTTTACCCTTTTTCCATTTAAAACTTCTTTTCCATTTAGGCTTAAAATGCAGCTAGTAGGTAAAAATTTTATATTATATCCCTTGTCACATAGCTGACTTATACTTAACAAATTATGCTTTAAGCCTTCAACTAATAACACGTTGTCTATAAAAAAGTTTTTGAAATTTCCAATCATACCAGATCCAATCACTTTCTTTGTGGTATTATCTCCAAGTGTAACCTTGCCTCCACTCCTGGCTTCCAGTGTTATGAATTGAGCAGTATCTCCAGTCATATGATTTGAACATCCGCTGTCCAGGTACCATATGCTCCCACGAGGTCTTGTGTGAGAGCACTCCTGCAAAACTCTCAAATGTTAGACTTGGGAACCCAAACAAGTTTGGGTTCACCTTTTAGCAATTTATAATCAGATGCATGTATGATATGTCTAGGTTTATGCATCTTAGGTCTCCACACCAAATTAGATTTCATCTTCAAAGTACAGGTGTGAGCTATATGTCCCAAAAATCCACAATTATTACATTTAACATTAGGAAAAATATTCCTAAGTTTTCTTCCATTTGATTGTCTCCTAAGGGATTTCATAAATTTAGGATAATATTTAGGATTTGTAAAATCTTCAAGTTTAGGGGGACTCCTATTATCCTTGAAGCTCTTATAGTCAATTTATAAAATAAATTCATATCTTCCAAAATTTGATTTGTATAATTGATTCGATATGTTTTGCTCTCAGATTCATCCTTAAAATTTTTAAAATCTTTTTCAAGTTCAGCATAGGATGATTTTAAATTCTCAAAATTTTTATTCAAGTCATCATATTCATCAAGTAGTTTCATGTGGTTGTCATCTATTAAAGCATGATCTTTCCTAAGGATTTTTTGTTTCTTCTTAAGCTCTTCCAATTCTAAACTTAAACTAGCATGCATCTTTTTCATTTTCCTATATACATCATGCATGTGTTCAGAAACTTCAAACAATTCATCATAGGTTAAGTCACATACCTCTTCTTGATCTGATTGTTCAACATTATCTGCCATCAAGTAAAGGTTGGTGAGTTCTTCTTCTTTTTCAGTCTCAGATGAGTCTGAAGCTGAGTCCGCCTAGAAAGCTCTTTGAAACTTCTTCTTGCCCTTCTTTACAATTGGTTTCTCCTCTACCTTCTCCTTGCTAGGAGTGGCTTTGAGTTTTGGGCATTCAGTCTTGATATGACTTGGTTTCCTGCATTCATAACAAATTACTTCATTAGAAACTTTGCCATTTCTGTTAAACCTACCTCTATTCCATTGCTAGCGTCTCTTCTGCTTCCTCTTTAAAAAGCTTCTGAATTGTCTAGTCATCAATGCAATATCGTCTTCATCCTCAGGTTGTGAGTGTTCACTCTCTGACTCTTCCACCTTTAGTGCAATATTCTTCTCCTTTTGTGGTTCACCTGCATCAATCTTTTTTTGACTTACTTCTTGCTCATAAGCAATGAGTGAACCAAGAAGATTGTCAATAGAATAAATGTTTAGATCTTTAGACTCTGTAATTGCAGTAATTTTAGCATCATAAGCAGTAGGTAAACAACAAAGAATCTTATTAACCATTTCAGCATTAGTTAATTCCCTACCATGTGCATGCAAAGAAGTGACTATTTGTGTGAATCTTGTGTACATGTCAGAAATAGATTCATTAGGTTTCATGCGAAATAATTCATATTCATGTAACAAGATATTGAGTCTTGATTGCTTAACCTCATTAGTCCCTTCATAAGTTATACAAAGTCTATCCCATATGTCCTTTCCGCTTTTGCAAGTGGAAACCCGCATATAGTCTTCAGATTTAAAAGCACAAAAGAAACTATTTAGACATTTGGCATTTAATTATGCTAAGTCACGTTCTTCTATAGTCCAATATGCAAAAGGTGTTTCTACCCTAACTCTATCAACTAATCTAGTTGGTTTTGTGTAACCTTCATGGACTAGTATGCACATGCGATAATCAAGTGACTGTAAGAAAGTAGACATGCGTGTTTTCTAAAAATCAAAAGGTATATTGTCAAACAGTGGAGGTCTAGTGATAGAGTAACCTTCATGTGTGTTTCAGTTTTCGAATATAGCCATCTATGTTAATCAAAAAGTAGTTCAACTTATGATTTTGAAACAAAGCTCTGATACCACTTGTTGAGTCTAGTAAATAGGTTGTTAAACCTAAATTAATGTCCAAAGGCTACCAAGAGGGGGGGTGAATTGGTAGTTTAAAAATTTTAAACCCTCTTTAAAATTTATGTTGAACCAAAATGAAAATTTTCTTTTAATTTTTAGTAGAAAATGTTTTTCAACCACAGAGTTTTTAAAATCAAAAATAAAATGCGGAAAAGTAAAAAACAGTAAAGTAAATGACACCAGATTTATAGTGGTTCGGTCTAAACCAGACCTACATCCACTCCCCAGAGGCACCCTCTGAGTATTGCACTAATACCAATAGTGACTCTCCTTTTGCACCCACAGCAAGGAGGCGAAGGCTTTACAAACACTCTTTTCACCACTACCCGGTGCGGCAGAGAACTGTCGTCCTTTTACACAATCCCCAATATTGGCAGAGAACCTTCCGTCCTTTCACACTCTCCTAGTGTGGGCAGAGAACCCTTTCGTCCTTTCACACTCTCTTAGTATGGGCAGAGAACCCTTCGGCTGTTCACACTCTCCAAGTGTAGGCAGCGAACCCTTCGGTTGTTCACACTCTCCAAGTGTAGGCAGCGAACCATTCGACTGTTCACCCTCTCCAAGTGTCGGCAGGGAACCGGATCTCCTTGATAGATCTTCTCACAAGAAATCTAGAAGGAAGAAGGAAAAGAGTGAAGTAATCCCAATTCACAATTAGATATTCTTACCTTTGAACTCCAAGTGAAGCCTTCACGCTCCAGTGGTAGGAATCCTCCTTTGAATGCACTCTTACACTCTCTCCTTAGCTGTTCTCTCAAGAAGCACAAAGATCAAATGACAAAAAGATTGGGTGGCAGTCTAATTTGGACTATTTATACAAAAGACAAGAAAAACTGCCCAAAAACTGCAAATATTCAATTCTGTACGCAGTGGATCATCCAATACGATCGTGGATCGTTCTGGACGATTTTACTTAAACGCTTTGAAACGACCCTATTTGTATATGTGTACGAAATGTCTTCGTACACGCTGATCGTCCCGTATGAACGGTTATTACTAGGTCGGTTCTAGAAACTGTTGAAAACCGTTCTAAGTCGGTTAATCGTCTGGACGAAAATTGGTTCATCTGGACAAAATTTTTACAGAGACCTGATCGTCCTGGACGATAATTAATTTCGTCTGGACAAAAATTTTACAGAGAGCAACTCATTTTCTGACGATAATTAATTTTGTCTGGACAAAAATTTTACAGAGTCCAGATCGTCCTGGATGATAATTAATTTCGTCTGGATGAAAATTTTACAGAAAGCAACTCGTTTTCTGACGATAATTAATTTCGTCTGGATGAAAATTTTACAGAGACCAAATTGTCCTGGATGATATTTAATTTTGTCCTGGACAAATAGGACTTAGAAAAATTTTTCAAGCCAGTTCCTATTCGTTCCATGTGCTCAATAGGAGATAACTGTCTGATCGTCCCGTACGATCTGATATCGTCCCGTACGATCAATATAAATTTTATATGACTCCTTATGTGTGTGTATGTTTTTATTCACTCAATTACAATCACTCCCTTTCAAATTTAATTCAAAGAAAAGTACAAGCTTCAAATTCACAAAGTATTTCATGTTGAATGTGATTTGAAGTCTTCGTAGTCTGGAGTTCGATTTTCCTGAAATGTTAGTACACACAAAAGCAAATACAAATCTTCTAAAATTGTTAGGAGATAACTACACATTTGAACAATAATGTTTGGAATCATCAAAACTATATAAGTTGCAAAAATGTAAAGCATGCAAATAGCAACTATCTTAACAATCCAAAGTTCTTATATAACTTTCAAGTTAATTAAAATCTTTTCGTTGCACTTATCATAAGACTTTGATTTTCATTTTGTGGCTTGTTCTTCTCTATGTTAGAAAGAGAACCCCTCTTCTCTAATATCTAGAAGATATAATCACAACTAAGAACTTTTTTAAAGGGTTTGTTAAAGAGTTTTTAGCTTACAAAAATTAAAGAGGGAAGAGGCCAATGACGCCAAATTGAAAAGAAAACTATATACACAAAAGTGTATCAAAAATCAAAAGATGCTCAAAGAGCCAATCAAAGTGACAAGAGGCATAAAATGAGCCCACTAAATGCAAGCTATTCTCTCTTTTCAAAACTTTTAAAACTTAGAAGGACTCATGGGTTATTTGATGTTTTCGAAGGCTTGATTTCAAATTCCATGATAGAGACAAATTACTTTGGTATACTATTTTATAAGATAGTTTATTTGTAACCAGGTTTTTAACGGATCTTTTTTTTACCCAAATTATTCTGAGTTAGACCTCTTATTTTCAAAAGATAATTTTTATCCTAAAAGAAGTCCGAGCTAGGGTAAAAAGGATCGGATATTCTACCTTTTTCAGATTGTGACATTGTTAACTCATTAATCTTTCAAATCTTTAAAATTTAATTATTTAGGCAATTTATCATATGCTTGCTTTGCTAAAAACAAAAAAAAAATTAAAAATTAGAAAAATAAAAAAAAAAACAAAAACATCTTTTTCTTTCCTTATTTTTATCTACTTTTGTTGTTTTTAGTTTGTATTTTTATTTGTTTGGGCTTTCTCTGATCATCTCCATCTAAACCTTGATTTTCAACTTTTTGTCACATCGTTCTGGACGATACATATATCGTCCTAGACGATATAACAATTTCTCTTCAAAATTCCATCTGCTTAACCTTTTTCTGAGCTTTCTGTAACTCATTGTCCCGGACGATCCCATATCATCCAGGACGATATGATCAAACTCTATTACAATCATTTTTTACCGTCTTGGCTGATACATATTTTGTCCTGGCTGATGCATATATGGTAATGGTATTGGCCGATACACTAGATCGTCTTGGATGATCCACGTGTCAGCACATTTAGAATCCTTGAAATTGGCCCCAGATGATCCATTATTGGACAGTCGTCCTGGCCGATCCACTGTTCATCCTGGATGATACACGTGGCACAGATTTAAAATGTTTTAACTTCGGCCGGTACGATCAATTATTATGCATTATCCTGGACGATACACCTAATCGGCCCGGACGATCTGCTTTTCAACGGTCGTCCGGCTTGACTCCTCTGGACGATCGCCTGTGTCTAATCAACCTGGCCGATATCTGATCAGCACGGCCGTTCAGACCACCTTTTTGACCAATCAGCCTGTATGTAATAATTGAACCAAATCATCCTGGCCGATTCTACGATCGGCCTGGACAATATGGCCGTTTCTTTAAATTCAGGCCATTCCAGCCATTATTTTCACCTCAACCTTCTTCTTCTCTTGTGTTTTCTTTCTGGTTTCTTGCTATGGCTGGTGGGAAGCGAGTTTGACAAACTTCTAGGAGTTCTTCGAGGGCTAGGATTGACCCTCATTTCAGGGAGGCAGAAGATGAAGCTGCTTACCATCGATATAAAGAATGTGGGATAACTGTCTCCAAAGTCATCAATCCTGTCCACCTTTCGTATCCAATAATGGATCTCTTTGCTCACACTTCTCTCTATTTCATTCTTTCTCTCACTTTCCCCTTTCATACTGAACTTCTTCGTGAATTCTTTGCAAATTTTCACATAAATCCTACTTTCACAGCCCTGACCTCCTATGTGAATCGACGCCCAGTCAAGATCACATATCAGGACTGTGCTGAACTATTACAGCTATACACCACCGGGGATAAGCTGCATATAATTATCTCAGATCCTGATTTTAATCGACGCCAGTCGAATCATTTCCTTCGCCAGACTAATACACCTTTTCATGTTGGAGAGACTAGCTCTTTAGTCAAAGATGTTAGGACAATTCAACATGTCCTTCGAACCTCCATTATTTCAAAAGCTAGGGACCGAATCCACATCACTATCCTGCTCCTCCCAACCTCCCAACTCTCTTCTACTCAAACAGTTCCTTCAATACCCTTCACAGTACTCGTCTCCACCCAGGGGATGAGGAACCTCGGGGGGCTGAGGAGGAGGAGGCTCCCGCTCCCGCTCCCATTCCTGATCCTGCTCCTCTTCGCCAGCACTCATAGTTTGACCAGTTAGTGGAGAGATTTGATCATTGGGAGATCCATTTCAATGCTTATGTTGCTGCACAGGAGCAGCAACATTCTGAGGACATTGCCCGCTACGAGCAGCACCGCACAGAGGACTTAGCCCATTTCGATAACTACATTACTCACCAGCAGTAGCAGCACGACCAGGACATAGCCTGGTTCAATGCTCAGTTTACTACGCTAGCTAACTACTTTCAGTAGGCTCCACCACCTCCACCTCCATCTGATGATCAGGATCCCTTGTTTTTTTAATTTTAGTTTCTGTTTTCTGTGGATTGCTTCCTTTTTCTGTAGTGTGTTTTTTTTCAGTGCTTTAGTTTTTTTTAGTTTCCTCCTCCTTTTTGAGATGTCAAAAGGGGGAGTAGTGTGTTTGTACTTTCTCTTGAGTAGTGTATTTGTACTTGCTCTTATTTAGCATATTTGTACTTGTTTTTGTAAAACCTTGCTTAGTTTTTGCATTACTGTTTTAGAATTAATTTGTGATATGTTTCTCATCCTGGACGATCAAGTTCAAAATAGAAGTTCTAATCAGGATTTCTTGTTAAGGAAACTGTAATTAACTGATCGGCCTGGACGATACTTATATCAGTCAGGATGATAGGCTCAAAACAGAAAGAAATTGCCGCCATAAACAATTAAGGTATTCTGTATTTTTGGTAATCGACCAGAACGATCTAGGATCGGCCTAGACGATATTCACAATTATGCCTTAATTGATCAGACAATCAAGGAAGAAATTAAGGATGATTGATATGATCAAATCATCCTGGAAGATCGCAGGATCGGCCAGGATGATCTAGTCAAAAAAATCTTAGTTACTCCTGGACGATCTGGATCGGACAGCTTGAATTCAGAGCGATTCTCAGGATGATTCTCCTCTGATTTGAACTGATTAGCCGGGACGATCGTAAGGTCATCCTGGACGATCAAACCAATTTTTCAATCATCCAGTTTTCATTCAGAGCGATGCTCTGGTCGATCTTCTGAGATTTGTACTGATCGGCCAGAACAATGTCCATATCGTCCTGGATGATATAGTCGGTAACTTGCAATTAATGAGCTCCTTTGAAGCTCTTCTATTTAAGAGCTTTATTTCAACGTTTTTTGAACATCCTTGGCTGTTGTCTTGACCTGAGAAAACCTAAAGGAGGGAGAGAGAGAGAGAGGATCTTGTGAGGGGGAGCTTGTGAGGGGATTCACAGGGGTTGCTCCAAGCATTGTTCCACTTCTTCTTCCCTAGAGTTTCTTGTCCTTAAAAGGGTTGAGAGAGGTAAGTTTCAGCAAGTGATCGAGGTTCTCTGCCTGCTTCAGGAGGAAGTAAAAGGAGGAAGGTTCTCTGCCTTGCCGGGTGTGGCAAAAAGAGGTGTTTGTAAAGGCTTCTCTGCCTAGATGTGGGGGCTAAAGGAGAGTCACATTTGTAGTGCAATACTCAGATGGCACCTCCGGGGAGTGGATGTAGGTCGATGTTACCGAACCATTATAAACCCTTGTGTTCTTATTTTTTACTGCTTCCGCATTTTATTTTCTTTCGCACTTATTTTTGTGGTGATTTGGTTTGTATTCGTGCTTTGCTTAAAGAAAATTTTTAAACACCAATTCACCCCCACTCTTGGTTAGCCTTGGGCTTGTTCTATAGGGCTTAACATCCCTAACGAACTTTCAGTTGCTACTATTGTGTAGCAATGTAGGTGTTGAACCAAGCCTCTGATAGGTCGAGCCACTCCACCAGCTTATCCAGCTGATCCAGTTTTGAGTGTTGGTAGAGCGGAATAGGTGCAAGAGATGCCTCCTCCTCAGCTCCCTCAGCTTCCTCTGCTCTGGGTGGAGGCGCGTACTATGAAGAACATGGAAAAAGATGTTGGTGTAGAAGGCATGATGAAAGTTTGGTGGGGTAGGATATTGAAGGTTCTATTTGGATTCTAGGACATATGCTATGATGTGTCCGAGGGCAAGGTTAGGCTTCCTTCTATGTCCTAGATCCTTAATGCTAGTGAGGTGCCCAATGTAGCATAAAATAAGATTAGTAGCATTGAATTCATGATGGGCCATGATGTAGAAAGTGGTGATCGAAAGGAGTGGAGTGATGTAGACATGATCACCAGCTTTTGGAATAACAGAGGTATGAAGGACATTTTAGATTATCCTAGCATCTTTGAGTAAGCTGCTAGACTCCCCAACATGATAAAAAATAGGAGTGTCTCTAAGAAAGTGATTGGCCGAAGCCTAGTCAAAATCAAGATCTTGAGACAAAATGTGAAGCTTCTCCAGTAGTGGATAATTATAGGAGCTCATGACAATCTTAATATGTGATCTCAACAGGATGCTTATTGACATAAGATTGAAGTGTAGTGTAGCAAGAATTAATTTGGAGGCTAGCGAAAAATTCAAAAAGCTATTTGGAATTGAATGAGATGGCAAGGGTAAGGATAAAAGTGAGTGAAGCGTGTGTAAGGAATTAAAGAATAGGGTACAAAAGTGTATGAGAATTGACATCCCAGGATAAGGTGATCTCGGCTGTCTTGTAATGCAGATAGGCGGCTTGGTCGGCCATCTTAGTGAATTGAGGGTCAAGGTTGGCCCTCAAGGAGCTTCTAGCAGGCATAGAGGATCGCTTACCACCTGCCATGAACACAAAAAATAGAGAAAGAGTGAGAGCAAAGGTGGATGGAGGAGTTTGGGTGAGAAAAAATATTTAAAAGCCTTTGTTTATAAAGAAACGAACCAATCGTCCAGGATGATCAGGTGAAATTATTGCATCCAAGATGATTAGTCAAATAGGTGGTAATATCGTCTAGGACGATCAGACATCATCTAAGATGATAAGACACAGGAGATCATCCTGAGGAGTCATTCCGAATGACTGTTGAAAAAGCATATCGTCTAGAAAGATTATGTAGATCATCTAGGATGATTAACAATAATGGATGGTACCGGCCAAATTTAACATGTGTAAAAACTTTTGCCACGTCGATCGTCCAGGCTAAATAGGTGGATCATCCTGGACAATCACCAATAATTAAGTAGAATTTTATAAGATCATGTAGGACGAGGAGGATCGTCTAGGAAGATCACAAATAATTGATGCAGAAGATAACAAAATGTCCAGGAAGATAATGGATCGTCCAGGATCATCATAAATAAAGAAGTCATATTAACCATTAGATGGAATTTAAGAGTGGATTTAATATATCGTCAAGGACGATGTGACCAAAAATTAGAATTCTAGAGATGGATGGAGATGATCAGAGAAGGCCCAAAAACAACAGTAAAAGATTAAAAAAAATAATGAAAAAGACTGAAAATGACAAAAGGAATGAAAAAAAAGCATTTTTTATAAATGCACGAATATGATAAATTCTCCATATAATTGAATTAAAATTTTGTAAGAATCAAAGAGTTGACATCGTTGAAATTTAACAAAATGATGGAAGAACTGATCATGTTAGCCCTAATTCGGACTTCTCATAGGACAAATTATCTTTTGAAAATAAGGATCTAACTCAAAAAAATCAATTGGAAAAGAAAGAGAGATCTGTTCAAAACTTGGTTCCAGAAAAATATCTTATAGAATAATATATCAAAGTAATTAGTCACAATCATGAATTTCGAACACAAGCTTTTAAAAATATCAAGTGACACATGATTTCTTCCAAGATTTAAATGTTTGAAAGAGAAGGAAGCATGCTTTTTGTGGTCTCATTTTATACGTCTTATCAATTGATTGGCACACTTTGCACATCTTTTGATTTTTGATACACTTTGTATATCTTTTAATTTTTTGGCGGTCATTGCACTTCTTTTTAGTTTTTCTTCTTTTTGGGCTCATTTTATACCGTTGTCACTATTTTTTTTTTCTATTTTGTAAGCTAGATCCATTCCAAAACTTTTAAATACTCTCAGTTGCAAGAATATCTTCCAGATATTAGAGAAGAAAAAACTCACTCTCTAATATAAGGAAGAGTAAATTACAAAGAAGAACAAAATTCATATAATAAATTCAAAGCCATGATCATGATATCTTGAAAGTAATTTAATGGCTTTGAATATTATTTATATAAGATAGATTACTATAGCAAGATAGAAAAAATCTCAATCACAAAGTCCACTTATTAATTCGAGATAGATTTTTGTTTAGAAAAAGAAAATTACACCATTAAAAGAAATTAGAGAAAGGGAAATAATCAACAGTGTTTCTCCCTTTAATTGATTTAGAGATGATAAACATTGACTATAAATTTTTAAAAATAGAAATAAGGCACAAAATAAAATTTTAGTAGTGATCAAAAAAAGAAAAAAAAAAGAAAATTAAAACTACAAAAATGAAAATATGAAAAGAACGATAAAAGTAGACAAATAAAACTACAGTCAGTAAGAATAAAAGAAAACAACATTTCAAAAAATAAAATTCAGAGTTTAGTAAACATCAAGTTCAAGCATTTATGTCAATCACACCCAATCTGGTCCTTAAGGTATTGAATGTGTCGAAGGCCAGTGGTTTAGTAAAGATGTCAGCCATTGATTCTTAGTTGCCACAAGGTGTAACTCAATATCTCCTTTGGTTAGATGGTCTCTAATAAAGTGATGCCTTATGTCAATTTGTTTGGTCATTGATTGTTGGATAGGATTCTTAGAGATGCAAATGGCACTAGTGTTATCACAAAGGATTGAAATTGTGCCTATAGGTAATCCTAAATTTAGAATTTATTGCTTCAACCATAGGAGTTGGACCGCATAACTTCCTAAAACAATATACTCAGCTACAGTAGTAGAAAGTGTAACAGAGTTTTATTTTCTACTGGACCAGGAGACTAAAGATTGTCCTATAAATTAGCAAGTCCTAGAAGTGCTCTTTATATCCACCCTACATCTTGTAAAATTTGAATTAGAATATCCAATAATCTTAAATCCCTTATTACAGGCAAAGGCTAGTAGCACTCTAATGGCTTCCAATCTACCTATAAGGGTAAAGGTCTCTCAAAGTTAACCCCTTCTATTTGGTTGTACCCATTAGCCACCATTCTCATCTTATTCCTAACCACCATACCAAAATCATTCATTTTATTCTTAAGGACCCATTTAGTTCCAATTACACTTTGTCCCTTTGGTTTTTTTACAAGATAACAAACATCATTTCTAATAAATTGATTTAATTCCTCTTGTATGCCTAAGATCCAAATCTCATCAGATAGGGCTTGATTGATGTTGATGGGTTCAATCATTGAGATAAAGGCAGAGTGGTTTACTTCCTTCCTAAGTCTATGCCTAGTTCTAACACCTTCAAAAGGGTCTCCTAAGATCAGTTCTTTAGGATGACTTGAAGAATATCTCCAATCTCTAAGCAAAGTGTGTGTAGGTTCTACCCTTTCCTTCAGATTTGTATTTTTTACTCCTTGAGTAATCTCACCTACTCACAAGTAGTGTTTTAATAAATCTTAAGAAAAGGTATCCATGGTACATTGTGGAAATAGAAGCACCATGAAGGGTTATTCAATAACTTTTCCACCTCTTTTTGATAATATTCTTTTTATTTTTGTAAAATCCACATTTCTACTTTCTTGTAATCTATAATTTTTTGCATGTGGTGCATAATTCAAGAGGGATAATTTGGACCTTTTAGATTCATTAATGGAGTTAAAATAGAGACATCGTTTACTTAATGGAGTAATGAGGATAGGGACTTAGCTCAGTTAAATGCAAAATGTCTAAACTGGTTTTTCTGTGCTTTAAACTCTAAGGATTACATGAGAGTTTCTACCTATACCATTATCATGGTCATTTGAGATAGTCCATGCATTATATATGAAGGTACTAATAAAGTCAAATAATCTAGGTTGAACATTTTATTGCATGATTATAAACTTTTTTTTTCATGAAACTTAATTAAACTATCTCGAACATGTATAATAGGTTTACTCCAATAGTGACCTTTTTGCATGCACTAGGTAAAAAACTTTAAAACTCTAGAAAACTTATCAAGATTTTGCATTGTCTACTTATTAAATACAATGCCAAATTCACTACAATATGTGAATCTAAAGTTTTAAACATCTATTCTAATGATAATCTACTTGGCTCACCCATTTCCTATGAGCAAAGTGTGAGTCAATTCATTTAGATACAAGTGACAAAAATGGAGAAAGTTGTGGCATTAAAATCCAATGAATCTGAAAGTGATAGCTCTGTAACTGATGAGAATGATGACATAGCCTTGATGACCTAGAAATTCAAGAGCTTTTTAAAGAGAAAGAAAAGATGGCATCAACACTTGAATAAAAGTTAAAATAGTTAAAATACAAAGGTTTTCTATGATGTTATATATTTTGAATGCAGGTAATTAGGTCACCTAGAGTCAGATTACCCTAACTTAAAAGCCCATCCAATCAAGGAGAAGGGTGTGAAGATGATAAAGACTAAAAACTGGGAAACAAATATTACAAAAGGCATTTTAGGTAGACTTAACTTCAAACTTATCAAAAACATTAGCAGAAGAGGAGGTAACAAATATATGCCTTATGAAAAATGATGCTCTTGATCATTCTGATCAAATGAGGTATATGAGCTTCACATGATAAATTATTTGAAGTTTTTGAGAAAATTCTTGATGCATATAAAAAGTTAAGGAAATTACATGTTAGATAAAATGTTAAATTTTCTAAGTTAAAAAAAGAGCATGACATTCTTAAGATTGAACATTCTATATTAGATAAAGAACATGCTTCCTCGATGATTTTGATGATTTAAATAAGAATCATATTGAGTTAACCAAACAGCATGAATGCATACAGAGTTAGATAAATCATATAAACAATTAGAAACACTTGTATTTGAACTTAACCATAGTGAGTATTCGTTAAAATGTGAAGTCAAAAGTTTTAAAAGTGTCAATGAGTTTCTAAAAGTAAAAATTCATGCACTTCAAAATAATTAACCATCACCTACACTGGCAGAATGGTCTAACCCTAAAACACAACATGCATCATCTCGTACATCTAGAAAGAGGCACAATACCCCACATAGATTGGGAAACCGATTCAATAGTATTAGGTGTTATTCTTGTGGCATGTTAGGTCACATAGCCCACACGTGCATAGTACACCATAGAACACATCTTATGTTGAGGACAAAACAAATTACATCATATCATAGCATGAATAAAATTTTATTTATTAAAGCATAAAGTGGAACCCAAACTCACTTAGGTTCCCAAATCTAACCCTTGATTAAAATTATAGGGGTGGCTTCACAAAAGGCCTTGTAAGAGTATGTTGATCCTAGACAGCGGATGCTCATGACATATGATTGGAGATATGAAGCAATTCATCATGTTGGAGGCTAGGGCAGGAGGCAAGGTACCACCACTAATAATATGGCAACTCAAAGTGTTTTATTAATAAAAATTTCTTGTTAGTATATGGATTTTAAAATAACCCGCTTAGTATTAGTTAAATATATGATAAGGTTTTGAAATTAAATTTCTATCTACTAAGTGCCTGATTAGCTTAAATCATAAAATCATTCTAGAAGGAAATAGGATTAATAATATTTATATTCTTGGCTTGAACTATGTTGACTATTCAAATTGTGTGTGTTTAAAATCTATTATTGATGAATGTCGGTTATGGCATAGGCGACTATGTCATGTAAGAATTAAAACCCTTTGGAAATTTACCCAAAAATACATAATTAGAGTCATTCCCAAATTCGACTTATCTAAAGACCACCTTTATGATGCCTGTCAATTAGGAAAATAAATCAAAAATTATTTTCATTCTATTAAGGATATTATCACCTCGAGACCTTTAGAAATTCTTTATATGGACTTGTTTAGACATGTTAATACAACTAGCCTTCGTGGGAAGACCTTTGGATATGGGATTGTATATAATTTTTTTAGATTCACCTAAATTAGATTCTTAGCATATAAAAGTGATTCATTTAAGGAATTTAGGAACTTCTCCACTTGGACAGAGAGGAAATTAAGATGTCAAATATGGATTATTCATAGTGATCATGGTAGAGAATTTGAAAATGATAAGTTTGAATCATTCTATAAGTAGCAAGGTATATAACATAATTATTCTTCTGCTAGAACCACTCAGCAGAACATGGTAGTTGAAAGAAAGAACAAAATGCTAATAGAAGCAGCTAGAAATATGCTAGAAGAATATTCACTTCCTAGGTATTTCTGGGTAGAAGTAGTTAACACTACTTGTTATGTTCTAAAAAGGGTAAATCTTCGGTCTAAACTTAATAATACACCCTATGAACTACTTAAGGGTAGAACATCCAATATATCGCACCTTTACGTCTTTGTATGTAAATATTTTGTTTTGATATATGAATATTCTACACTAGAAAAAATTGATCCTAAGTTTGATGAATAGTTTTACTAGGTTAATCTTATGTAGGTAAATCCTATAGAGTTTCAATAATAGGACGTTAATGGTAGAGGAGACCACCCATGTAGTTTTTCATGAATTTGATAAGCCTGGTGAGCTTAGGTTAGAAGAAGAAGAGGACCTAGAGAACACCTAAGGAATAAAATCCATTGACCTAGGAAATAGAGAATAACCTCAGGAGCCCTTGTATAGATATTAGAGGTATACATCTAGTCATCTTAGAGAACTCATTATAGGAGATTCCTCTGTAGGAGCTAGGACTAAGAATGGACTTACAAAGGAGATTAGTCATTCTGCTTTCATCTTTATGATAGAACCCACTAGTGTAGATTAAGCCCTATATGATGAATTATGGATCCTACTTATGCAAGAAAAATTGATCCAATTGGTTATAAATGATGATTGGGAATATATTAATAGACCTAAATACTAGAGTGTTATAGGAACCAAATGGGTTTTCAAAAATAAGATGAATGACTTTGGAGTAGTAATTAGAAAGAAAGCCATATTAGTAGCTAAAGGATATAATCAAATATAAGGAATTGATTTTGAGGAGACATTTGCCCGCGTAGTTAAGTTAAAAGCTATTAGTGTGTTGTTAGCCTTTACTTGTTTTAGAGGTTTTAAGCTATACTTAGTGGATGTAAAGAGTGCCTTTTAAATAGGATAATTAAGGAAGATGTATATGTAGAGAAAACCTCTAGATTTTGAAAATTCATCCTCTCTCAATCATGTCTACAAGTTAAAAAAGGCATTGTATATATTGAAGCAAGCACCAAAGGCATGGTATAAAAGCTTAGCACTTTTTCCTTAGAAATATCCTTTATCAAGGGTACTGTAGATACCACCCTGTTCATTAAGAAAGTAGGATAGGATCTACTAATTATTTAAATATATGTAAATGATATCTTACTTCGATCAACAAGTGAAAATCTTTGCAATGAATTTTTAGGAACCATCTTTAGAAGTTTGAAATTAGTATGGTGGGATAACTGATGTATTTCCTTAGTTTTAGTGTAAAATAAATAGATGGTGGAACTTTTCTAAGCTAAGGTAAATATAAAAAGGATATTTTAATGAAATATGAAAGGAAAAATGTTAGAGCAATTAATACACTCATGAGTTCTACTACTCAATTAGATAAAGATCCAAATGGAAAGTTATTAGATTAAAAGAAGTATAGGGGTATAATAGGTTCCCGTATGTATTTAACTGTTGGCTAACCTAACATTAAGTTTAGTATTTCTCTTTGTCCAAGATTTCAAGTAGATCCTACAGAATAACATATGACAACTATTATGATAATCCTTATATACCTGCTAGGAACCCAAAATTTAGGTTTGTGGTACCCTATACATAGCTCTTCATTTTAAATCATAAGATATTTAGCCATAGACTTTCTAGGATGTAGGATTGATTGAAAAAGCACCTCTGGAACCTATCAATTCATAAGTTAATCATTTATTTAAACTATATAGCCCTATCCACCGATGTGGAAGAATACATTACTATATGAAGCTCTGTTGCTCAAGTCTTATGGCTAAAGTAACAAATCCTTGACCTTGGATTCTCTATTGGCATGATTCAAATTATGTGTGACAATATTAGTTCCATATGCATTTATAAGAATCCTATCCAACACTCCTGTACTAAACATATAGATATCAAGCACCACTTCATTAAATATTATGTTGCTAAGGGAGATATTAAGTTAAATCATGTAGCAACTAAAGATTAGCTACCATACATCTTCATCAAACCCTTAAGCTATGACACCTTTAGCACATTGAGGACAAGACTTGGTGTCATTGAGATTCATGCTTGATTCAGGCAAGATGAACTCAATAACTTAAGATTTTATGTTTTTTGAGTGTCTCTTAGTTTTTTATTCATGTTTGTTATGTGTTCAGTGTTGTTTGTGTAGTAGTAGTTATCCCTTGATCATGACACTTATTTGAAAAAAAATTGCATCGTATTGTATAAAACTCATTCAACTGTAAGATCTACACAACTCATCACATCTTCATCAACTGTGATATGAATAGTTCTTATTTGACCAATTATTGATGATCATACTGTACAATCCACATATTTATAATATCCAATCCATATGTTAGTAAAAGTTGAGAAAATTAAATCGTCTGATATGATAATAAAAAAGTTTCATAATGTATGAACACCTATTTGTATTATATGAACCTTTTAGTCTAAGGTTGTTCAGATGGCCCCTTGGGATGATCATTTTAAAAAAGATCATCAAATACGATGATGATTGTATTATATGATTTGACCAATGTTTCTGATAAATCAGCCAGACGAATTAAAATCATTGAGCTAATTGTACTGTATGATCCTATTTGTACATTATAATGTTTAAAAACTTACTTACTTAAATCCTCATCATTAGTCAATCAAATTAAGTATTAATTAATATAGTCAATCATATTATATAATTTTTAGATTGTATTGTACAAAGCATGTTCATCCTAATGATCATCTAGGATGAAACCTTGTTTTTTTGAAATAATCATATTGTATTTTGCTAGTCGTCCAGATGATAGCCAGAGATATTCTCAATTGTCCCAACAATCAATCGATTTGAGCACAAAAATTAAACTAATTATATTGTACTATATGGTATACATATTTTGAACAATTCATTTCAGGGTTATTCCATCATATTTTATGATATTTTATCATCAATTATACTATTTGAATAATTACGGCTCAAATTAAATTTTAGAGTTTTTGGAGACCTTATATATAAAGATTTTATTCTTTAGTTTAGAGAGGGAGACTTTAGCTATTGAAGATATTCTAAGAGAGATAAAATAGGGTCTTGGAGTGTGGAAAAGGAGAATGTAAGGTTTGTGAGAGGGAGAAGTAGTGTGGGAGTTTCACACATTTGCACAAATCAAGATTGCACCTAGATTCCCCTATAGGGCTCTGTGGATCTGCTTCTGCTTGGGGTGCTTTGGGAAAGGCTTCAAGGTTAAAGTTTGAGGTTCTCTAACTTCATCAGGAGGGTGAAAAAGGATTGTAAGGTACTCTACCTTCACCAATAGAGTGAAAAGAGCTTACAGGGTTCTCTACCTTACAAGGAGGGGAAAAGGATTTTGGTTCTCCATTGTACCAGGCTAGTGGAAGTGATTATTATATATGCTTCTTTTCCTTGCTATAAAGGATAAAGAAGAGACACTAATAGTTAGTGCAATACCCAACGTGGATGACTCCAGGGAGTGGACATAGGTCATTTTTTGGCCGAATCACTACTAAATTCTAGTGTGTTCATTCTAGTTTTTATTTTCTATATTTTGCTTTTGTGTGATTTATTTTCCTAGAAACTACACTTTGAAAAATTTGTTGTTGATGTTATATTGATTTGATTGAATTATCATCACCATTGTTATAATTTTTGTTTGGTTAATTTGCTAGAGTTATTTATTTTAAGTTATTTAAAAACTTCAAAAAGAAGTTTTTGTGTTAGCAAAAATTTTTAATTAACCAATACACCCCCCTCTTTGAGTGACTAAAGATAGTTCAATGAGGCTTAATTTTCCTCCCTAATTGGAATGAATCAAAAATGTGTTCGTTGGAAAATTCTAGCTTAGGAATTGATCTAACCAATTCTAACTAAGTGATTTTCCCAAGAGTCTTCTTGCTTGTGTGGCATAGTCTCCTATGCCTTAACCATAATTCATCCATAATTAACTTTAAGCAATAAGCATCACTTGAATTATTAATTTAGTTTAAATCAATCAAACATACATTGTTAATTATTAACCCTTCTAAAATTATTTTGCCATTTTGTATTAGCATGTATTTTGCTGAATGAATTTTTATATTGAATCTTTTATCATGGATACCTAAAAGAGTGTATTTAAACCTTCTACTATCAAAATATTCTCGATAGAAAGTTTATTAGCTTTACCTATAATACCTGTAGGCACTACTTTTCTGGTAGTATTATTTTTAAATGTTACCTTTCCTCCACTATTGGTTCAATCATGACGAATTATTTTTTACCTTCATTTATATGTAATGAAAATCCATAATCCAAGTGCCTCATGCTCCTGTTGGACCTCTTATGAGAGCACACATGATCGCTATCGAAGTTAGTAGAACTATTTTGATCCATGATATATAAATTCGTTACCTCATCTTCAACTTCTATTTCTAATAAATCTAAATCATAATTAACGTAAAAGGCCACCTAAACTTTTTATATTTTCTTCTTTACAGTTCCTTTCTCATCACCCTTTTCTTTAGCTAGGTTGCTCTTAATGTTCGAGCAATCATATTAGATATGACATGGCTTCTTGCATTCATGGAAAACAACATCAGTAGAAAAATTATTTGACTTAATGCTCTTACCTCATTGTTTGTCATTATGGCACATATGCTTGTATTTTAGGAATCTTCTAAATTATATGGTCATTAGTGCTATATCTTTGTTTCCATCCGGACTAGATTTATTGTTATCCATACTATCATCTTTGTGTGTTATTATCTTCTCATTTTTTTGTATATCTGTATTCAAATTTCTTTTTTGGGCATATTCAATCAATGAGCCAAGTAAATTACCAATATAGTAAGAATTCAAATCCCTAGATTTAAAATTTGTATTAGCCTTGGCATTCAAAAAGTAAATAATATTACATTTTGTTAACTTTTTTGGAGTTAGGAATATCTCTACCCAAAGTATGTAATGATGTAATAATTTTTGTAAACCTATTATACATGTTAGAAATATATTCACTAGGTTACATACATAAAAATTGTATTCATGTAAAAGTAGATTAATACGAGATAACTTTACTTCATTAGTGCTTTCAAAAGTTATGCAAAGTCCATCCCAAATTTCTTTGCCACTAGCTCAAGCAGAAACTTGCAATTAATCTTTAGATTTTAAAGCACAAAAGAAGCAATTAATACATTTGGTATTATGTTGCTCAAGATCATGATCATCTATGTTCCATTTTAAAAAAAATATATCTAGAAAAATATATTTCTAAGTGTTCCATGTGGATCTACTCAAAGTGTGTAAACCAAACAAAGAGAGAACCTTGCTCTAATATCACTTACACACCAAGAGGTGGGTGAATTGGTCCTTTAAAAATCTTTTGCTTGAGGTCAAAGTAATATATATATATATATATATATATATATATATATATATATATATATATATATATATATATATATATATATATATATATATATAATATAAAATATATTAAAACTATAGATTTATTACCTAATAATTCTTTCACAAAGATAAAAAAAATTAAACAAAAGTGTAGAAAAATAAACTACAAGAAAGTAAGAAATAAGCAAACAATATTTATAGTGGTTCTATCAAAATCAACATATGTCCATTCTTTATAGATCCTCCTCTTTGGTTATTTCACTAAGTGAATATCCTTTAGCTCACAACTAGGCAGAGAAACCCTTCTCCCTTACCAGGTGGACAATTACCTTTACAAACTTTGAAGAAACTGCCTCCTTTTGCCTCTTAGCCCGACGGAGATGTCTTCCCTCCTTTATCTACTCGCAATGATGATTTTTCTTCTATCCTTTAGCTCCTCACTATAATGGAGAACCTGCTCCCTCCTTCAGCTTCTTGCTACAATGCAATATATCTATATATACTATAATACATGGTTATATGCTAAGGTACATAATTGAATAATAAACTAACCATGACTAGATAAAAATCAAAACAAAGAAATACATATAACCTTTGATATGATCCTAAATTATTAATCCATAATCTCCTTCCCCTTCCTAGATCCTGAAAACTAAAAGCAAAAATATAATGAGCTATAATAGCTCAGAAGGCCACACAAACAAAATCTAAAATTAAAAATTCATTTATTAGATTTTATTGAATATTTAAAAGTAGTTAAATGAAGTCTAATAAATCTTTGTATTAAGAAATATAATAGGACCATAATAGTCATCCAATTATTTAAAAAATATTACTGAGTAGATAAATAAATTATAATGCATATCATAGAGCAGTTAATATCAAATTTCCCAGAACTAGATAGATCTTCATAGGATTCTAGCCCCTTATGACCCCCTTTATGCTTATAACACCAGAACATGCCTATAGGCACCAGAATTTGGTATATCACCACTAGAACATGCCTTATAGGAACTAGAATATTTCTTAACACACAAAATTCTTAGAGGATTTTGGCCCCTAATAACTCTAAGTATATATAAGTTAATAGCATATGCACATATATCATCACATTATAGCAGTTAAAGAGAATTAAGCATACATTAGAATTACAAAGTTTTCTATAATGGTTGGCAACATAAAATCATACTAAGAAAAAAAAGCACATTTTCAAAAAATAACCAAATTACTAGGGACTGTGTAACATAATATTTTAAGACTTTTTCTCGTAATACAAAACTACTTTTAGAGTCCAAATAATTTTCTATTCAATAAAAATCACATAAATTCTAAAACCCTCATTGTAAAATTTCTAAAAAATATTTATAATGTCCATAATCGTAATTTTTATAACATATAAAAAGTTACATGATAAAAGCTTTATAAATAAAAATTAATCCACTTTTTTGTTAATAAAAATTAATCACTTTTTTGTTAATAAAAATAAAGTTTTAATAAAAGAATTTGCTAAAAATTATGTATTTTTCAAAATTAAGATGGGCATAATGTGACTTACTTTGAGACGAACAAGTTTCTCAATTGGGTCGATGGACAAAAATGGCTCAAATTCACCCAGAACTACCCCTCTCTCTTTCGTTTCTTTCTTCCCCAATTTCCCTAAGTCCTTTCTATTTGCTAAAAATGAGCATTAATTCAAAATAATGTCATTTAATAAAGCCATTTTGGATATTTATTTATTTATTTATTTAATAATATTATTATAATCAAATTTTTAGCATAAAATTCATAGAAATTCTTTTAGAGATTTCAAAAATGATAAAAAATATCAATAAAGCTCATTTTATTTAAAATATTTTGATGAAAATGGTTTACAAAATGGATGCCTAACAGTCCCAAAACCCCACTTGTATTGATAGGTGCCAATTTCTTAAGGAATTTCACTAATGCCCAAAAGTTATAAAAAATTTAGGGTAATAAAAACATTATATTATATATGTTCTAGTGAATACAGATTGTGATATGGACTTATAATGTCACGTGAAATAATTATTAACTATTCTAGTTCAAAAAGGATAAACAGACAGTACAATTGAAGGAACATATAGTAAATCAAAGAAATGCTCAAAA